>WFKH01010211.1:20495381-20511324 GCA_016163765.1 Magallana hongkongensis | reverse complement strand
CGACTTCATGTCCAGAAATCCCACTTACGACAACCGGGCAACTCTGTCAACCAATGTTATATCAACACTTATTTTCAGAAGTTTCATGCACTGTGCATCTCATTGTACAAGAAATGACGAGTGTAAATCCATCATGTTCAACATGGACACTCACTCTTGCAAACTTCTATCCATTCACATGTCAGACACGGGACCACAAACTTCCACTGGATGGCTGTATTATGAGAAAAAAATTGGTAGGTCTATTTTTTATAAAGTTCTTGGATTGTATTTTTCTATCGAAAACAATATCAAATAAAAAAAATTAAAAAAATTGTATGACCCTCTTTCTATATTTCTCTTTCTCTCTCATTTTTCTTTCTTCATGTATTCAGTTAATATGTATTCACGTACTTACAAAATATTAAAGTGTTTTATTTAGCTTTGGTTTCTTGATCATTTTGTTTTGCAATTCTATAATAGTTGAGTCAAAATCATTCCAAAAAATGAAAAAAAGAAAAGGCATAGAAAAGGAAATAGTAGTTAGAATAGAATAAGAAAGAATTCAACAACGAAAAATCAATTAAAGTTAATATAAATGATATGCTTCTTATGAAAAAAAAAAAACAACAAACGTAATATCTAATTTCAAAACTCAATTATGTAATAAATGATCGCCCGTAAATTTTACCCGAGTTCAATAAAACACTTATTAACACAATTGCCTGAAAAAAATTACTCTGAAGTGCAAAAAGTATGTCAATTTATTATTTTCCCTATACATTTTTTGAAAACAAGACTTATTTTTCAAATGTTTTCTGATGTCATTATTTGTAAGATTTTGAGAAAATTAATATTGAATATTGCTAATTAATTTAGCACTTTAAATTAGCTTTTGGAAAACATATTTGTAAGATTTGGTATTTCAAACACAACATGAAGATAATTTTTAGAGCTCACTATATACCTTTTGCAAGATGCAAGCCACACAATCTTTTTTTGAGTTGCTAACATCAAAGATAAGGATTTGATCAATCTTAATCTTTTCATAATCGGCCAAGGGGTTTCTTCTTATTATTTTTTTTTTAAATGTTGATTTTCAATGAAATATATACTGAAAAGAAAAAAACACTTTTTACCCTTTTCTTATATATAAATGCGCGAGCTTTTGTTTTGATTCAACCTCCTTCAAATCATGTTATGTCTCTTGAAGCAAACACACGAAAAGCGTTTCTTACATTTCAATACACATTCCCTGTGCATAGAGTCATTTGTTATTCTGTAAAAGGGTTGATATAAGCTATACTTTTTCGTCCACTTGTTTTATTAATCGCTTTTACTGGCAGTATATGATATCAGAAATGACGCTATTTTAATAAATCATTTAAATTCGATAAAAATAATCATTTTTCTTCACGTGTATTTTTGATATAGAAATATAAAGAGAAGCTTTGAACTAGCAAAGTTATTCTCTCGGTGTGTAAAGATAAATGTCTGATGAAAATATTTTGTATATATGTTCAAGCCTGCCCGCATCTCAGATCTCCAGATTTCCGTATTATTCCGCATTTTTTCCGCATTTTAAATATGGAAAAAATGCGGGAAAAATCAAATAATATGGAAATGTTGAAAAAAATCTGTAAATGATCCGGAAAATATATGGAAATAATATGGATAGTTGGACTTAGTTTATTTTTTATCTGGAAAAAATACGTAGCTCTGAACTTAGACAATTCTTCATCCGGAAAAAATACGGAGTTCTGGGCTTTGAAAATTTTTCGTTGGATTAAAACTTATGGCACTCCCAATTTATAATAGAAACATTTTGTCAAAATAATAAAGAAAGGAAGGCCATAAGCCCATAACATTTGTATGAACAGTAAAATATTGTCCGCTTTAATTTTTCAAATAAAAGTTCCAATATTATGCGCTAATTATGATCAACTTCAATCGCATGGTTATGATGTTACATTTAGACAGTTTGAATCCAAACCCGTACCCCCTACCCCAACCTACGTTTTACGTGAACACCAACCTGCTTGTTCTTCTGTAACGGTATATTCTTTTTTTCTTAAGTTCATATATCAGATTTGCATGAGTATCTGAACCGCTTGATGTTTAATTGTATCACAAATTTTCGTATGCTGTTTGTTTCTACTTTTACTTTTGTTTCAAATGTTGTGGATTAAGTTACGCGCGTTCTGATTGGTCAATCAATATCTAGGCACCACTTTTCACATTCGATGCTGCCATGTTGACTGCCATCACCGGAGACGGTGAAATGAATGAAATACGGGAATTATCTGAGGTGCGGGTGTACTCAATGTTTCCTAAAACTAAAAAGAAACTAGAAATAGGAAAACCAGTACAAATGTAATTAGATTTGGCGTCGGAGTCTTTTTGATATAAATTAATAAAAGAAGTTTTTTACTATTTTAAAATCACCTAGACAAACCCTATGTGTGATGACTTACAATAATTTCAGATGAACCGATGTCAACCACTCTCACAGCTGACATCGTGTCAACAGAAGTCAGCGCTGGAATTACACAGTCTACATTTAGTAACCATTTGACATTATTCATAGTTTGTTATATTTTATGCATTATTGGATAAAAGTGTGAATTTTAGCAAAAACAGAACTGATCAAAGGGTTTGAAAAAAGTTTGACATTACCAGGCCTAGCTGTTTTAAACATGTAATGCCTGTTACCAACAAAAATTGTGGCATGTTTTTGAAGGAATTTCAGTCATAATAATCATATATTATATTAGTAATAATTATTTATTATCTATATTAATCATTTATTATATTGAAGTCATAATTGGTATTGTTACCGTTAACAAAGAGGTCATTTACCCACGGTCTGTTTGGGACCAGTAAATCTTTTTAAACAGTGAAAAGAGCGCTACATGGCATGCTGGTCTGTAAACTAAGTTTCTGACAATACAAAAGCATTCTTTATGATTTTTTACGTTGTTTGACAAACTATTAGCAAAACAAAAAATAAATCAATTTTATATAATTATTGCTGTTTTATGGTCAATAGGACGATTGACTACTTTGATGATAGTTAAATCGCCGTTTTGAAAAAAAACGGCAATAATTTTATCAGTGATTCATTTATTGGTTTACTTAACTTACTTGAGCCTCATCATGCTGATCTTTTTAATTCATATAGGTCAGCTGAAAGACAAAACCGAACACAATGGTAAACACGGTTTTGCACTGGACGATTATTATGCTGATAAACAATCAAAGTAGACTATAAATTGTCGAAATTTCTCGATTCCAACTGTTATATTCACCTTTTATGTTACGTACAGGTGAAGTATTTTAATAAAGTTTTACGATGTCTAGATATTAGCCAATCAGAGATCTAGGATGTTAATTTTAACATAATATAAATACTTTTATAACGTGTTTGATTGATAAATCGTGGCTCTCTGACCGGCAGATACCCGACATTTTGTTATTTTTCTATACAGTTCCTACAAACAAAACGTCCAACAAAACGAGTATTAATTCAATAGTCTAACAATTCGATGTTGACCGGTCTTCGCGCCAATCCCACATAAACTACCTCAGCTTATTAATATTCGTTCGATCTCTGCGGAACAGAAATACCCGAAGAGCTGAGCGACATACATGACTGGACTAGTATACTTGCATCAGTAGTAAAGGGTGTAACAGAAATGTTATTGACCGGGATTCGGGAAAGATATGATTTATTGGACCTTCAGACAGAGATGTTGCCCTTGGTCTTCGGCAACATTTGTGTCTTCATTTGACTGAAAATATATCGAAAATTTCTAAAATGCTATGATTGATTATCATTTTTCACTGTGACTATGACTTTCACCTGACTTAAACAAACTAGATAAAGGTCACGAGGTTTTCCTCCGTTTATTACACTTAATTTAGTTGGTATGTCTGCGGTTAATAGTGTACCTCTCGGATAGCTTATAATAATCATCGTATTGACCTTAAAAACAGCAATATTTGTATATACTTGGCATGTGCATTGTAATATAGCAATGTCTATTAGCACAGTTTGTTTATTTCTCAAGATGATAAATAAAATACAAAATTAAGATTCAAAGAAATTACTTTTAATTTTCGGGATTCGCAAAGCTTTAGAATTTATTCAAATCACTATGAAGGTTTCATCTTGTGTATTGATATTCGTTGCATCATTCCTATATTTATGATACTTTGTATATTTTTTTTTTCATTTGAACTGGAATATTTTAAAATTGTTCTTCTTTAGACATCTACCATTATGCTGTTGAGCATTTATTTTTTTAGAAGGAACGATCCCAACAACCGCCACAGTTGATGTCGAGACCACAGTGGTTAGCACTGAGACTACGCAGACAACATTTGGTAAGCAATTTAATGTCCCAGTTAAACCCTAACGAAATCTTACGGACAAAAAAAACCCCTCACGAATCGTTGGTTCTCTGTTGACTGAAGTCGTCCCGCCGCTGTTCACAGTGTACTAAAACGTATAAAATGTCCAACCGCAAACCTTAACAATTCGAGCCAGCGGTACTTAATGGAATTCACCGTTTCGGTATCCAGCAATTTTCAATTTAAACGAATGCATATTAAACTGACGAAACAGTTTCATTTTGAATATACTACTCAGGCTGATTGATGGATGGTGTCGTATAATAAAAATACCTCCCTATACATTGAACATATTTACTCAGTAAGAAAATGGTAAGAAACGCATTTCTGTACAATCTTCTTCAATATCTTATTCCTCCTCATTCTGTATTTTCTTCTTTACCTCACACGTTTTTGTTAAGAAGAACTTATTTGTTTGTTTGGTTTTTGTTTTAGAAGGGGATTCCTATAAGCTCTTAATTAAAAATGTTCTTTCGGTTGCATTTTGATAATTGGTAAAACTGTCAATTCTCTTTACCTTTCGGTATTTTTTTTCAAATGGTGTACGCATGACATTAGTATGACGTACGTTAACTTTGCGTTCACTTTTGCGTTCAATTTATTTGTTGATGATGAGCACAAGCGACTTGCGGTCAACGTACGTGTAACGCAAGGGTCAAGTAAGATATCCATACGTCATTCGTGTATGTCAAATCGTACGGTTATCTTACGTGAAGCGCAACTTCCGCGTACGTTTTCAGATATCGCAAGGAAACCGTAGTGATTGTTATGCATGTCCAACAGCCAACGTGCGAGCTTATTCTTACGAGATGGATAAGTCCTTCTAAAATCGGAAGATGCACTTCCGTGTCTAGCAAGAGTTTCCTTAAAATCCACCCGCAGACTACCCGTGGAACACGTACGACCAGTTATGTCTGAGGCCTTACATTAAGTATTTGTCTAAAGCCTCAGTCACAACCGGCCGTACGTGTTTGGTGATCGTGCATGCGCTCACGTTTTACCAGTCGGGGCTCCCGTGGCTGATTGTAGCGTTAAAAATCGTGTTGAAGTGATTGAGAGTGCAATGTAAGACAAATGGTCGTTTGACGTGCGGGTCGAAGGCGTCACGTACAAAGAACGTACAAAGAACTATGTGCGGGGTAAAGTGTTTTTATGCACCTAAATTCAAAGTTATGAATAGAGCTTTAGAGAATTGCTAAAAAATAGGTTTGTGTATATTTAGTTCAGGTTTATAAAGATAAATTGTCTAATCGAAGACACAATAGAAATATGATATGTTATTAAGGTACCTCACTACACCCAGACTTATACTTTTTTAAGACACTACGTCACAAGATGGCGATTTAGATGTTTTGTTAAACTGTTTATATCGTTCGATTCGGTTGTATTTCGTCGTAGCTCAGTGGTTAAAGTATTGGGTTTCTGAACCGCAGATCATGAGTTCGAATCCACCTGGAGCTTTTGTTCAAGTTTACTGAATTAAATTTTCTAAAATGTAATTTTTCATCCAAAATTGCACATTTTTTTGCCTATTTGACTTAAATACTTCTTATCCATTATGATATCTATCATAATCAAGTAATTTTCTGCTGATTTGAGAAAATATTTCAAGGTGTAGTGAGCCACCTTAATGAGCGATTTTCACAAAAAGCGCGTATTTTAGCCATGAACGGGGGACTTTCTATCATTTTTTTTGAAAAGGAAACATCGAGCGCATGCTTGTTCCAACATCATTTTTTAATATGATATGCAAAATGATATGAACAATAATATATATAAAAAAGTTTTCGAGCAACATTGCGCTCTATACTTCCTACTCTTGAATATGAAAAAAATGATGAAATTTTCGCGCTTTAGAGAAAATGCGGAAAATGGCCCATTTACGTGACGTCATAGAAGCACGAGGAATAATCGATGTTGTAAAACTTTTAGATTTCTGTAACTAGCACAATTATTTTTATGTTTTATCAAAATATCTCTATGAATGATTTTTTTTTCAAATTAATAAAACACGGGGGCAGAAATTAGACCTTATCGCATATAGTTCTTTGTTTTAAGACGAGTTGGCACTCGCAACGTGCATAACCTGTAGGCACCACACTTCCGTCTTACAATTATGGTGCACCAGACGTACATTTGCCTTGCAAACGGGAGTAATAACATTCGCGTCGTGGGTCACTTGCAAGTCAATCGCACCGACGTCTTTCTTGGCCTCACGACAGCTGCACGGACAATAACATGTATCATTGTTTTCACATAAATAAAGAACACTTTTCCTTTTGCCATGTACTGAAATATATCTACAATAAACAAGTAAACATTGAAACATCAAAAGAACTCGTAGAAAAAGAAGACTATTATTATGTAATTCTGCTTTGTTGATTAGACTAGCTTAATACTGGACGACTCAAATAAAGAATGTTTTGAAAACATGATTTATCTTTCGAATCTAATACCATAAAATGTAGAAAACCTCTCTGAAATCTAAAAGAAAGTATGCGCAAAAATCTTATTTCAGCTAATAATGATGATTTTCCTGGCAAAAGTAATATTTTAACAAGATTTTACAATTTTGTAAACCATCTGTTGAACTGAAAAAACTTTCAATTGAAAGAAAAAAGCCAATCCGAATTACTTTGCCTTTACAAATGTTATTATAAAAAGTGACACAATTTACACTTCATTCATTTAAAAATCAAAGTCTACAAATTCTTTTCTGGTATTCTGATTTTGATACATTTATGTAAACAGTTTTATAAAGTTTTAATGGTCATGTGAGATAATAATCAATATTTTTAATATGGAGAAAATAATCTGTTTACAAATGAATACTATCATATTCACGAAAACAACAACTTTCTTCAGTAGGATGTGTTGAAGTGTTTTGTGTAGTTGGGTGTTATTAAGAAATTTCGTTCTGCGCATAAATATAATTTAGAACAGGGTTACTGGATTCTTTGATTTGATTTTGATGAATGGTAAAACTGTCGATTTTAATGAAATCTTTGTGAAAACAGACCAAGATTTTAAAATCCCATTAGTGTATTCGAGACTACTAAACCCACACAGAGCAATATGCAATTAATGAGATAGCTACAAAAGACAGGGAAACCCGCTTGCAATATGAAGAGATAGAAAGACAATTGCAGTGTTACACTTGTCAAAACCTATCACCACGTCTTTAAGAACCCTAAACACCATCCTAAGAAAAAATGTGCCCATTATTTATACTAGCAAAAGAATTGCAGATCTTTTCAAATATCCTAAAATATCTGCAATTAAACGACCAAGAAACATAAAGGACATAGTAATGAGACCGAGATTAGACATCCAATTGCCCAATGATGGCTTCAAAACTTGTTCCGATGCCAAATGCACTTTCACAGACAGATTTGCTACTCCCCCCTTTCTCCCATTGCGGGTTGCAACTTACAATATTGGGTAACGTCATGTCGAAAAAACAAATGCATTTATCTCATCATTTGCACGGTTTGCTCAAAACAATACGTTGGGGAAACAGGTGGCCTCCGCAGTATGATAAACAACCATCGTTATATTATTCAGACACCCCCTCCAAGAAAAATAAAGAAATAAAGAAGAAAAAAAACCCAAAAACAAAAAACAAAAAAACCAAACAAACAACAAAAATGCCAAAAAAAACAAAACAAAACACAGAGAGCACAAAACGGCCTGTCGGGGAACATTTCAACCACAATGGTCACAACTGGGAAGATATGACAGTAGTGGTTATTGACCATAATCCTCATTGGACTGACACAGCGAGGAAAAGACAGTAAAAGTTATAGATGCACATGCTCAAATGATTTAGTCTTGATAGGATGAGCAAACAGACTGACATCTCAAATTGAACGTCTGATAACATTATCACCTGGAACTCATATTGTGATGTTACTGAACGTCTTGCCTCCACCCGTGCCATTTTATGGTTTCACATATAAAATCATTTTATTCTGTTACTTTTTGATATCAAATATTAATTCAAAGTCATATCAAACTAAAAGATAATCGTAATGGTCGAATTGAAACCATTGCGCTGAACGAATTAACGTCGTTTGTTTGTTTTTTTTCTGTATTGTTTACTCGGTTTTCGGCTTTTAATTAGTTGAATTAATCCTACCAGACGTGGAGTTTACCGTCTTCTTATTCCACCCAAAGGATCGGCCACGGTCATCAGTATAAAGTATTATATATCAAACCTAATCATTATGTACTAGTAATGTTGTTAGGTTTTTTTATAGTTCCTATTTTAGTAATATGAAAGCTAGTGAAAACATTGAAATATCAAGTTTGTTGGAATTTATCGGTTTCAAATGCATATGATATTATTGCTCAGATGAGCGAGGTAAAGTGTATAAAGCAAAACGAAGAATTAAATTCATATCATTTTTTCAGATTGTTCAATTTGGCACCGACGTTTAGGTCACTGGTATATATTGGATACTAAAGAGAGAACATTCAATGATTCTCGGGTGAGATGACATTTGTTATATTGTTATATTTTTCATAAAGGTATTTTACCACGATATAAAAAATAATTTTTTTTATTTTTGAATTATTCATAGATTTAAGATATGGTAAAATAAACGTTTTACAACTACATTCAATCGGATAAAGTCTTAAATTTAGTTTCTTTTCGACTTTGTAATTACGATCTTTCTATTTTAAATTTGAATGCAACCTGGTCTGTGACGTCATATGTATCAATGACTTAAAAATTGCTAAATAAGATGATTATTTTGAAAGGCAATTAAAGGCTAAAATGAAGAACATTATTAGTTTTCCAACATAAATTCTTTGACAAATAACATAACAAATTATTTAATATAGATAAGCATGATGCAATATCGAAACGCAAGGTGATATCACGTAAAAGTTTAGAAAAATCACGGAAAAATTAAGAACTGGTAGCGGTCTGTTTGCTTTAGACTTTTCAGTTATCATTTTGAAATCATTTTCATCAATCATGGGTGAATAGATGTTTATCTAGGTTTAGATAAGTGTTTCTAATTGCAAAATCGACTATACGAACATATCAAATGCCGATTAGATCTCAATCAAGCCGCTGTTGATTCAATTTTGCAGAAAAGTCAGAAGTTAACTGTTATTGCAAATTCATTTTATTTATAATCAGGGACCTGTTTATCAAAGGTCGTACGCCCAGTCAAAGGTCTACACTGTTGTAAAGACAAATAACGCCTCTCCTTGAATCATGACCGAGAGTATTATTTTTTAATATTAAAAATAAGTACCGGTCATTATTCGATAGAGAAAAATAACCAATTAGCCTGTAAATAAGTGGTAGTACGCCTAAAATAGGTATGTTCTAACACAAATTATTGTTAGCGAATGCCAATTTTCTAATACATACCTACCAACCTTAGCATCGGTGCAATCTCCAAAAAGGGCAAGGTCGTCCGTTACCTTTTCATTCTCTCATTAAAATTTGTCCTGTAAACAAACTTTGTACATCATTGCATTGCCTATTACTAGTATACATAAACAATACAAAAGCGTCGTTATACATGGTACATAAAATTCGATATACAATCGGACAAAGCAGCTGAACGCGTACGAAAAAAGCCATGTTTTGGTCAAAATTGGGCAAACTCACCTCTTTCTATTAAATCGATGGTCGTTTTGCTTCGGATAGAGTGATGTAGATTAACTGTCATTTGAACAGTATGAATAATTAAGGTTATGTTTCTCACTTATTAGAGGGTAACTTTTAGGTATACTTAAAAAAGTTAGTGCAGATAATATATCGGATTTTCAAGCTTTTGATATAAAAATGGTTATATCTAATTCAGTTACTCACGACAGCTGTAAGTAATTACCCACAAAGGTATTTAACAAACTTCCAAGCAATCTGAGATATTATACTCATACATAATTCAGAAAAGAAACTTCCAATCGACACTGGAATGTAAAATAACGCAGAAAGATGTTTCAGACTTTGTCAATTATGTTATCAAAACCCATTGGATTACAATTCCACTTTGTTATGGAATGTCATGCGTTGTCTTTACTCTGTTATGAAACATTCAATCAATGTCCATTCTTATAAATTTATTGATACTACAAGTTTTAAAAAGTAAATTAACACAGGTTTTACACAAAAATGGGGAAAGAATGACAACGAGTCTTTATCCACAAGTACCCTAAATCTGTATTTACCAATTGACTCTAAACATGCTTATATTATATAATCAACAGTATACTACAATTACTCGTTTATACTGTGTATAAATCATAATTCTCACCAATGTTCTTTTCACAGTCGTTTTGTGCCAGCCTGTCTCCACCATCTTACGTCATTGAAGTGGACTCACAAGCTGAGAATGACTGGCTCATCGAGTTAGGTAGGTTTTTACGTATAATACGTTTCATTCATTTTTGTTTTCAACATAGAAATATGATATACAATTAAAACAAACGAACTCAATTATAAATTAATAAAACACGTGTAATATATGTACAGTGGTGTGTATTTAAGCATGATTTAAGCTCAATTTATAGAATTCTCTCTCAATTTTTTAAAAACACGTGTAGTATCGTCCGATTGTGGAGGGGATAATTTTTACTGGCTGAACGGATACGATACGGATAATTCCGGTACGTTTACGTGGATTGATAGTCAAACTCCAACAAACTACACCGACTGGTACCCTGGTGAACCAAATGATTATTCAGGTACCAGTGAAAAATGTATTACATTAAAAACCGGATCTTCTGAAGGGTGGCATGATTGTCCATGCTCATGGCGGAAACCGGTTGTTTGTGAAAGGGATTCATAGTATGAATTTGTTTTGCCAGTATTCAAACAAAAATGGAACATACCTGAATTCTTTTATAATTCTTAAAAGTTATTTGTGGAATTTGAGATAATATCAACAACTCCTTACAAAATATATACAAAGAAACTTTCTTTCCTTTTATTTTCACCACAACTTTCGTCAATGTCATAGGGTAAATTTAAAAAGCTAATTATCAAACCAACAAAAATGACTGTATCCTAATCGTTTGTGAGGTTTGGTTGTAAAAATAATATTATGAAAATGACCCTGTGTACCTTTCTGTTTTAAATGTTATTGTACAAAACAATAATAAATTGCACCTTATCTTACTTTGTTTTGTATTTTGTTATTGTGCTATGCATATTAAGATCATCAGCCCTTTTTAAGGAGGCTGGGTGGTCAACAAATTGCCCATCAGATCTACCTTAAATCTTTTCATATAATTTGTTTAGCTATAAACTATTGTTTATTAAGTTTATTAAAGAAACATTCCAAATACAGTGTATTTAAGCTTTAAAATCTCGAATATTAAAATATTTTCTTGTATCTTTATACAGAGCTCTTCTTCGTAAAGAGATTGATATTGCCTAAAAATGGCTACGCCCACTTAGCCATGTTATAAAAAAGAACCATGGTATATTTTAAACCTTTAGATGAAAATGATGTTATTTTTCTGATTCCTTTATTTTCACTGTTAAGACTCATAAACCTATTTTTGAAAAGCGTATGTTAACTGTTTATAAAAAGAACACTAATCAATTTAAGAAATAAAATTAATGTATAGGGAATTAGAAAAATATGCATGTGCCGAAAATGTATGAGCGAGGGAACGTTTCCCCAAGGAAGTGAGGAATGGTTTTTGTGAATTTGATATAGGTACTCTTTTTTACTCTGCAAATGTTTTATCAATTTTACCGAAATGACACTCCGTTAGCCATCTTGATAATTCACAACGGAGCCAAATATGGGAAAAAATTCTCAATATTACATTATTTGTTGACGTTTCCTGCTACGTAGAAAGGGTTTTGAAAATTTTCATTTCTACTTAATTTCTATCTCGAACACAATCCAAATCAAAAAGGGAAAATCAAAATTCCTTTTTTTTGACCCTGTTTTTCATATCTGCATCCATTTACACCCCTTTTTGCCAAAAATAAGCCTTTACAAGTCAAATTTCATGGAATTTTCCTGAATCATTGACATTTAAATGCATAAAACAGACATTTAAAATGAGGTACGTTCCTCTCATCCTTATAAAAATTATGAAGCATCGAGGAACGTTCCTCTTCACCTAAACTAAAATCTCTACATTTCATATGAGGAACGTTCCTCTTTTCACTTCAACAGAAATCTTGACAAGTCATCTGAGGAACGTTCCTCTCTTCACTTAATTATATAAACTGAAATCCTAACAAAGCATCTGAGGAAGTTCCTGACTTGAAATCTTTACACTGTATCTGAGGAACGTTCCTCATTTCACTTCATCTGAAAGCTACATAATGCATCTGAGGAACGTACAATCTTTCATATGTTGATTGTTTTCTTTTTACATGAAAGCTTTATAAAGCATCCGAGGAACGTTCCTCTTTTCCCTTAAATTGGAATCTTTACAATGCATCTGAGGAAAGTTCCTCATTTCATTTAACAAAATGTTTACTTCTAACCCAAGGAGGAATTCAAAACATTTTTTTAGGTATACTAATCATTACGCAAAACTTTGTAAAACTTATAAAAGACAAATTCTAATGTTACTGTATCACTCTTTCAAAATCAAATTGAAACACTGGTTTTGACAAATTAAAAAGTAAATTAATTAATCATTCTTAAGGAGTTTCGGGAGAGAATGTTTCAAACATACAATTTCCTTTAATTTTTTTCCAGTAAAAGGTTACCTTATGAGTAAATTACATGTATGTGCAAAATATAAGGTAAATTGACCAGATAGTTTAAATCTATTTACCGCACTCAAATATTGGTTGTTAAATGTAAATTTTTAAAAAAAAAAAGATAAAAAAATTTTCTTTAAATTTTCAACAACAGAAGGTTAACATATAAGTAAAGTTTTTGCCAAATTAAAACAAAATTCACCAGATAGTTTAATGCTATCCGCCCTCATAGTTTGGTCCTTAAAAGTGTCTTTGCAGCCTTTTTACATACTTAAAGGCTATAGAATTGTATAGAATAAAAGGATGATAACGAATCAAATTTAATTTTATTTGTAGTAGATAAAAAATACATTTCCCCTAACACAGAATATGAAAAGATCGCACATATGTTTCTGTTTTTTGCAAATTTCAATTTCAATCTGAATAATTGACACTGCAATAAAAAATGCATGACTTTTTTTTGTCAGTAGTTATGTCAAAGTCTCAACTGACGTCATCATAAGACGTTGACTACGACGTGGATAACGTCAACTTTGAAGAAGAAGCGAAATTATTAAAATACTTCTGAACATTATTCTAAAGCTTCACTTCAATCTTTAAAAATAATTTTTATGATAAATAAATTTTAAAAATAAAAATGTTACATGATTACTTGAATATTTGAGCATTTTACTCTGCATTTGTGTTTTATGACAATCATTTAAACTATATTCTTTAATTATTGCGGAATACCCTGCGCAGAAGTGTTTCTACAAACAAAGTTTGGGGGGTATATAAGAATCACCTTGTCCGTCCGTCTGTCTGTCTGTCTGTTTGTCTGTCTGTGCATTTGGACTAAAAATAGTTCTGCTTAAATTAATTATAAATAATTGATGTGCGATTGTCAACATTCTACTGGAAAACCCTGGTTTTATTTTTAATATCTATCATAATGCAAATTGATATGATACATTGCGATGATCATTATTGTAGGAAAGATTTTCACTAAAGCCCCTATTGTACATGTAACTAATAAGCACAATTGAAATTTAGAAGACAATATGCTAACTATGTCACTTATTAAATAACTTGTTTAACAAGTATTCAAAATTACTCCTGATACATGTAAATTTTATCTTACACTAGCCAACAATTACATTGTACCCCCCCCCCCACCCTCTTCCTAATAAAATCACAACATACATGAGCTAAAATTCAATAGTGTACTCATAGTTTTGATAAATCTACAAGTCTACCTCTGGTATTAAGGAGGAAATTTTAGGTTAAAAAAAAAACCAAACTCACTTTTTGGTTTTCTGGTTGGAGTACTTCATGTTTATCAAATAGGAAATATCTAATTTTACTCCAGTATATCCTGTAAATAACTTCTCAGCATGGTCAAAAGAAATGTCATGACCTAAAGACTATGCACATGCTAAGGTCTTCTAACAGATGTCAACCACTAACTGGATGCTGATAAGATGTTGGGGATGTGCTAATAATAGTAACTGTGTGAACTTTGAGATCCACTGCTTTAGGAACAGATGCAAAATGTGGTCGCAAATTTTATTTAAGATTAACACTGCATGTGTACTTTATGAAGCAGAACGGAAATATTGTTTGGAAATTGCAGTTGCAAATATCGCAGGATGCATCAAGGTAATTAATACTTTTATTATATTCAAACGTTTAAAATACGTAACTGATTTTCTTTTGCTCTTCTGCTAATTCACTACAATCAAGGTAATTGCAAACCTAAAGCATATAAATTAATTTGATACAAAATCCTTGATTATCTTATATTTAAACTATTTATTGTAATCATCAAATTTTGAAAATAATGTGCAAATTAAATCAAAATATAATGATAATACAATGTAATGTTATAGGTTATGGTGATTGGAAGTGACAAAATATTGCGCCTGGTGGATTTTGATTTGAAATCACTGCATGCGACCTTTTTGCTGCTCTAGTGGATGGGGAGCATTAATTTGGACAGAGCTTGATCGAGATGGGAGATGCTTGAAGATTCAGGTTTGTTATTCTTAATTTTGAATTAATCTCAAACTAGAGCTGTCCTTCTGGGACTAGTACTCCCACAAGACTCTTTCAGTGAAACAGAATAATCTGCTGGCCACTTCTCATTTTACAGATTATCAATTTCCCCTACAAATGCTTATCTAAACCATTCCTAGGAAAATGGCCCTCTTGGGACAAATGAACTCAGTAACACTATTAACTCCATTTACATGATCTTACAAATCAGACTTTGTAAATAGGAAAATCATAAACAGATGTTAAGTCATATGGAATAGAAACATGCTCTATTTAAGAAAAAGTTAAATATTAAATACTATATATTATTAATCTGCCAAAATGAATTGTCACACAGTTGTAACATGTACAAATGTGAAAGGATAATCTAATGAGTGCACAGGGGCCCATTTCACAAAGCATACTTAAGACTAAGTTATATCTTAGGAAAGAACTTTTTCCTTAGTTCAATACTTTTAACTTTAAGACAGGTAAATTATGTTTTAGGAACAAACTTAACATGGTGACTGTTTATGTTATATTGAAATGAATGATATGCACAATTAAGTAGAACAAAAATACTGCGCATCATTAAGACTTTCTCACTTTACTTCTAATTAATTTAAATATATTTTATTGAATAAATTCAATAGGATTGGACAACAGGCATAGCCTATGTATATCCTCTCCTTGTAATATATCCACTTTACTTCTAAACTGAAAACAATAGAACTATCAAATTACACATATATTTCTTCAATTAATTTCTTTGGTGTGGACTTTTAATTTTTACAATTTTCTTTAGATTATCTTGCATGTGCAGATGAATTACGGGCA
>WFKH01010211.1:20468239-20495281 GCA_016163765.1 Magallana hongkongensis | reverse complement strand
CATTTTGCAGTACAAGAATCCGTATAACAAATTAGGTACAGTTCGAATCATTGATAAAGGTTTTATGATTCTACTTCTCTTTGCCCGTCTCTCAGTCAATGTTCTTCACTTTCTTTTCGGATGTAAGTAAGGTCAAAATGAGTTAATGACTTGTTATGATAAAAAGAAATCTTGTTTGTGCAATAAAGGTTCTTTATGAATTCGTTATACCTTAGGTACAAAGTACGGAATGTATCTTAGGAGACAATTTATCTAAAAAATATCGTTTAATAATTCGATTGATATAATAGAAAACCGTCAGGGAAGGTATAAAACTGCCTACAACATCAGAAGCTTCAAAGGAAGTTTCAATGTTCTTTTTCAAAAGTTCATGTCTCGCTCATAAATCAGAAGACAGAAGTAAAATAAACCTTAAGCTAAGGTTTAAAGATAGGTGACCGACTTAGGTTTTTATTTCGCATGCTTTTGCGCCCTCCTATAATTTTCACCTTTTCAGAAATTGTTTTGATACCATTTATAAAACTGAGCACAATAAACAAATAACCGATATTTTGGATTTCTCAAGTAAATTATATTTTAACACTTGTTTTTTTCCGTTTTGTTTATTTAGGGATGACCTGCAATCTATACGTCGCATTTGGACCTACTCTTGTGGTCTGTGCCAAATATATCTCATAATTACTTACCAAATGTTGTCTGTGTTCTCTTTTGAATCCATTTATTACTTTCCAAATGAAGTTGAATACTAGGAAATAAAGGTGCGGTCACACGATGCTATTTTACATGCGATTTTTTTATTCGTTTTCTCATCATATTTGCTTCGACTAAAATCGTACCGTTGACCACCTAATATAGAGTGAGCCGAAAGCAAAGCCTGAAAGTCAATTGAAAATCTAATAACGTCTGATTCTGATGAGAATCGTGACATCGCAATCACTTTTTCCTTACAATAATCATTTTAAAATTGATTGCATTGATTTAAAATCGATTGTTTAATCGTATCGTGTGACCACCTCAACAATCGACTCCAATCGACTTACCTTAGCAAGTCTATTGAAAATTGGATGAAAGATCGCATTGTGTGATCGCACCTTAACATCACACTATTTGGAATTAGCAACGATACGCTGCAGCTGTAAAATATTAGACATAACAAGTGTTCAAATATATAATTGTTTGACATAAAGTTGGATTAATTTGATTTTTCTTAAAAATAAACATTTAATAAAATTGATCTTGTCGTTTTAAAATGATATATATGCATTTACTATCGAAACCGATTCTAAAGAATCACGAGACAAAAACAGGTATTCGAATGAAAATCTTATATTTCCGAACAAGTAATTTATTATTAAAGCAAATTGATTTCTATCTAGTTCGTACCTGAAATGAAAATATCATATTAGTTTCAGTAATTACTACTGTAGTTTTGACTTTACATGTAACGGTGGTCGACGTCGGTTCAACTGTTACAATCTTTCAATAATCGACAAGATGAAGGCAAACGTGTGTAGAAGTTCAGTGTTTTACTTGCAATAACAATTGCACTATCAATAAAGTAGACCAGTTTGAATTCTAGTAAAAACTGCACTTTGAAGGATGTCTGTAACAGAGCACCCATGTGAATATACTTAAGTCGCCAAAATAAAACCTGTCAACGTGAACATGATGAGTTTACATGCATACTGCATAGTACCTAGTGCGATTATATTTACAGTGTATAGAGCTACGAAAACTAAACTAAAGGTTTAAAAAATCGCTCTTCTGTCGTAAGTGGGATGTCTGGATATAACATTGGAGATCCCACGTACAGCTGAGTCATCTCAAAAAAGAAAATATTTAGTGTTCCGTTCCATTCAAATTTTATCAATTTTTGTGAAGTTGACACCGTTGCATCCGATTGCAAACAATATTATTGAAGGCGGAAAACCGTCTGCTGCATCACAATGATTTACAATTGATTCTATCAAGGTTTAGTCCCATGACATTTAAAAAAAATAAAATAACATTTGCCATTTTATAAAAATTGGATTTTGTCTTATAACCAAAGCACATGTAAAAATAAAACGGTCGTTACATTAAATTTATACATACTTAAGCCACATAACGTTGTTTCTAATACATTCTTAAATTCTTTTCCATTTATTTGCAATTGGAGTAATTGCAATAGTTACCATTCTTGGTGTGCACCTTCTTTGAAATATAAGTACTTTTGTTTGAGAAATTAGATATCCCCTTACCATATGTTTTCACAGAACCTCAAATCTCTACATCTTTGAAAACATTCTAGATGATATCCGGCGCAAGCGCGGGAATTTAACACTTTACACATTAATATGATACAATGCTTAATTTGTTGAACATTTATATTTTTTGTTCATATTTTGTATGTACTGTGTCCGAAATTTTTCTTAATTGATGTCTTTACCTATTCTTTAAAATCAAAATCAAATAACAACTGCATTGCTGGACATTTAAAGGAGCGGACAGAGTTTAAAAATCTAAATTCAAATGGATGATAGAAACATGTACTTGACTTTAATTCGTTTTGTTGCAACTGACTGGAAAAAAATAACAATTAAACCTTGTTTACTTCAAACCAGTGAGTGGGTATTTAGTGCGTCGTAACTCTATATTTTGTTCTTTGGGTCAAATTGTACTATATTTTTATTACTATTCCAAATAAGATTTTTAGATAAAAGACTGTTTTGGAAAAAAAAAGCAATTGGACGGGGGGGGGGGGGGGGGGGGGCAGCTCCCATTAAACTTACCCGTTTTATGTATGTTTATATTTATACACCCTTCATTCATATACTGGACGCAGGACACAATCTATTAATTGTTTACAAAGTAATGTATAAGATTTAGTACCAATCTATCGTGGTATAAATAAACAATAAAATGCTTTCTCTGGTGATTCATGGGGGATATGAAGGTGGCGACATTGCAGAAAAAATACATAACCCGCGTTCTACAGTGATCGCTACCCTGATAATCCGCATGAATTGCCAGAGAAAGCATTTTATTGTTTATATTTATATCTTTCTTTTAACAAATTAATAAATTGATTGCAAAAAGTAAGTAAAATTCACTAAATTACTGTTAATGTACATCAGTACGATAGCTAAAAGAAACAACCAATTCGTCTCCTATGGGAATTTGAGTCCGACATTATTGTGATTATTTCGTGCACTCGGTGATTTTTCTAAGGTCGCTGTAGGTTTCTACCAATCGATAAACGGGGCGTATAGATTTCTGTGTGGCTGTTTCTATAGAGCCATGAATAAACTATAAGTTTCCGTAATGAAATCATACTTGGCAAATGTAAAAATAAATGTATGAAATTAAAAACGCTAGTGTATGCATATTTATTTGCAATTTTTAAACATTTTAAACAAAAGCTTTAAGAGACAAAGTATCTGGTTAACTCGCCCTACACTTTCCGTCATGACGTTACTGCGTTCCTGGACACCCCGTTCTGGAAAGTTATTTCCAACAATACTAATATCGCATCAAATTGTACCATATTATTTCTTCACTCTTTTGTTTTAACCAAAGATGTCCGATCCAAGGTATCTGTCTCGGATCCATGATGAACTTGTCCTTCTATTTTCGCCAAGACGCTAATTAGTCAATACGCGTTCTTGGTTACCCCGTTCTGAAAACTTTTACCCTATTCTCTCACCAGAGGTCGTACTTCGCAAGCGTCCATCCATCAAAACTAAAATGGCACATTCAAGAAACGAATTGACTCATTTTATTTATTCAACATTTTCTATGTATACCCTAAATAAGTTCCAAGTAAATTGTGAGGATGTGTGATTATGCATCTTGATGAGCTTAAACAAAAGAACAAGTATAAATTTTTTAACAAAATATTTAATAACAAATCAAATAAGAATTAAACAGAAAATTCAACAACAACAAAAAACCAACAAACAAACAAATAAATAAATGGAGTAAATGTTTATTTTCGAAGCCCGGTTCCGGCGCACGTGGTTTTGAAGAACCCTTAGGTGAGCACGTGGTTTTGAAGAACACTTAGGTGCATGTATATTCGACAACAGCCAGATTTAAGTTGCTTTGTAGAATGATCACATGCTGTTCGGGTTATCGAGGCTGCATTAAACGAAGGTTTTCTTTGGTGATGTAAATGACCCATGGCCTGGTTCACGCCGATTGGAAATTTCTTTCAATAGACTCAATATGCAGAATAAAAGTTTTCAAATGACACAAATTATATAATTATAGATATCAAACTTTCACAATGTGAAGTTATAAAATATAGCTGCATTGATGATAATAAACTTATAAAACTGCGAGGATCACTGTCAGATATCAATTCTAAACTAGTTTTTAGAGATGTGTCAAAGGGCCGCCATAGTTCACTCACTCACTGCAGAACAGCGGCCTCTATAAAATTATCCCATGAAAATGGAAACGGCTACTCATAAATACTGGAGCCGGAAATAATTCAGCACCCAAGAACCCTCCTTCCCTGACGGCTATTGACGTTCTGTAGGTACGGGAAATTTAACAGCAAAAACAAGGCAACAGAGACGCTTTGAAAAATAAACAAAAGAAAAACATACTACCGAAAAACTATTCAAACGCGTGTTGTTAAAAACGAACAAAAATGGGTTTTTAAATACCTGATGTTTTTTCTAAAGACAGGCCCCTGATAGCACTAGACGGGATGACGACCACGTCTATCGGCTTGTGTTCCCGGGTACTATCCCGTGCATGCTTTACCTTACTGTTTAAGGTATAAATGAGGGGCTCCCCACAGTATTGATATGTAACCATGGGAATCAAGTGTAAAAGTATTAAATCAAGGGGTTCCCCAAAGGATTGTTATTTATAAACCCGAAGGGTGAACCAAGGGGAATTAGAAAACAACAACACACAGAATTTCAGTTTGTTACATAAATATATTCACTTTTTACGTAATCATTCAATATTATTTCATTGCAAGCATATATTTTAATGGAAACTCCCAATGACGCCAAAGCGTGTCAACCACCTAACTCTCATTTTTGCTATTTCGGGCTAGTTTATCGAAAATAAAAATAGGTTTTGCATTAGTTTCACAATAATTACTTATCAGGTATCAATTATCAATTACCGACATCATCTCACATGTGTTAAAATATCAAATGTATAAGCAGTTACACTGGTGCAGGCATTTTGTAGGTTATTGGCAAAAAGTCTTAATTTATAAGAACATTTATAGATATATTTTATGCTTTGATATGAATTAAAAACATTTCTGGTAATAGTTAAAACAATAGAAACGCTCTATTGAGACCAATTGATACGCATCAAAAGTCAATTTTTGATTAATCTGTGACCGGATTTTAGTTCTTCTAGGATTTTTGTTTCAAAAAAAATTTACAAACACTATTAATCAAGAATGATGACTAATATAAGTAATATAAACACATTGTTATGTAAATATTCTTTCATGAATAGTCAACAATCTAAACAAATATTTTGATCGATACAGGATAACAATCTAGCTGGATATATTTTCACAATTATGTTAAACATGGTACTATTTATATACTTGCCAATAAAGAAATAAATCATTTTAAATTTGTTATTACACTGACGCTTTTCTCTCCCAATTGACCAACATATATTGTTTTCGTCAAAACACATTCCAGTTGGACCTCTGATGTTGTCATACACACAAGATATCGTAGAAAAGGGTCCAGAACATGAAGACGATGTTGCCAATAGTCAGCCACAAAGATGTGGTTGGAAGAATCTGTTCAATTACCTCTAGGGTCAATTTTTTTCCCCGTCATTTTGTTCCTTGTGCCCTTCATATTCAAACTTTTTGGAACTTAATTTGCTTGCGGCGACTACACTTTTTTTTTATTCCAGTCTGAAACTCATATATTTTCCAGTCCGTTTTCAGTAACATACATAGGACAAGCGAAGAAAGGCTTGTGGTTGTGGCTGTCGAATTTCTTTACTACTTTATAATTGTGCTGTACTTTTCAACTTTTCCGTGTTACTTTTCTATCCGTTGTCCATTTCAAAGACGGATAATTAATACTTCTGACTTTGTGGTATGAACACCTTTCGGAATCCATTCCCCTGTGCCAACCACAGTCTCTTCCTTTGAATCACGTTTCTCTCTCTTTTGTCAGCACTACCAGTGCCATCATTCAGTTTTCTGCTTTCTTTTTTTCTGCTTCTGGTTTTTCATTGTCAACTTCTACTTTTTTCGTCTTCCTTTGACTTTATCAGAAAAAAATCATTGTTCTACATGTTCACGCATGCGCGATATTCTTTGAATATATTAGAATAAATATCTTTCCGTGACAATGTCCAAAGTTCACTTTTAGGGATAAATACTGAAACATTATCTGTCATACTCAGTATGAACGCCTACCATAACTGTGTGAAAGTGAAAACGAAAGAAAAAAAATTATGATCAACTTTGAAAATATCAATAGTACTGCTCAAATAATTTGAATCCTTTTTATTTGAATCAGTTTTAATCAAAAATAATTTTAAAAATCCTTTAATGGAATTTTTGTCTAAATGTGCAGACATTGATTTCAAGATATACCCGACACATGTATAGCCAGTGATCCAAATCAAGCACTATTCGAATAGCACTATCCACACAGCAGTTTAGCACATATATGAATAGACAAAAATGACATTCGATCTTCCGGTGTTCATCTAGTATTACTGGTACTAGCATTTAAGATTCTATTGATGATTAATTAATGGGCCTTCACAAAGATTAGTGAAACTTGAGAGATATACCCAAGTACCAATACATTTATAAAATACGTATTACATCATCCATAGTTTCTGCAAACCTTGGTAACACAGTACTTATATGACAGTTATCATGATATTCTTCCAATTAATTTACCTCTTGAAGGTCTATTAACCTTAACTTGATATATATCCATTGTATTTTAAGAAAAAGAGCATATTCCTAAAAATAGAATCACGATACATACAAGGAATGAAAAAGGATGATTGATAATGGATTGGTAATGGATAAACACAAGCATTAATAGGGTTGTCAGTGGGATCACTGTGATGTTACATGTACCCGCGCGCGGTTTCAGTTATAAACAAAGCAAAAAATACAAAGAATACGTGTATCTATATCCAGTAAGTATTTTCCCTATAGACGCATTATTATGTAGTGTATCATTTCATAAAGCGACATATATTTATAAAGTAAATATTGTTATTATCTTTTAACGCTGCCTCGTTTTACACTTTAGAGTTGCAGTGCAATAAATAGACTATGAAAGATGATTGAATTAGCTCGTGGTCTTTCGAAACTTTAACATTGACATATTCACCCCAGAGGCACGGACTGTCCTAAGACTTAAAAGTTTTAGTGTCTTTGATCTCAAACGGTTGGTAAATATAATCAGTAAAATGTTATCTTAGTCGTTCATTTATGAGCTATGAATAACAAAATTAGATGAAAACAAATAGTTAAGAATTAAACTGTAAACTTCTGGTTTTGGGGTTTTTTTTATTGTTAGGAACTGGATTTTTAATAGATTGACTACAAAAGATTGATTAATACATATACTATATCTTATATCATATCATAAATACCGGTAAACCAGAGAGAGGCCAGGCGTGATACCAGAGTCTAAGGTTCGGTTTGATCCAGAACTTACGAAAACAATGACTTGCAGGAAAAATCAACGAGATTTTTATCTGTATTTCAATTGCCACTTCTAATATACCTTTGATGATGAGAGGGTCTTTCTTGTGGGGTCGATTTTTTTAAAATAACAAATTTCGCCAGACTGGCAAACAAGGGATAACGATAAAGAAGTGAAAATAACGATTGAAAGCGCTCTCCAAAATCTTTGAGTACAAAATATCGATTTTGGATAAAATGAAGTCAGAATTCTAAGTCTTTTGGTTGATGTGAACCCTTGCAGTGCATATGTTCTAAGCACGTGTTTATAGGGCTAATGATAATTACAAACTAAAAGGCTTACATTAGTCAACGACCACTAAGATTCTTGACCTTTAAGAACAATAATTATTTGCACAGCGAAATACAATTTTGGATATTGGCGTGATTTTACAAAAAAGACTAGGTTTAAGAAGACGAGATTTAAATGGTGTTAAAAAGAAACACTGCTGGGAAATGCTAAGCCCACCCATTAGTCTGTTTTTGATTGGCAAAAAAAACCTAGATCTCTAGATCTATATTAGTATTTAAGGTTGACTTTGTTAAACATTTACTTTCACATTTATTATAAAAAGTGTTTGCTTTTTTAAAAAAAGCTAAATAAAACTGGATCGGTTTGTTAGCAAAAAAAAGTGAAAATATCTGGTCTGCTATTCATTGGTAAACAAATGCCTTGGGAAACGTTTTTATCATCAGCGAAAGAAAATGATATTCTCTCGCCCCATGAGAGGATGAAACTTTAATTAGCTAGGCCCGGTGTAAAGCAGAATAATGACCCCTGTAGAATAATGATCGGGGTTCATTTATCGACATATTAGAATAATGACACCCCCCCCCCCGGTCATTATTCTACGTAGAAAAATTACCCTTTTGCCTGAAGAATGTGTCATTTTCATAAAATGAGCACATTATACATGAAGAAAAGTGACCCCTGTAGAATAAAGACCCCCTTATATTTGTAGGTTTCAGTATCATTTCTTGTTATATGTGAAATAGTCTAGAAATTGAAAGTATATTCGATATTCAAATAAACCTTTAGTAAAAGAAGGGGTATATTTTAGAAAATAAAAATCCCTTCGTAATATAACAATATACTGACATATCGTACCGAGATATAGTTCATATTACAACGATTTACATGTTTTTTATTATTACAAGTGAAAACACACTTAAAATATTTTGAGATATCTATATCTATAGAAGTCACTTATCTATATAACCAAATTCTGTTTATCGGCGATAAAAGAGTAAACTCTATTTTGGACATGAATTATATTTGCATTGACGTTTATCATTTTCTAACTCAACTAACCACTACGAGTGCAGCACCTAGAATTAATGACTAAACCAAAATTATGAAAAGTTTACTCAGCTGTTAGAAATTACTACTCAAATGATCTATCTATCAAATCTGAAGCTCTAAAATACCTTTTTCGCAGTCAAAACATTTTTTTTACCGTTTCACTAAATTATACATAAAAGTTCATATAAAATAAATTAAAGCCGATATTGGTTTCTGCTTTGTGAAATCATATTTCAAAAAAGAATCTTTATCGATCCATCAAGTAAAATATTGGTGTGTCGAGGAACGTTAAATCGAAATACTAAGAGAGATCGATGGTTGTGACCATTTTTAGACTACTTAGATCCAAGAAGAGCTCTAATAAAGATATGAGGAACAGATAAATTTTAAAGCTAATTTCTTTTATGTTTTCTTTACTAAATGTTAGTATACGGACTAAACTATCTTATGTTAAAGTTTAAGGCAGACCTATTGGTTAACCACCCAGCCTCCTTAAGAACTCTGTGTGATGTAATAATATACTTAGTCCGTTCCTACTCATTCATAACAGATGCACTGTACTTGCTTTTACAAAAATTGCAATTGACACTTTGTATACTTAAAGAATAAATATTTAATGCATGCAAATGCTAGCTTTTGATAATTCAACTAATTTAAAAGTCTAATATCTTAGATATATATTCTTTTACGTCAGGGGTCATTTTTCTACGGGGGTCGTTTCTCTTCATGTTTAACATGAATAAAATGAACCCTTGGTCTTTTTTCTTCAAAATAATCCAATTATTCTACAGCTAGGGGGTCACTATTCTACGTCGAAAAATGACCCCCGGTCATTATCTACGGGGGTCATTATTTTTCTTAACACCTGCTTTTTGCTTAGAAAGAAATAATCGATGCATGTTAGATCATACTTCACAGTGATGGCATTCTTTAAAAAAGGAAGTATATATTTCGAGTAATTTTTGTTATACATTTAAGTTTTGGGCGTTTCAGGTTTTTGTCTTATCATACAGAATTTTTTATTAACTTATTCTTTACATATGAGATAATTTTTTTTTATTATAAGGATAGAGGGGGCAAAGTTTGTCAAAAACATTGGATTCCAACCAAATTAAATTCTTGGCATAATAAAGAAGGTTATATATTGAGTTGTTAGATGAAATCAAACCAGGGTTCCATAACATACTAAAATAATTTGCACCGACTGTAACAGCTATGATACATGTATAAGGGCATACATGTGTATGTACATAAACAAGACCTGTTTTTCACAACTCACCGCAAAAAAGTGCATGTACCTCAAACTCTTTAATTGCACCAGACTGACTACGGTTTCTTCCGTTTTTCATGATCTTGACAATGAGCACACGGCGGGTCGGCAGGGGATGTTTACTCCTTCTAGGCACCTGATCCCACCTCTATCTTGTGAGATTCAGGGTGTTTTGTAAGAAAATTTGTAAAGGAGAGAGGCATAAAAGACATACTTGGAGCAATAAAACAACTGATTTTCATATTTTGTTATAATATTATATTTTGGCGAGAATACATTGTTTATGACATAGGCCTACTAGTAGTTTTAATGATGCAGATAAATAGTGACTTTCGTTTTGTAAACGTACTAGATATAGGATTCCAAATTAATCAACACGGCGTTTTATGTATAAATCTTAATCTTTTATTGTGCTATATTGCAAATGTGAGGTATGAATGGGTCTGTTCTCCATTCTCTATTCTAAAAATACTTACATAATTTTAATCTATTATCTTAAGAAAATAAATTAAAACATACCCATAAATTACTCAAGGCAGAAAAAAAGTTAAGGTACAGCGTATTTTGATAATTTCAAAACCTTCATTTGAATGTATGATTTCTGTGCAATTTAGTCATTTAAAATTGTCTAACTCGTGTTCCGATCATTATAAAGACATTAAATTTAGAGACAACCATAACCAGTGTTCAGACTTTATGACTATTAAATTTCAACGTCATATCAATAGGTCAAAGGTCAAATAGGAGACGTCATTTAGGATTTTTTATCAATTCTTACATTCGTCAAATATACTTAATCTCAATTAATCTAAAACCCACGGTCAAAATTTCATTATTGTAATATATTTTAATTGCAGGGTCACGACAATTATACTGCTAAATTTTATTTAAGTTTGAACAATAAAATGTCTTTTTAGAGACCGTTCGTCTAAAAAGATGAATTAGAAGTGCTAATTTTACATTATATTACATCAGATATTACCTTAAATTACCAGTTAAAAGTTATTCAGGTGTCTGTAAGAAACAAAAATGCCTACTGTACAAATAGCAGTACAAACATTTGTAATATCTTAAAAGGTAACTTGTTCGCATAGCAGATTCTAACAATGACTATTTTATGTTACACTCCACTTAAAGTAGATTCAAATGGTAGGTTTGAGGCAATGTGGGTAAAAGTTGTCAGGTCGGATTTTTTTTTAATTTTACATATTTATAGATTTCATTCCAAATAACAAAATATCAAAATTTTATCCAAATGGAAAAAATGAGCTCATCTGTCTTGTACTTCCTTAAAAGAGAAGGTTTCATTCATTTTCATCATTGGTTTATATTTATATTATATGAAGTCTAGACAAATTATAGGGTCAAAATCCCTGTTTTTCACAAACACGTATTTCGTCTTCTAAAACTTTTTTAAAAAATTTACACCCTATATACTAAGTATAACGGCCAAAATACATTAATTATCATGCCCTGTAATATCAATAGCGTTAACATGGACATCGTATGTGATCATGCTGTAATATTTTAATTTCAACATCAATACTATTATAGCTGTTTATTTTCAATACAATTTTCCTAAGCACCTGTAAAATATCCATGCACTACTTATGCTACAGTACATGTACATATATATCAAATGGGCCAATAACAAATTGATTTTGCAACACTTTTGTTATAATATTGGTTTTCCGATTAAAGGATTTAACCCAGTTGGTTCTCTCAAACTGTTTATGTGATTTATTTTTTTTTTGTCCAGGTCTATTGACCAATATCTTATAGGCCAGGTGACAGTACTTGCTTTTGATTTTGTGAATATTTGTGTAATTATCACAAATGGTAAGGAATAAGAATCTATGGCGAAAACTTCATAGGTATCCTTAACCTACAAATTTATATTTATGTGCATTTAAATGAATAATTCATTTTAAAAATTTACTCACGAAATGAAACATAAAAAAAGTCAAAATATTCAAATAATTCATTTGAGAATATTTTTCCATTAAATGACACTTCCAAAAGAATAAGGTCTAAAAATTCAAATCATTCTAGATGCATATGGTAGATATCCATTCACAAGTACTGATTGCCAGGTTTTCTTTTATAATACATGTACACACCAAGGAGAGCCTGTGTTTGTCTGAAGACTACTTCCTTTGTTTTGCCAGCTTCCCTTTCTTTTAGTTTTTCCACAATGCAATTATCATTTTTACCCTCTTGCTTTAGTGCATACTTTGTTTTCTCTCCAATCAACAAGGAGAAAACATTATTTCTTATTCATTTTTGTAACTTTTCCCTCCATCATAATATTTGTGAAGCAAAATTCATCTGTAATTAAATTGCAAGAATGTCACTATTTGAATGTAAACATTAAAACTGATTCAGTAGTATACACAAAATAGTACACAACAATATTTCAAAACAATAAAATATTTCACCTGATCAGATTCTCCAAAAACATTTCTTCTCTCTGAGTGCCCAAGAATGACTCATTCACAGCCAAGGTTTTTGATCATATCTATGGCACGCCTAACTCACAAAAATGAGCTTAACATAGTTTCACTGTCGATAAAATAGGTTTATAGACTGTAAACTATAGTTTACGAATCGTAAACTATAGTTAATGATTCGTTAATCATAGTTTCACAAATCATGAACTATATTTATCAGAAAAACAATGTTTTGCAATCGCAAATGATTGTTTTTGGTGTTAATTATAGTTTACACTTCTAAAACATAGATGATTGCTGTAACTTTGGTTTATAGATGTGAAAAATAGATTTAATTTAACGTCGTTAACTATAGTTTACTGTCCGTAAACTATTGTTTACAGTCAATTAACCTAGTTTATCAACTGTGAAACTATGTTTAGCTCATTTTTGTGAATTTGGCGTGCCATACTTATTAGCACTACAAAAAACACGTCAACCACCCAGGAATACGTACCTGAAACGTTCTACTTTCCCATATCAACCATTAAGTAATTACTCTCTCCAGGAATAATTACTTATGGTATATTGTATGTATAATAATTCCTTAAGACTGTCCCAGATTTAAATCTAGATTTAATGTCACGTTCAAAATACAGTATATGAGATAAGGGAGATAACAGGATCCCCTTAATGGTGCAAGTGCGGGAGTGACTCACTCCCGCAACGATTTCGGATCAAATCGTATAGATAAATGACAATAACAATTGAATTTCTTTTCTGAACTAAAACATTGTAGTTGTGTAGGGCATAAATTATTCCAAAAATACCGAGTAAAGTCCATACATAGGTTATTTCTCGTGTTTCTCAACAGCACACAAGTTAAATTTGTCCGCCATGTTTACTGACCTTGATCAATTTTATTTTGGGACACCCAATAAGAATTCCAGAGCGAATCTTGAACTGTTACCTTTTCATGCCGAAATTTTTAAAATATGTAAAGAAAATTCTAATGTCTCATCCAGTCATCATTAATTCAACACCTGTTCAATTGCCACATATGAGCTTCTGTTTGTCATTGTCATGCTTCCTTGTTGGTTCTAATTGTTTCCAAGATACTGAATAAATAAAAGACAAAGTCATTAACATTAATATTTTATTGTTTTTATACGGCGTTACTGGCCGCGGTAATTTCCATCAAGGTTATCGCAGAGCTGCCCCACAACAACAACAATATAGCAACGATATGTTAGAACACACCAATAGGTAAATTTTGCAATAGGTAAGCACCGCAGCACAAACGAAATCAAAGAAATTCAATCAATATTCAATCATATAATAGTTTAATTTAATGCAATTTTTAAGATGAAAATCAATTCACAAATCCATAAGCACAACACGCTAATCAAGTCGATATAAACAACTTTATTGCTTTTCGAAAATGAATCAACTCTTAGAAGCAGTGTACTTCCAAATGAACTTCTTACAAAAATAAAGAAATATGAAGTTAATTACCATGTATCTGCATATGTTTTCTTCTGAATGTAAATGCAAAAATTTTAAAAATAACTTGTTGTAGTTGCAAATTATTATTATTTACAGGTAAACATCGGTATCTCGAACTTGGAGGGACTTTAACAAAACTTCGAGATATCCGGGGGTTCGAGATATCCTAAGTGGCTTTCCAATTTTAATTCCGTGAACTCTTATATTTACATGTGTTTTAGTACCGGTATATACCGAATTCTTCTACTACTCATAAACGAGTAATCAACCTTTGTTGAAGTATTTTAGTTTGTATGTTTTTACTTGTGAAATACATATTAATATTTGTATAAACAATTAAATTATAAAATCAATATTTTGTTTAAAAATACGACATCACATCCTCTTCACTCTCGATGGTTTACAACTTCGGAAAGGATGAAGCACTTACCATGTAGTTACTGGAATTCATGTATGATACAAAAAATACGGATTTAAAAATCAACAAATAACACATATTAATTATCTAGCATTACAATACACACACATATTTATATATAATTTGTGAAGCTAACGTATCATATATTAATTTAGTACGCTTACTGCTAGTACTCATATTGGAAACAACACGTGTACGATAAACCGGAAGTCACTGCACACGCTGATTGGGCTAGTTTAATGTGTTCAATACACATGAACTGTTTCTGTTCAACTTAAATAAATAATTTTTTATCTTCGTATCTCATACATGATACATTGTTATTTGAGCGTACATAAAAAAATAAACTTGATTCCGTTATTAATGGTTTTTAAGAAATTGGCAGTTATCATTGTTCGATCGATTGTCTGTACACAGTTCGTTTTATTAAACACATTATCGGTAATCATGGCTAGTAAGTGCACAAAATACCCAAGCTGCCACCCTATTGAACTTACATCGCACATGTTTAAGGTGGTATGGGACACTTCCATGTTGTGACGTATTGTTTATCGAAATAAACAATAAAACCAAGTGTAATTATACAAGTAGTTTCTTTCCCAAATTTGTCACCTAGCAGCGTAGTGCAGTGGTTTAGAGGGTTTACTATGAATCTGTAAGTCATGAGTTCGAATCCCGCTGGCAGTTTTACAATTTTTACCTCTCCAAATATTTTTAAAAGCTATTTTTTTGTTAAATATCGTAAAATTTGAAAATTCTAAACCGGTGAAAGTATTTCAATTATAATGTACTTTAATCCACATTAATATCGACAGATGTCCCATACCACCTTAAGGTAACACAAGTTTTGAAGGGTGTGAATATTGCCGCGGGCAGAAATGTGTGAAATAATGACACCAATTATGTTCAGCTGACCGCAAAATTGACTCCAGTTTGAGATAAACTAGGTAAAATTAGGACTTCGGCCCTTCAAAATACTTCGACATAAGTGGGGTATTCGAGATTATCCCATTCGAGATATCACGAGTTTTTTAAATCATTTATATAGAGAAAACGGTCGGGACCGGCTGTAGACTTCGACATAAGCGGGGTATTCGAGATATCCTTTTTTCGAGATACCGATATTTATTTATTTATTTATAAAAAGAAAAAGTCCATATATTTTGATTTAAAGATGGCCACGACCATACAGTACTCTTAACAAAGGTAAATTTTACAAATAGGAAAATTAAAATAATTTGATGATTCCCTTGAGCTGAAAAACTTGCATACGTCCATTAAACAGGAGCATCCGCAAACTTATCTCTACGTCACTTTACGTCATTTTCTCCTCTATTTTAAACAATTGATAAACAAACGGACACCATTGTTATCATTTAGGAAACCAACAGTTGCATAATTATTCTCTCCATTCATAATTTTGGTGAACACAATATTTCCGAAAGTCTATATAATTAATATATATTAAGCACTGGTCATTTGGTTCATTGCTTTTGTCCTTGGTTTAGCTCCAGGTCAATTTCCACCGTGCTCTGTTTAAGCAGTTCTTTGATCTAAAAAGGTATTCTCACGAGATCCTCACCAGTTTAATATCTGCCCACTGTGCCGCCTTGGCGTAAAAGTTCATTATGCCGTAGGGCTTAGTAAAAACAATTATCCTTCCTCTGTATTTCAGCTAAAAAACAAATAAAACTTACACAAAAGCTAGTCATGAAAAATGGCAGAGGGGCATTAAATTTTATTTCTTTTATCATTAATTGTAAGTCTACCAGCTCTTCGCGTGTAGTAGTTTCATTTTTTTATTCTGCGAGTATACGTATGTGTCTGTTACTCGGACATTGACTTAGATATGTACCGTTTAAAACATTATACTTCATATTTTTAAATGTTACCTTATTCAATTGTTTGTTCAATGTGTATGCCAATTTTCACTTCAGTACGCCAATAAAAAGGCGAATAAGTTATCATCAAAATAATGACTCATGATTTGCTGTTTCCTTGTTAAAACATCGAAAGAAATACTGATCTATGTGAGAAAAAAGTTATTTTTAAACACCTTGAACGTATTTACTACCGAACTGCAGCGAAGTAAGTCATGAATTTTTATATTACATATTCGTTAAAACATTTTCTAATTTCATTATATCAAATAATCAGCTGGGAAAGTTTTCTTCAGAAAGAAACAACATTTAATATATTAAAGGGTACTTTTTCTAGGAAAAATATATTATAATTTCAGACATGGCGAGTCTAGAAGAGGATGGCAACTTGTCGCCTTTCTTTTTATTTAATTCTACGGTGGCACCGACTTGTGTTTTGTTCATATGTATTATCATAATGATAGTATTTTCCACCACCAAACCAATTTCCAAGCCCCGCCCCGTGGTATGGGGAACAGAAGCTATCATGACTCTTCTAAGTATGATCGTGACATTCGTCATATGGTTTTTAGTCAGACGAAACACAAGAAAGATTTTAATCGAAAAACAACGAAGAGATGTTACCTTGAATATAAAACTCGTCTTCTTTTGGGCGTTCGGTCTTGCAAATATCTTCAACTCTGCTTTAAATGTGGGATCCAATATTGACTGTTTGCTCGAGGATGGACAACAACCATTTTTTTTATGCACATCACATAAGTATTGTAACACATTTAACGGAGATTTTCTTCTGTGTTGGACAACTTGGATTCTTAAGTTTTTATGGAAAATTCAGTTTTAGGCCTTCCCCTCTGATGAATTATGGCATATCGCTTATGATTATAGCTCATCTTCTTCGTTGATTTAGGTTGCTTTTCGACTCCATAATGAGCACTACCTCGTATTCGAGATCAAATTTTAATGCAACGTATCAGGATGATTGTTATTATTCGTCAAGCGTTACCATTGTTCTCAATCATATGAGTTCTTACATTATTCCGATGGTGACTGAATACAGTTTGCTCTCTGTTGTTATAGTGGTCAGAATGGTCGTTGATATCTTTAATAATGAATCGATTCCAAGGAATTTGGGGGAAGATATTCAAGAAATTTCCGATGAAACAACAACAAACGATGAATTAGTCTCATCTGAAATGCTAACAAGACGCCTCTCAGCAATTGCTTCTCTTACATGCGGAATAGTATTTTCGTTGCCATTTTGTACGGCGTTTACTCTAACCTTTTTAGAAACAGTGAATTCAGTTGACGTATTTCGGATTATTAGTACCATATACGAAATAGAAATATTAGCTCTTCTGCTTTTTGGAAAATGGAAATTCAAATCTCAGTTTACCGATATCTTTATCAAAGATACAACATTTAGCAAATACCACATGACACTCATATGCATAACTTCTGGAGCTGTTGCATACGAAACTTTTGGTGCAATAGCTGGACTGATGAAAGCAGAAAATGTTTTCTGTTTCCTATTACTCTTCAATAAAATTCTTCAAACATCAGTCATTATCATACAAACTGAGTTTATTCTGCACACAAAGAACATATCGTTTCGACCAAAACCCGCTCAGTCAAAGTATTTCAGAGCCAATCGTATATTTTTGTGCATACATGTGTATTTGTCATAAATATTATAAGATGGCTACTGGATAGTATTGTTATGGGACATGAAACAGATGCATCAGCTATTCAGAGGCAGTTTTATGGAAAAGTCTACTGGGACACTATTGAACATACCTTATTTCCTGTCAACGTGTTTTACAGATTTCTAACAGCAATGGAAATGTATGAACTCTACCGGAACACAAATATTAAACATTCAGTCTGATTCGTTGAGCTCAATTTTATCCATTTGCAACCTTTGTGATGAATATTAATTATTTCATAGTTTACATTAATCTGTCTGTAATAAAAACAAAATACCAGACTATAATACATTGTATTTTTATTTTGCATAAGCAATTAATGATGTCTGATTTGAAATCATAATAGTAATGAATTCATAACAGTATTTAGTCCCCATATTTTTTCGATCAATCCTCAATATCCTGTTAGAAAGAAACTTCTAAGAAAAAATGAGTTTTACTTTGTACCAATAATTAAAAAAAGGAAGAAAATAACTAAATCGTGCAATTCTTGCATAGTCCATCACGTTATGATCATTATATTGAACAACCTGACACTTTATCGAAAATGATAAAAAGCTATGAAAAATTCAAGTAAGTAATAACGCGTTGTCATTATTTACAGTTTCTCAAAAAATAAAAAATAAATTCTATTTTCCATAGTCCATGCTGTCTCCACGTATATGTATGTGCGACGTCATAAAATATAATTCAATGGAACGTTTTTTAAGTGACTTTTAAATTATATATGTGATCCTGGATTTCAATCCGTTTTGCTTTGTGTTTCATTACATGTAGATATTCCCTAATAGTGCACTGGCGATAAGTTTTCTTCAAAATGCGTTTCTACGAATTCTTGCGATTGATATAGTACAAGTGTGTTCAGGTGAATGAAATACCTTAATCATAACTGTAGAGCATGAATAAATGTAGAGCAGATGTGAGTGATGAGCGTAACAATAGATATGGCAGTAGTCTGAGATGTATGGAAATGATCCGTTTCTATGAATTCATGTGAGCTTTAAAAGTTAACATAAATAGTCTATAATTTTATTGGTAGCTAATTATTGGTAGTATTTATGTTTGTTACTAAAAAGAGAGCCAACTTCCTTAATATCCAAGAGTCTGAGCAGTGTCTTTTGCAGATTTAAATTATCATCGTGGAAACTTAACAAATTGCTGAATATGTAAACTTATAATCTTTTTTTTCAGCATGACGAACAACAAAGTAATCCTACATGTACTAAGGAAACTGGTAAATTTAATTTCCTGTCATAATTAGCCATCCGTCATATCAATTATAATATACATTACATGTTTAACTGTATCAGGGAATTGTGAAAAACTTTCTCATTCAATCAGTTTAACAGTTATTTACTTAAAATTTCCTCAATTTACTTGGGGACTATTTAGTTTACAAGGAAACATTATGCCATATTTTGAAAGCACTTTGTTTCGATCATTATATCTCTTCTTTTTTCATTTAAAGAGCGTTATTTATTGGATCTTTAAGATTTCAGTCAGAATCGACTGAAAAGTTCTCTTGGATTTTTTTTTTCAAACAGTCTTTAAAAAGCATTTCCCCATAACTAAGTTTAAGTGGTTTATTTCTTTTAATTGTTTTGCTCTTAAAATGGCATAAGTAGTTTGATATTTTTAATTTGCAAATTAAAAGCCTTGGGGTCACTGACGGAAGATAGTGGGATTTGTAATCTTTTCAAAATAAATCCAGAAAAACAAATGAATTATAAAAAAACCCCTTTATATTACGTGGAATAAGTAGTGTTATCATCTCCGGCACCAGGGTATAAGGTACTTGAAATACCAAATTATGTAACTCTTCCTTATTATAGTTGATTGGGCCGTCCTAAAGCTCAAATTACTTAACAAGAGATATTTTATTCTATAATTTCGTAGGAGTTCCTTATTTGTAATAACAATACGCGCAATTGCATCTCACAAAATAAAACGATTGACATTGAAAAAGCTCTTCTTATTTGCACCATAAATCTTGCATGCTTCCCTGTCCTATCTAAATACACGGCTGATTAAATAGTGGTCTGTCGTTAAGAAATTTAGAATATTTTTTACTTTTAGTAAAACCTTTTATGTACGTTTTACAGACCCTCAAAAATTTCTATGGTTCTTAAACCTCCCATTTTTTCTACGTGAGTTATGACATGTTGTGACGTACTAACATGAAATGTAAAAGTCAGGGGCGTGGAGGACCCTAACTACTTTTTTACATTAATATCTTTTAGATTTTTTCGTAATCGGCCTTTGAAATGACAGTGCCTTTTGTTTTATAAATTTTGATTAAAATTCACTCAAAGATGGCTTGTGGCAAGTTTATTCAATATTGGCCCGGAGAAGAAGAGAATATAAAAGAACGGACAGGCAAACTCAATTCTCATCAGGTCGTGGTCACCTTTTAGACTTTATTGATCTCCTTTAGAAGAAGAGCTCTCTATAAAGATATACCCATGCTTTAAAGATAAAATATAGGGATTTTTTCTTTACTAAATAATTATAGCTTATAGCTAAACAAATCATATTTTAAAATTTCATGCAGATCTGATAGTAAAGCTTGTTGACCATACAGCCTCCTTAATATGGGTATGATTTCATTCAAGATTTGCTTACTCGTGGTTATAAAATCATTGATTTTCGATATAGGGACTAAAGTAAAACAGCTGTTTGTAAGTGTTTTACTGTTTTGTTTCTTGCTGATTGCATTATTCTATTATTCGACACAATTTATATTAAATCAGATTAAATGTCTTTGTTGTGTATGTGTACAAATATGAATCTTTTTTTTTCAATTCCTATAACATCTAGTATGTACGTTATGATTTTGATCATGTTGATACCATACACCTTAAAGACATAAACAAAAACATTTAGATTTCGTTAATAAACAAATTTAATGTAAGTATTTTATACAAATAAATAACAATGAAAAAAATGGACGGTTATTTAACAAAATTTATATATCATGGTTGCATGTATATTTTGATTGAAACTGATTAAGCATTGTATGAAAACAATCATGTAACAAATAAGAAAATAATAGTTATTTGCAATGTCCTCTCCTTAAAGCAATGTTGTCCACAGCAAGCACCTGCATCTCTGGTTGTTGAACATAGCCACTTACAACCTAAAATGGATTTAAAGTCATCACATTCAAACTGTCCTACTGTTACATTATTCTAAAAAAAAGTGCCTTACAAAGATACATGTAACAATTAGAATCGGGAAATACTGGTGTGAACTTATTTTATTGTTCATATGTAATATACAATGGGATTGAACACAATTTCTAGCAAATCGAATAATTTTGGTGTCCAGAAAATTTGGCGACGTCAATTTCAAAAGAAGCATTTAATAATTTTTTTTGTAAACTCATACACACTTAACAAATACAGGTCTTAAATACGTTTGACAATTCAATAAAATGAGACGCTTTTGGTTATAAACATTAATTTTACCTTTACAAAATATTTTCATCAAAGATGTATCTATCCAAGACTTATTAAGTGACATAAAGTGTGTTCTTGTTCAAAGCGTCGCTCTATATTTCCCATCCCCCAAAAATATAAGAAAATGTCAATTTCTGACTGATTTTGATTGAATTACAAACATAGCGTCACTTCTGACGTCATATACTGCCAATGAGTGGAAATAAATAAGGTAAATAGGTGAAAAAACATCTATTATATCAACTATTATGAAAATAACATAAGAATTTAAGGTTCTCCGATCCTCAGCCTCAAAGTATTTTGTTCATCATAAAAATGTTATTTATCCTTCAAACTTTATAAATGAAATGAAATAAAAAGAAATTTACTGATGATATCTATGCATTTTACGAAGTTATTGCAATTTTGGCCATGATGGATATAATAATATAAATATACAAGTTGAGATCAAATTAGAAAAAAAAACGGTTGTACCGGTGCATCGGAGGGTCGAACCCCTTTCCCAGTATGTAGTAGTTCTTCGTGAAACTACTAAGCTAAACAGTTTGTTGAATAACTGAATGTAATATTAACACTACAAAACTAATTAAACTTGTCTATATAAAAGGCAGATTTATAGTACGAATAAAAAAAATTCCGGATAATTTAGAATTATCGAGCATTGCTGAGGATCGGAGATCGTTAATTTACCTGAAATACTTTTAAAAATTGCGAAGGATGGGGGCCAAATTTGACTGATATAATATGAAGTTCTTTATATGAAAATCATTCATCATCACCGATACTTAAAAGAACACACATTTGCTTCCCTTTTAGTACTAGTTTATAGTTTGGCGAATTATTTAGCAAATATTTCACACACACACACACACACACACACACACACACACAAATAATCGTGTCGATTGCCAGCAGAAAATCAAATATCTCGTCTGATTTAACTAATACAAAATGACGCTAGGTACATATGTTGAATATTTATACGTACTATACGAGCTGACTTGAGGCCAAAAAATGACCCCATCCGCCTGATCATGTTCCCCCCTGTAGAGCCATGGAGGTCGATAATATCGCCCGCAGCGTTATAAGGCAAGAACGCATACAGAGTGTTGCCGTCACTGTCAGAGTATACGTCCAGTGAAAGACAATATTCCTGGCCATCTATAAACGTATATAAGCATCAGATCTACAATATTCTTGCCAATGTAAATGTACAAGTTTAAGTTGTACCAAAAAAGTTTTCTAAAAATATTGAATAATAGTAAGATGGTCTTTGTTATTTTTTAATGCATTATTTCCCACAGTTGCCAGTATTTACAAACGTTCTACTTACAAAATTTGGCTTTAAATACTACTGTAGTGTTACGGGTGATTTATGGTGTACCTTCAAGCTCAAGTTTGTTTTGTTCAAGGAAGATCGATCCATCAGAATCAGTTGTTACGTAAGGGTTTTCAGTAAAGTCCCATGGTCGATGCTAGAATTGAAAATAATTGGTTTTTTTTCTTTAAAAAGAGATCTTTCAATATCCAGGAAACGGCCGAATCATTTTTATATTTATGTATGAATTCGCCCCTCTCATTTTTATCACATTAGAATAATTAAAAAAGACAACCGGTTGTTAAGGAAAATTTAAAAAGATGTCTGCTTGCATATTTCTCTTTATATAACGGTCACGTTACCTGCTATTTTCTCTATTGTATATACTTGTACATTGTATCATGTATCTCATATACCAGTAAAATAAAGACTTGACATAATTTACTAATAAAACAAGGGGACATTATTTCCATGATTTTATGAAATTTAATGGTTTGTAGAGTTTTATGTACATATTAAATAGAATAACTTATAGCATGATTATGGTCATAACAGTGCACATTTGCAAGGACATGCGTTCGTGCAAAAAATAATGCCCACTAAATCTGCATTATTTTTCTCTAATAGTATAAAAATGCCGGAACGATGTTAAAGTATTTGAAACACCTACATCATGTACTTGGCCTTGGTATTGTTGAAATACACACTCCGAATTCTTGTTAAACGTGCAGTTGTTTTTTTCTGAAATAAATCATTATGATTTAAGTCAAGAACAATTTATGAACATGAGCTTTCACAACATAAAACAAACAACAGAATTTTTTTCAGATTCTGATTGGCTGACGTCGATCACGCGAAGATCGTGAAATTCTAAACTCTTTCAACCTCATCTAACACGGCTTCCGAGGCAAAAATATTTTGTGTTTTAAATTTTTGTCTAAATCTGACAAGAAATTGTAATTTTTCACCATAAGATTTTAATCATGATATTTGGCCATAAAATATTGTTTGTTATATAAAGCTTTAAAATTTGAATATTTTCAATTATGTTTCTAGCTCTTTGTCTCTAGGACATTACTGTAGATTCCTTATTTTAAGCGAGTACTTACTTCCGCAATTCATCCATTTTGCATCAAATTGCGAGAATATAAAATCGCGAACGCCGAATCTTTATCAATAAAAATTTCATTGAGTATACAAATCTGTCCGAAAAATAAAAGCGAGATGTGCTTCTCGCGATTTTACCGAATATTAATGCATCGCGTTTAAATAGGAATCTACAATATGTACAGTAACGTAAATAGCCACGACCATCCTGTCCTCTAAAAATATAATTTAGATTTACCAAGTAATCCCAGCTCTCCTTTCGGGGTATCACACAACTTTCCGGTCCAGTTATCTGTACAGTAGCAGACCTCCGTCCCAGGAATGCACTGCCCTCCATTATAACAGGGAGAGGAATCACAAAACGATTGCAATTTGTTTTCGCATCTCCGTCCAGTGAAATCAAAATCGCAAAAACATCCAAAAGCGTCTGTTCCTTTGATAATGCAAGATCCTCCATTTTGGCAAGGATTCGGCTCACATGGGTCGGTCGTTTTACTATCACAGTTCGCGCCGTGGAACCCTGGCTTGCACTGACATGTGTACGCCGATTCCCCTACATCTGTGCAGTCGCCATTATTCCGACAGGGGGCGCTCTCGCATGGTTTTTTTTTTATATCGCAAACCGCCCCGGTATACCCGTTCGGACATTTGCATAAGAAAGTATGTCCATTATTGTTACATAGCCCGGAATTGTGACATGGGTTTGGTGTACACAAATCCTGTCCAGCTGAAAATCAAATTTTCATTCAGACTATGGCATGAAAGTAAAATTTTAATTGCAAAATCATTTAAGGATAATCATTTAATACTTTCAGAGACAGTATATACGTCCCTGATATTTTTAATATCTACTTTAAAAAGAAAAACACATGCAAAATATAAATTAATCTCAAATCATATTATTTAACTAACAACTAATGAATGCTTATTAATATCAACGCTATATATATATTTAGACACATTAAGTTGGTTACACAGTGGGAATGAAACGTTATTGGTGTCATTTTTATCTTTTATAACGGTTCCAGCATTCATTAGACATTTTTCAGCAACTCCAGAGTCTTAATCACAGCGCATTCGTCTGCAACTTCCAAAAAATTTAAATAACTTGATCGAACAACTGTCATACCTTTCAATGCTTCTACGCGAATTTTGAATCCGAGAGACGCCGGCTTGTCTTTAGAAAATCTACTGTTGAATTTTAACATCGCTTTGCTGATGGAATCAGACGATGGTGTCGCATACTCTACATGCTCTACCTCCCCACATAACCTTCAAAATATATCAACATCCTAATCCAGAATCATAAGAGAATTGTATACTAGTGAAGCCCATGAATAAAATTCGCTTTAACATTCGAATTCAAAAATGTTTTTGATCGGTCCTAAATGGGGTTTCCGTTGTATTCATCTAAAATTCGAAATAAAGACTTTCATTCTTTATCAATATATTCATACAATGAAATGATTTGTTTGTTGGTACAATATTAGTTTTGATAATAAACGGGTTTCGGTCAATGCAGAAAAGATGCAATGATCGCAACCCCTATACGTGCCCAATGAATCTACACCTTTAACATCATTAAAGCATTTCATTCTCTATTTGAATATAGTTGTAAATAAAAATCGAGCATGTTTAAATACTTAGATATGAAATTCAGTGATAAGTATATTTATTGATTTTAAAATGCCGGATTTAAGGGTTTTTGTCATCGACCACGAATTACAACTTGTCGCCAAAAATGTCGCTTTATGAGATTATTGCTCTAAAATAATGTGGGGAAATCGTTTATCTGAATAATTGAAGAAGCTAAAAGCTTTCCGTCTTGAATACCGGTGGAAAACTTTACGTAAATAAAGACATTGACCTCAACAAACACCTGCTTTGAACTTTACATATTACAATCTTTGACGTAATGATTTTATCCTATTGTAACAAAGATGTCCTTACCTTGGACCTGTTTGGCCAATCAAATTGTATCTTATCTCCAGCCAATGGTAACATCGATCATCGGCATTGGAACGCGAGAGTTTCAATTTTTCAACCATTAATCTTAGGACAGTGTTTGGTTCCTTCAGATGAAAAATAAGAGTATATTAAAATAAGAGTTAAAATAACAATTTAGCAACTTCTTCCTTTAATCAGTAATATACCACAGGAGAAAATTGTTGTGACCACACATGCTCATATGAATCTAGCAAGCGCAAAAAGTGATTTTAAATTACACTAATATTAAATTCAAACATTCAGGCAATGATTGCATGCTATGTTTTTGTGAAAAGGTAGCTGATATAGATAATCATTCTTTTATTCGTTACTCAGACTCAACAAAACACCAGGCCTTTATACGAAAATACTGAATTTTTATTCTACTAGTCTTTGACTTTCGATAGCAACACATAAATGGTTTCCAGGTGGTCACGTACTTCAGCATTATGGACTTACAATATGTAAGTTGGGTTGACAAGCTTTGAAGCTGGCTCTGTATCAACCGTCTGTCTTTGGTGGTGTCGTGAAACTCATTATTACAGTTCGTGCTAAAAGTTAACATGCGAGCTCACTCAAATAAACCCTAAAACCCAGTCTAACATACGCTTTCATTCCCCGATCTACCCGCCAAACGCAACCACGTGACCTCGTAAACAAATGAACAATGGAAAATGAAATCACGAAATGTTTAAATAAATTAGCGCAATTATAATTAATATTTATATGTCCAATAACAAATTAAAACAAGGGCACCGCAAAGCGGAGCATCCCCTCGCGACATGACTTGTTGTAGGGGGAAATGCATTTTTCAGGAAAATACATGTAAATTTTTCAGATCAAAATTTATCAAATCAAATTGAATATAACACAAGTATTTCTAAAACCCAATTTGAATTCATTATATCTATTTTATCCTAATCCCCAAGCTTTGTAGTGTATAAATTGGGGGGGGGGGGGGGGGG
>WFKH01010211.1:20437538-20449996 GCA_016163765.1 Magallana hongkongensis | reverse complement strand
GGGGGGGGCTCCAGTTTGCGCAAGTAAGGGGGGTCTCCAGTTTGCGCAAGTAAGGGAGGTAAGTTCTTAAATGTACAAGAACATGTATTTTTCCCATGCTTTTTAAACTACTTAGTTTCCAATACCTTCACAGATAGAGTACATATAACTGGTCTATTATTTTTAAAAGGACGAATTAAGGAGAATGCGTTAGACATCTCAGGAAAACTACTGTTGAAGGTGCGATTCACTAAATATTAAAAGGATTTCAAATTCCATTTCAAGATAAGAGGCTATATAAAGTAATATGATATGTGTGATTTTGTGATCTTGTTAATTACATTACATTTAGTGGGTTTTTTGTTTTTGCTTGTTTTTTTGTTGGGTTTTTTTTTTTGGTTGTTTTTTTTTCTGGTTTTTGTTTTTGCTCCCCTTTTCAATGTGCTAATAACATATAATTGATTAATACAGCCGAAAACTACATGCGTACCTTAAGATTAATCTTCCCTTGAATATTCATTGATCATGACATATTGTTTTTTCTGGGTAGTTAACTTGCTTAAGAGTGTTTCTCTTTGATAAAATTTTTTTCTTCCATAAAATTAAACTAACACAAGTACTTGAATGATGTTATTAAGTAATTAAGACATACTGAACAAAATTATGAAACACGAGAACTGGGCTCCTTGACTTTTTACAACTCAAGATGGTTCCTCCTATCTACTGTATGGCATTCATATTCTTTTAAGAAACAAACTCAATTTTGAGAAATTTAGATTAAAACATTTATTATAACTAATCTAAAGCTGTTTTGGGCACACGCCCAGGGTCAGCAATATGGCCCAAGAGTCTCTGATTTTCCCCAAGAAGAAAAAGTATGTATCAGGAACTGAATAAAACATTCAATCAGTTAACAACTTTAATATCAGGAACTGAATAAAACATTTAATCAGTTAACAACTTTAATAAACCAACAAAATGCAGACCATTCACTCAAGTATTGTTCCACAACAAACACTGTTGAGCATAGGTGATAGTTACTAATTTAACAAAACCTCTTGTACACATCAACATCTCCACATACATGTATATAATGCAGAGAGAAACACAAAAGAGTTCATGTACTCAGATTATGGAGAAATGGGACAGTTTGAGACATTTATATTGATGAAAGTACCCCGGTACAGTATAATTTTATTAAGGTGTCATCAGTTTTCAAATACAATTTAAAGTATTTAACAACTGAATTCGTAAGAGAGAAAAAAAATTAAACTAATAAAATAAATAAATTGATTGTCTCTTTGTAAGGGAAATTCTTTTTTTTTTTATTAAAATACATAAATTCTACTTTAGTCTAGTGTCAAAAAGGCAATATAATCCTTCGAAATAACCACATAATGAGTTAACATGGAATAAATAAAAGTTTCTCTTCATACAAGTAATGTATAAATACATCTCTTATGAGCTTATCACATGATTATACCAAAAAAAAGTCTCACATGAGTATTGCACATAATTAATATATTAATGTACCTGTACATGTTATATATTGAAAACATTTTGCCCTACATTAATCGAGTGACCAATTCAACATACAATGTTAACAATGCACATTATTGATACAGTCATCACTTTGGCACATGATCAAAACATATGTTTTAAGTATGTACATGTATTATATTTTCAAAAAAAAATTATGAATATTATTATTATAAAAGGGAAATGACTAGATGCATGTAAGTAGTAACTGGTTGACATCTTCTTTTATATTCTGCACCATAATAGGAAAAGGTATGTTGTGTGTATTGAATAACAAAGACTAAATCTTCAAAATTTCACAAATATAGACATGTACACATGTATGATTATACACGTAGTTACTGGTAAAATACTATGGTTTCATCAATATTCAAGGGCATCAATTTTCGTGGATTGAATAAAAATCACAGTTTTAAGGAGACGTAAATTCGTGGACAATGATCCTATCAATACAACTGCACTTTGATGAACATTCAATTTCGTGGATTAACTCAACAACGTAATCCACGAAAAGTGGTACATGTATATTCAACGAGTATGATGAAACCACAGTATGTACACTGTAACTTAATTCTAAAGATAATTGAGAAGTACATGTATATACAAAATTAAATACATGTACTGTTAAATTACTGTATCTTAAAATAAATATTTCCTATTAAATAAAAGTTTTTGGTACAATATATATCAAGAAAAACAAAAGGAACAAAACTATGAATCCTTTGCATTGACATGTTTATCAATTTACCGGTAATGTCCACATGAAAATACATTTGTTTCTCATCTAGTCCAGTAATATAGTACACTGTACATGTAAATGACTAACACAGAAATGTGTCTCTGACACAGAGACACATTAAGCACCACTGTATTGGAGTTCTATGAAGATACTAATGCCTGTGGTCAAATAAAGCACATCAAAAAATATTTAACATTCCCCTGCATTTCCTAGTCATTATGGTAACCTTTAGAATATGTGCTATAGAATACTACAACATCAGGTAAATATGGTAGCTTCCCACTGAGTATCTATATGTCTAGGTAGCAGTCATTTTTGTTAAGAAAACAAGAGTTTTCTACTTTTAAAGTCTACTACCAGTTTTGTAGCTGCACAGCTCAATAACTAAGGTCAAAGTCCGTAGAAGAAATAGCATTCCGACTAAAACCAGTAGTTGACTGGGCCTATCACGCTGGTTTGAAACAGAATCAGTAGAATGAATGCTCCCAGCACCAAAATGGCTATCAGATACTGAGGCAGGATGGGAACATGGAACAGCTTGGCCTAAAAATAAAAAGTATTTTGAAACATGAAGTAATTAAATTTTTTTTTAAATTGTACAATTAAATAACTGCTAGGTCACAAACCTAACCAAACTAACCAAATTTGATATATGTACATGTATTATTCAAATGTCTCTATGTACATGTATTATTCAAATGTCTCTAGTGATACTATATTTTCAGAACTTAAAATCTAAAATAAGTACTGACTCAAAATCATATTTTAAATTAAAAAAAAATATATTACAGTAAGAACTGTATCAGTTAATATTTACATTTTCCAGTGTCTTTGTCTATGATAAGACTATATACCAATCGATTGTGTAATGTATAATCTAATACATTTCATCAATGACTATTTTAATATTTAATCATACAATTGCTGACAATTATGTATTAAATATAAGTAATAAGGAATCATTCTTTGAATGTTATGAGGTGATCAAATACGGTCGGACGTGATCAAATCCATCATAAAGCCCTTTTGGCTGTATTTGATTTGATTACCCCAACCGTATTCGATCACCTCATAATACTTAAAGAATGATTCCTTATCCATTAATTAAATTTCTTAGAATGATACCCTTGTTACCTTCATTCTTGCTTGACTTATAAACAAAATGAAGGAATCCAACTCTAGTTGAGATGAATTCTTGTAGCCAAACACCCTCATCTCCAGGGCTATCTTTTTCATCCTATTGGACACAGAGTTCACCCGGGCTGCCTGTGAAAGATATGGGAAACTGCGTTTTTATAAACATATAAAAAGAATTGAGGCAATAATTTCAGTAAAATAGGTTTTGGCTTTCGCATTAGAGTACATTGATTTCCTATATCTTGAACATTAATGAAATACCAAGAATATGTCAAAGAGAGTGAGAAGTCCCAACCAGAGTTTCTTTTAGCATTTAACCTCTATATCCTGAATCATTGGATATATCTCAAAGTTTTTCTCTGTTATGTTGAGTCAGCGATAACAAAATTTTACTGTAATAAATCTTTTAAATAAGTACACACGTACCTGATACAGAGGAGCACAAAGAATGAAAAGCCACACCAAAGGGAAGAAACTCCTGTAGATCCAGACTTTGACAGAGTCATTTTTATTCAAAATAAGAATAACAATACCTGGAAGAAACGAAACTAATTAAGTTAGTCTTACAAAACTTGCAAATCATACTCATTAGAGTAACCTTTTCCTAATTCCTTATTCAGAACTATATCATTTTACATTCAAAATGCTTGGACCAAAAGAATTCAGAATTTTGTATTTAAAAAAAATTGTTTATTATCAGTGTTTAATATTTAATATTCAAAGCATCAGATGTCAACTTCTAAACTTACTAGACTTATTTCTTTAGAAATCACAGAGTTTTTAAAATTGAATTTACCTATAATTGTAAGTTCAGCAAATATAACCGATATAAGAGCAGTCATTCTGGCTACTGGTCCATTGAGTAAGCTCACATTCTGTTTTATAAATAGCATGTCCTGCAAAGAGAACAGAAGACACTGTATTACCATGTGCATTTTAGATCCTTTAAAACAAATCATATATATTTATCGATAACACTAATTACATAATTACATTGCATAAGGTTTATAGTTTTTTTTTCAAATATTGTAAGTTAAACAAATGTTTTCTACATGAAAAAGTACACAGAAGCTATAACAAAATTGTTACTACAGTCAAGAATGAAAAGAGTCACCAAAAGAATGTAACTGATTGGTAATTTGCATAAACTCTGATGGGGTTTATGCATGATCATTACCATGTGTTACAATCAATTTTTCTAAGGATCACTAACCAATAAAACTTGAAACTCTCATTCCTCAAACTGCATCCACAAGGTGACCTCATTAATGACTGACCTTCATGGCTGCCTTCAGTTCTGTGGATTTTTCCTGCAGTCTCAGGGCCAACCCTTTAAGGTAGAACAGCACCATTTCACAGTGAGTGACGTAGTTGGCTATCACAGCCAGGGTCACAGAGTTCAGGACCAGAATTCCCAACAGTTCTATACTAAACAGCACCCAGTGTACTCTCATCCTACCAAAAACAGAAGGAAATTCACTAGTTGTAATAGTAAAAATCTTTGTTTCATAAAAAAGTTCACAAGCTAAGGATATACTGGTTTCATTAATATATGTGAATGTCAATTTTTGAAGATTTATAGTAAAGTTAACTGTTTTAAAGATATATGAATTTGTGAATTATAATAGTTCTTGTCATATATCTCATTTTTTATATTGCATGGATTGGCTCATCCATCAAATCCTCCAAAACATGAAAAATGGTGTTAAACGAGTATTGATAAAACCAAAACTAATTCAAGTTAGGGTATAAAACTACACATTTATAATAGTTGTCATTCATGCAATACACATAGCCTATTGCTTTTATATAAGTAACAATACTTACCCAACTTTTCTGAAGAAGAGCAGCTGAGGGAAATTAAAGGCATATTCATACAAGCCCTGCATTACTAGAGTAACAGCCACCCAAATAGCCCCAACAGCCATCAGTATTCTGAAAAACAATGGCAACAACTTTAAAACAAGGTGAGTGAAAGGTTGTTCTACAGGAAATGAAGTTAAAATACATTAATATATCAAAATGTTTCAGGTGATAAGTGTAGAATTTCCACTAGGAATATGAAAAATGTACCTTAGTTTCTTGATCATCTTTTGCTGGGAAGCAGACCGACTGTAGGAAGGGGTAGCTTGCAAAAAAACCTGATCGAAGAAAATTTAAAAATCATGTTTAGGTGATGTTTAACCATAAAGCATAAGAAAAAAATGGAAAATGGAGAAAAGAAATCAAGAACAGAAACTTCATAAATTTCTTTTAATCTCTTAATTACTTTTTCCATAATGGCATACAGCTGTTCATTTTCCTGTATCCTAAAATGAACTATGCCCATGATGTAGGCCAGAAAATGGAGAACATTTGGAATGACATAGGTTGTGATGATATGCTGGCAAGCCTCCGGAGGTTGCGAGGGTCCAATCTTACGCATAGAAGTGAGATTCTGCAACAAGCCATACGAGGAAGTGACCTGATACTCTTCTACAGACACTCCATCAGTCACGTTGGATTCTGTTGATACTGGAGTGGGGGTCGTCGTCGTAATGACCTACATTTTAAAATTGGTAAGAATAAAAATTAATTCTTACTTGAATGTATAAACTTTACTTTATACTTCTATATGTAAAACATTACGGAAATGTTGCCTGATGCACAGACAATGTATCACACTTTTTTAATCATTTGAGTAACATGAACTGTATTATATTATTCCTGGTACTATATGTTGTCATACATATCACAACTAGCTGCTCTACACAGTGCATAACTCTTGACAATTCCCTTACCTGAGTATCCTTGTGTAGATCCAGCTTCCATTGACAAGCAACAATTTCATAGATATAGGTATACAGTAGCAAGCACACAATAAACACAGGGTACACAATGTTCAGTATCGTCCATCCCATTCTGCCCGAGTTCACTGACTCTCTCCCAAATCCCCGCCACCCAATCTGTTCAATGAAGAAAAAAATCTAGAATATTATGTCAGGACGAAATAAAGTTTCGAAGAGTTAAGATTAAGTCTTTTATTGCACAAAAAACCATAACCTGTCTTTGTAGAGACTCCATTTGTTGGCAATGTAACACACTTTGGCATACAAAAAAATAAGGTTTGAATACATTATTGTCACTCAAATTTCATTGCATTCTGCCTAGAGCTTAACAAGAAACATTTCAAAAGGCAGATAAATAAAGCAGCACACATTTAACATGAGAAGGTCTAAAGTTGGGAGTAAAAAGTCTTCTTAATTTTTTTAATAAAAAGTTTCTGTTCATCATAGATCAAATTTTTTCTGTCTCATACAATAGAAATTGAGAAGTCACAAGATACATACAAACATAAGAAGCCTCCAGTAGGGGCGGAGCACCTGCTGCTTGCATCGTTTGAGTGTTGTTGTGGTCAGGTTCAAACTCTCCTCTCCATCTATGTCAGCTATCTGCAACAATCAAACATTTGATTTAAGGTCGGTCGTGGATTTAAAATTTTGCACCCTCTGCGCAGGGTATTGCGCATTACTGTCATAAAACCCAAATGCTGAGTAAAATGTTTAAATATACAGGTTATCATGTAACGTTTTTATTTTAAAAAATTACCTATCATAAATATTATTTTTAGTGAAATGAATCCTTAGAATAATGTTCAGAAGTATTTTGATCATTTCGCCGCTTCTTCAAAATCGACGATATCCATGTCGGAGTCAACGTCTTACGATGACGTCAGTTGAGACTTTGTCGTAACAATTGACAAAAATAAACATCGTGCATATTTTATTGCAGCGCCAATAATTAAAACTGAAAATATAATTTGCAAAAAAAATTAAAAATATGCGCGTTCCTTTCATGTTCTGTGAGTGGAAAGGTATTTTTTATCTATTACAAATAAAATAAAATTTGATTCACAAACAACCTTTTATTTTACAAAATTCTACATGTGTATATGTAAAACGGCTGGCAAGACACGTTTATAGGACCAAACTATGAGGGCTGATAGCATAAAAACTATCCGGTCAATTTTGTTTTAATTATAATAAGCAAAAAGTTTACTTATACGTTAACCTTCCATCTCTGAAAATTAAAAGAAAATCGTATGCTTGTAATTTTTTACATATCAAATTGAAATGATAACCCCCTTTTTTCTATAAAATCCTACCGGTATATAAAATGTCGGGGATGATTCGGACATAAGACCAAAATTTGAGCGCGGTAAACAGATAAACTATCCGGTGAATTTACTTAATATTTTGCACGTAGATGACTCATAAGTTGACCTTTCATTGGAAAAAAATTAAAGGAAATTGTATGTTTGAAACATTCTCCCCCGAGACTCCTTAATTATGCATCATCAGTTACTCAAAGCACAACAAAACTGTCTGTCTCAAATCAATTCTTTTTAATATGTTTCATTTGAAACATCTTAAATTTCAAGACTGATATACTTAAAGATCTGCAACAAAACACTTCCAATGTCTTTCACTGATTCTACTAAGGTTTAGATTTATTAGTTTGGACAGCCTTTAATAAACAGACAAAGGCAAATCGTGATCTTTACTAGTAATTTTTTTTTATTAACCATAGGTTTTTAAAAAAATAGTTCTCCTTTTAGGCGCTTAAGTTGCCTTGATAGCAGGGTTGTCTCTAAGACCCGGGAGGCGTGGAATTCCCCCCACCTATAACTACGTCATTACCCGGCTATTTTTGCATTTCAAACACAATCTAGCTATAAGCTAGACCCCCAGATCCCCTTCTACTTTTTTATTTCTTCCTTCTACTTCAATTTTTTGAGACAACCCTGCTTGATAGCCTTGGACATCAAGTGGTACAGACATGTGAGCTGGCTTGGTGTTGATTGTTGACCGCATGGCCAAACATATCAAGGACTGGCCAAACAATGTAAACATATCAACACAAGGTCAACTAGTTAATGGACAGGCTGAATGTGAAAACTTACAAGTTCATGAAATATATAATACTATACATAGCAAAGTCCTCTATGTGTTATCATCAGAGCTGTAGCGTTAGTCATAGTGCACATTGGACTGACAATGTTGTTGTTTAATTGTCAATTTCATGATGGACACACAACTGATAGATATGCAGCATGCATGATTTAAAAAAAAAAAAATGAAAAAATATTCCTAAACCTGTAAATTTAAAATCTGAACCAAATTTATTCTTGCATTACTAAATTCTAGAATCTAACATATTGCCTTATAATTGACATTATAGCAAACTATCAAATTGATGTTTGCTGTGAGATAACACTTAAATTATTTTTATCTATGGAGGAAAAAGTCAGATTTGTAAAAGACAAAGTACAGGTAGATAAATATGTGCATGTACTAAAAGTTTAAAGCATATTGAATAAGCTTAAATGTTTACAGTCCGACACAGAAAAAAATCTTTTTGTTTACAAGTACTAAGTAGGAATATATTATAACATCAAATTTGAAAAGATACTCAAGATTTTAAATAATCAGAGTGTGTAATAAGACATTTTACTGTGCATATCATAGCATCAAATTTGAAAAGATGGTTCACTATTTCAGAAAATCAAACAGAGTAGTTATAAACCCTTTTTCATGCACTTTGTAGCATCAAATTTGTGAGGAGATTTGATATTTTAGAAATGTAAACAGAGCTATTTTACATTATGAGACTTTTTTCCAATACTGTTTATCAGTACATTGATAGGGGATGTGATCACTTACATCCACCCTGATGGTGCTGCTGTTGTTGGAGTCCCCTGACATGTCACTGGCATGTTGAAGCTCGTTATCCCGCTGGATCAGGGAGTTGTCACACATCACGATGTACGAGTTGGGTGGCTTGTCCCTGCAGGGTTTATGGAGGTCATCCTCTTCTATCAATTCTTCCTGCAAATGCATGGAGGCCGAGTCAATTTTTACTTCCAAATGCCAGGCTAATGCTGCTCACATATATATTTTCTGTACAAATTATCACTGGCCGGCCGAGGAAGAAAAACTAAATGTAATACTAGTCAATTATTATTAAACTTCCAAATGCCAGGCTACTTTGTACATATATGTATTTGTACAAATAATCACTACTGGCCGAGGAGGAGAGTAGATGCGATATAAAAACGTTAACTCTACACACAGTGACACTGCAGGGATCAAGTCTACGTCAGTAGTAGGGTCAATGACTGCTTTGTGATTTAACTTACTGACTCATTGAGAACTCTATAATGAACACATTTATAAACTTCAATCTTTTGTAGTGCACTGCATCACACTTTATCTTAAGTGACATTAAAACACTTGAATTGTCCTAAAATTGAATTTTCAGTTGATTTTTCCAAAATTCATATAAACGGTTTAAGAACCGTTATATATAAATTATAAGCAAATACCAATAGTTCCTTTCATGAAACAATTAAGGTCTAGATGTTTGTTATTCTGACAATTTTTCCATGTTTTCTTAAATCTAAATCTAATTAGGTACCTTTAAATTTCTATGCTATAAAAGATTCGTCTAAAGAGCACTGATAATTTTATGCAGTATTCATTATTAATACCTGGTACATGATCAGATATGTAGCCTGCTTATCGAATACAGTCCTGATAGTAATATACATGAACTATAAGTATATAAACTAATATCTAACTTGTTGCATCTAGATTGCTCCAATCTGAATCCGAATAGACTGGCAAGAAGCATGCAAGTTTTCATTTTTTTTTTTCACTAAATGCCATGGTTTTCATTTCTTAATCCTGGCCTTGGGATCATGAAGCATTTTTAACTTAAGCCCAGATTTCAATCATTCATAAAATTATATCATAAAAGTATGCTTAAATTTGTAACTATCAACATAATATAGGGACACATTTTAATAGTATTTCATTTTTTCAATATTTTCAATCACAAGACAATCAGACAGTGTACAAATTCTGACTTTAATACTGTAAGTTTAAGACTGCTTCATGATCCTGGGGCCTGGTCTTAATAGATGAAACTGCATTCTGTTCATGCTCAAGTATCTACCCTTACATCAGACTACTTATTAGTTTAAGACAAAACTTAATAAGAAAGAAAGCTATCATTTTAGTGTTATGTACAACCTAGTTGCCAATAACTCAGCAACTAGGGCTACCTCTATTTGACACAGTAACACCCCACTCCACAATTACAGTTAAACTTCCTTATGTCAAACTTGATTGTGTTTAGAAAAAAATTCAAGATGATTGGAGGATTTGAGATAAATTAAATATAAAAGGAAACATGGGCGGAAGTTCCAACTCACTTTGACATGTATGCATTTGTATGATATTAAAGACATCAATGATTGAGATAAGTCCAACTGTCTTTTTCAATATACCGGTATTTTATAAAAACGTTGTTGGTCTTAATTAAAGTAAATTTCAACTATTTAATCCACTGATAAAAGTACTGAACATTGAAGTATTAGAAGACGAATGATATCAATTTTAAAAAATCATAGAAATAGTGTGATTTTTATTTCTACCCAACTTATGCTCACTCACCTGCAAGTTAGCGTATCCCATGGGTTTCATCATCCAATTAACACAATTTTTTTCAAATTTTTAATCACCACTAGACAACTCTAAAAGTCATTGTATCACTGCAATTCTGGTGAGAATTCAAAGAAAAATATTGCAGAGGTAGCACAAATTCTATTGTGCTAGCGCTGTAAAATTCTTCTCTGGATTGCACAAAAATCACGATTACGCTAAACTTGTTCTACAGCTTATGCAAGTGTGAACTTTAAAAAGACAAGGATCAAACTAATTTGGGGTGCACGGTACCCGTTTATGATAGCCGAGTGTGACATTAACCTGGGGTTTAGTACAACCAAGGTCATTCATCTTTTATCTCTATATAAGTTCAATGTTACATCAATCCCCCAGCCCCCAGTTATAAATGCAAACACCCCCAATACTTTTAACAAGGACACTTAATTATGATAAGAAAAAGAGCATTAAAATTTATGTTTTGAAAATGTTATAATCATTATACATGTATATATATATGAGCAATAGCGTGATTATTAAAGGTGTCATGCCAGGTTAGTTAAATAAACTTGTTTATCACCAGACAAGAGATAAAGATAGAAATTAGACATATCTTGATCTGGGTTGTACATTAACCTTCACAGAACACACATCCCAGACAAAAAGCTCCTAATAAGGCCTTGCACGTGTGCAAATTTGCACATCATTTTTGTACAGCGATATCAAACCGGGTTACATTATGTTCCTCCTCTTTCCAGTATAAGCACATCTTAAGAGAAGTTTGAAAATTAATCTGCCCACACACCTTGGATCTACAAACCTCCTTATCAATGACTGATTATATATTAATAATTAAACAATTTTTATTGGAAATTGCTATTTGATTCATTGGTTACGAATTGTGTTATTTTATATTATATTGTAAAACTGGATCACAATAAGACTTAATTGTGTCAAAACATAATTTTATATCAATTTTCTCAAGGGAGCTACTATAGTATGTCACTTTTTGTCCATTTTCATATTGAATACACATAGCTATCATGATTATAAAAGAGCTGAAATTAATATATATGTATATGCATGGGAAAAATTCCAAGATTTCCTCTTTGACACGTCCCCTCTTCTTACAAGGAAATTTACAGGAAAGAAAATATTTTTCTTACTGTGATTTATAAGGGGAAAATTGACATCTTTTATCCATTAGGAAGTTCTAAGAACATCTTACACAATTTTCCAATATTATTTTCCCCTTCCCTCTAAATATCCATTTACTGTACCTGCATGTAGTTTTAGCCAATTGTCTTTCAACCTATTGAAATAGAATGACCTTTCAAAACAGAATACTTGAATTTTTTTTTCACTTTAAATAGTGAGTTTGTACATAAGGCTAGGCGTATACATGTATATATATTGATACATGTATCAAAATATTTAGCAGACAGGGATAGAAACTGGAAACTGAGAAAGACTACAGTAAATCTAATAACAGAACTCACAATATTTAATATTATTTTGTTAGGAAAAATGTAACATTACAGCTAAATTAATGGACTTTGAGTGTAATGTACCATTAACCA
>WFKH01010211.1:20407928-20437438 GCA_016163765.1 Magallana hongkongensis | reverse complement strand
GGGGGGGGGGGGGGGGTGGCGGCGGTGGTGGTATATTGTGATGTTGGTTTTTTTTTTAAAATCAAATTTTAATCATACCGGTAATTTCTTAATTTCTGCTTTCATAATAAAATATATTAATTCTATTCATAAAATCTAAATCGGTGTCAACAAAACTGTCTGCTTTTCATTGAAGACTGAATCACACCATGTTGTGGGTTTTTTTCTTCATTTTTAACATTGTTTAATTACCTGCGTCGATATCTTTCAAATTTTTTTTCATATTAAATAGATTTTGAAGAAGCAAGAGCGTATTAAGTTTTTACTTTGCACAATTTTGTTCTTTGAAAATAAACCATGCAACTCACCAACTTCTCATAGTCCATTTCCCGCAAAATAATTTAGAGTGTCTTCCCTTGCTTGACTGTCAACGTAAACGCTCGCTAGGTGTCTAACGCAAGTTGATTGGTTAAAATAAATGCGATCCACCAATCGCTGACCGTCTTTATTGTACAAATTTTAAAAACAACTTCGTGGTCACGCTGATTGTGTTGTTTATATTCTGAGAATGAGAATTGGCGTCTAAACAAAATTGACCACGAATAAAACCGCGTGGTTGCTACTTGGTAATACATCGCATTCCAAGTTCTTCAGCATCTCGTTTCGTGTCGCAGAGGAGAAAAACAACGCAATGAACTCCAAAAAATCCAAAGGGACCTCATTGTTGGACGTAAGGAAATCCAAATCAGGAACAAGCTCATTAGGACAAGTAAGCATCTTAATTATAGAATACTCTACATTTAATTATGTGTGAAGAAAAAACCCATTTAAATCATGTTAAATTTTAAAATATGATTTTTACCTCATATTTAATCAGTTTTAGCATTCATGTAGGATATTTGTAATATTGAAAACATTCCAAATTCAAGCACAGGGATTTGACCCAATCTGAGCAACCCCCCCCCCCCAAAAAAAAAGGGGGGGGGGGGATATAGTTTATTCCCCTTTTTGTTGTTGTTGCTCTGATTGAGTCAAACCCCTGTGAATTCAAGCAAAAGGCCCTATTATTACAGCAGTATTGAAATAAATGAGGATTCACTTATCATGCATTAATGCTGGATCAATCTCTATGCATGATTAAGAAAAACCATATGTATCCATTGAAGTAATGGTGAACTTGTGTTGATTTTAGATTCACCAGGATCCAAAGAAACCTAGTGTTCTAAATGTCCTGAGTAATTTGAATGGAATTAAACGCCAAGGAGATAGCATGATGGACCAGAAACAGAAGAGAAGAGCAGCATTTGGTGACATCACAAACGTACGATAGTAGTTAATTATCAGTTTAACATATTTTGATTATCTTTTTTTATAAATTACATATCCCCTTAAAAGATAGATCCTAGATCATGTAGTTTTTATAATAAATTAATTCTTAATTCAAGCTAGAATAATTCCCTATTTTCTGGATAAATTGTAATGGTTTCTGTTTTAATCTTATGTATCATAAAGGATTTAGTTACATTCAGAATTATTGAAAAAGCTCACTCAACATTTTTGTAGCAAAATAAAATTTTGAAAATGCTGCTTTTATGGCTTCAACAGTTTAACACATTGCTGTACTTAACATACAGGCTATCAATGAGAATAACACCCTAAAGAAAGAGACACAGAAAAAAGCCAAGCCACCTGTAGGAATCAATGTTAAAGTGACCAAAAAGAAGTCGGAAAAGAAAAAGACAGTCAAGACTGAGAACACAGACCCTGCTGTAGATGACATCATTCAGCTGTCCCAGGAATCCCTAGTGTCCAGTTCTCAGGACAGGTAAAACTCATTCTATCATTTGAAATTGTTCTTTCATTACAGAGCCTTTGCAGGGTCTTTATTGTGGCTCTGTGAGTCCAGTATTCATTTTTTTTCCTTCCAGATTGTTGTTGGAAAGAAATTTTTATAACAAGCTCACAAATGAATGAAAACATTTTTGTTATCTTTTTCTGTTTTAAGTAAATATTTTCTCAAATTTTGAAAAAAAAAATTAATATATATTCATGTTGTTAGACAACAAAATTAATATCTACATTTCATGATTTTGGTTTGTGATGAACCAACTTTAAAAAAAATGTTTAATTACATCATAATATCTTCTTTTTTTCAGTAACAGTTCATGCAAAAGCAGTCTAACAGATTTAAGTCAAATTAGCACAGTGTCAGAAGATGAAAAAGAAACTGTCCCAGCAGTAAGAAATTGTTTTGACTTAATACCAACTGATTCGATCAATGAAACAATTATGATAAATATATTTTGCTGAGCAATTGCTAACATATAAAATTGTTACCATTTCCTGTTTTATAAAATTATATATACCGATAATATTTTAGAACGATAATTGTTGTATCAATTCATTATGACATATTGCATGACTGCCCCTTAGACAAGCTAGTGTATGAAGCTTACTTTTATGAGAGTTAAATAGTTCAGTGTTTATATGTATTATTTTAGACAGTAGATGATGTGGACACAGAAAATCTACAAGACACAGCTCAATGTGCACTCTATGCACCTTTCATCTTTAGATACTACAAAGAAAGAGAGGTAAAATACTGTGTGCTAACAAAAATCTACACACATATGTATGCCATACATTTTTAGCCTTGTATTTTTATTTTTTTTTGAGAGTTGTTTAGTATTTTCAGTTAATGATGACGGTATTGTTTCATGAATTTTATACAAGAATAAATAGATATTAGGGAAATATGTACTTTAAAAAAAAAATTCACCCCTAAAACACTGGTAAAGGATTTTCTCACGTTTATAATTTATCCTAACAAAGTTATGAGAGAGAGAGAGAGAGATAACTTGTTTTGGAAATAAGCCTCATCTTTAACCTGCTAAGAATGAGGGGAAATATCAAATGAGGCAAAAAATTCCCTGTAAACAGTAATTATGCAAACTTCAACACAGTAACTGTTGATTATTGTGTGTACATGTATATTGTTACATTTTTCTTTTATAATGTATATAAACACACCCTTACATATTGGTTAAAATAGTCAAAATAAAAGCTTTCTACATTCCCCAATTTGTCATTACAGCTGCTGTTTATGGTTCCCATGTACATGGACACTCAGTCCACGCTGACTACAAACATGCGTGCCATCTTGGTGGACTGGCTGGTGGAAGTCCAGGAGAACTTTGAGCTGAACCACGAGACTTTGTACCTAGCTGTCAAACTAGTCGACACCTACCTCTCAATCCGACAGGTGCCCAAGGAAAACCTCCAGCTCGTGGGCGCCGCCTCTTTGTTTGTTGCGTGCAAGTTTGATGTAAGTTTCTGTCACTTTTTGACATACATGTAGATGGTAGATCAGAGCAAAATCACCTTTGATTTTGAATGAAAATTACAAATGCATGGATCATAGATTGTAAGAAATTATTGTTTTAGAGAGGGTATTTAATAGAGGTTATTTGGTGTAACTGTTATGGAATTAATCAAGTTATATACATGTACTAATTGTCAATGGAATTTAATGTTGACAGGAGAGATGTCCTCCTCTGATTGAGGATTTCCTGTACATTTGTGACGACGCCTACAGACGGACGGAGTTCCTGGAGATGGAGAGGACTCTCCTCAAAACGATAGGATTCGACATTGGGATGCCCTTGTCCTATCGCTTCCTCAGAAGATATGCCAAGGTACTTGATATTCTGTAAAATCTGGAGATTTTTAACTTTCAATACATGCAAATTACTGTAAGTATTTTGTTCATGGGTCAAAATAAGTTATTTGCAGTAACTGTTATACTGTTTTGAGACTGTTTCTTTCATTTATTCGATCTGAATATGTATTGTTTTCTTGTTTTATAAATTCCTTAATAAAGTAAAATAGATGGTTGATTATTGAATTGACAATTTAAAAACTGTGTTTTGGCAGTGTGCTAGAGCATCCATGGAGACACTAACGATGGCCAGGTATATCCTAGAGATGTCCTTGATGGAGTATGAGTTTATCAAATACAGGGAATCAAAAATGGCATCTGCATGTCTTCTGCTGGCAATGAAAATGAAAAAAGCAGGAGAATGGGTGAGTTGCTGTGTATTATTGCCGTGTCGGAAAGAAACCTGGGAGCTCTGTCTCTTGCTAGTGTTAAAAGAATTTCAATTATTTCAAGTCAGCATGTATGAACATTCATAATTATAAAAAATTTATTAAAATTCTGTGTTGTTTTACTTATTGATAGAATGGAGTTGTCTCCCTTTTTAGCACATTCATGACTGTTTATCTTACAGAGTTCCACGCTGGAGTACTACACTGGTTACACGGAAAAGGACATCAGCAGTCTTGTTCAGGAACTGAATGCAATGATTGCCTCACCACCCAAACAGCTGACCACCATCAGATCCAAGTACTCACACAGGTGGGTGGTCCATTGTAGGACTCTTGAAGTTGCTATGGAGTTTGGTGGTGTTTTATTATATGTTGCAAACATTTCATCCTTGAATGCTCTGTACTGGTTGAAACTGGATTTTAACTCTTTTATAAAGCTAATGTCCTGAAACCCAATGCACAAGTTAATATAGAGGATATACATCTCTTATGCATGTATTATATTATAAACTGTAATGATTTTTTTGTTTTCATTGAAGTTAACGATTATTTTCTTTTTTGTCTGTGAAAACCATTTTTGCATATACATGTAATATTCAGTTAACGTGTACACACACATTCAAAGTTATGGCATGTACAGGCTTTCTGAATTCAAAATTTGACTGTTCTTTTGTTTGCCTTATATTTATAGTGTGTTCTATGAAGTAGCCAAGGTACCAGCTTTATCAGAAGAAGCCCTGACATCTTGAAGCCATGTTCTCATTACACTGTGAAGGACAAAGACAAGTTCCTGAATGCCTGAAAAACTGGATCTGTGATATTCATGAAAAGCCCAACATTCTCTGAACCGGTTGTGTGTTTTGAAACCTCAGAAGATCTACAAAGCTCCCCTAAAATTGGGGATATCATTTCATGAAAAATACAGAAAATATTGTAACGCAGGATTTTAAATGACAGGGAATGTTTGTACTAATAACATACGTAGCTACATGTAGGTGTTTCCCTTCTTACTTTCCCACTTTTTCTGTTGTACATAGTATTATCTGTTTTTATGTAGTCATTTTTAAAACATTATTTATTCAACAAATTATTATTACCAGTACATCATTATTAAAAAAAATTTGTTAGTCTCATAGATTGGGTAAGAAATCAAATTTTAATAGGTATCAACATTCTATTAGTTATCTAGCAATTTTTTAACTGTTGTGGGTAAATTTGAATCATGTTAAATGCATTTAGTCAGTATTTGAATTATGAATATAATTTGATCATGGAGGTGTCGTTTTTACCATAGGATTAGTCAATTTACTTGAATGAGGTATGGCAGACTTCATGTTTTAAAACATCATTTTTTTTGTTATCATTTAAAAAAAGGAAGTCAGAATTAATAGTCGTATTATGATCATGTTCCAATTAATATAAAAATAAATTCAATTATTTGTTTTTAAGTAGTCACTTTATTGTTTACATTTCCCTTTTTTAATGTACATGTACCTGTAGATGTTTTTCGGATTATTTTATAATACCTTTTTATTAAGTTCATATTTTTACACATTACATGTACTAAATTTTGCTACCATCATTCAGTGTTTTAAGATATACACCAATTGTTTCAATAAAGATGTTTAAAACAATGCTTTTGTTTTGGAATTATATCTGCTATGATATATGCCAGTTTTCTTCCACAAAGCATTTGTCTTACAGAGAACTTACAGCATAGAGCAAGTGGTTAATGTCAGATTTTTGCCATGCATTGTGTGCAGCATTGTCAAGTAATGTAGAAGTGTATAGTATGTTGGCATGCTTGCATTTTCTTTCATTACAAATTTTCAATAGAATGTTATATGACTGAAAAATAATAAGGGCAAGATTCACCTCTAAGCCACCACCATTCAATGCATTTTGTGTCATGGACAACAACAAAATACCACCAACCATTGTACCGGGGTGTGGGTGATTATCTGAAATATCTTTGACCTGGTAATGACAGTAAGGCATAAATACTTCTTAAAAAAAAACAATCTAGTGAATTGGAATAGACATTTTTTGTTTTGGTTAGAGAGTGAAATGACTAATTATGGCCCCACTCTGTGTGCACCCCATGGTGATCAGTCTGTCTGTCTGGAGCATATTTTTTTCTTCCCAAATTTATACATGTAGGTCAAAGGTTAAAGTCATGGCAGAATTATGTGAAAAATTCTTGTCTAGATCATTTATTCTCTCCCCTTGGTCCAATCTGGCTCGTACTCCATTTGCAGAGTGCCTTTGGTCAAAGGATGTGCAGTGACCTTGAGCAAAGTTTCTAGGTCAAGGGTCAACATCATATAAGGCCTCATTTTTAAAAATCTTGTCTGTACCATATATTCTCTCCCCTTAGTCCTATCTGGTTCATACTCCACCCACAGAGCTTTTGGGTAAAGGGTGTGCAGTGACCTTGAACTGTGTTTCTAAGTCAAATGTGAAGTTCATAGCAGATCTCATTAAAATCCAGTTTTGGACCACATATTCTCTCCCATTGGTCCTTTATTTCTTAAATTAAACCAAAAGACTGCCTTTGCAATGACCTTGAATTAAGTTCGATGTCAGATGGAAAATTTCTAAGACATAGGTTCTGGTCAAAGCAAAGTCCTCTGAATGCATTTATCCTAACGTCCTTTATTTAAGCGGGGCCCTTTGAGATGGTCACAATCTCAATGATGTCTAGGTATATAACATGTCAGTTACCCAACCTTCTTCTTACAACTTCATGTTTGATGAAGAAGAAGAAAAATCGGAGCAAATGTTTCGAATGGTTCTTTATGAGAGAACTTTAAGAGAGAATAACAAAGAATTTCACACACATTCTGACATATTTAATCTCAGCAAAAGAAGAATATTTAATTTCAGCAAAAGAAGACATTTTGACAACAAGGTATGTGTCCATTTTCTGATTCATTGCACTCGCTCACTCCCACACATGTATATACACAAAATAACAGTAAAACTTATTTGATACATTAAATTATTACTTAATAGAAAAAAAACAAGCACTTGGATTGCATCAATATACTTATGAGTCCATAGTGTGCTGAACAGTTGACACAGTGCTAAAATACTGGTATAATCTTTAGCAGTTGACTCAATGTGTTTTTTATATTTAGCGGCTGAATCAACAAGTGTCAACACAAAAAGAGTAAAGCTGAAGACTTGGCACTGAATGAGGGATGATCAGCTATTCTTTATAGAAGACCAATCAATGGACTCCTATCGTGACGCAATAGAAGAATGTCCAGAATCCACCCTTTCCAATTTCTCAAAATGTTTTCTGGCATTCTTGATATTGATGAGAGTTGCTGCTGAGGCTAAAAAAATAAATAAATACAATTTATTTTTTTTTGTTGCAAAAATGTACAAGAATCAAAAGCTGGAGCTTCATAAATGCATATATATTTAATGCAATGAAAATTGCTTCATTTCTTTTCTTACTAATTTTATTTTCACAAAAGCAAGATTAGTGGTATTCAAATAAAGGAGATCCTACAAATAAGAGAATGTCAGAATTTCAAGTGTTCATGAACTCTTAATAGTAAGCCACTATCTCAATCTAAATTTCAGACAATGTTCTAAATTTGGTTTTTTATCAATAATGCTTAATTTGCATGTAGTGGTGAAAAACACTGTGGAATGCAAATTCATGATGGGATGAAATAACATCTTAATATTTAGCCATGTAAAATGCAAATTGCAATGTATGCAGTAAAATAACTGACATAAAGAGTACAATGCAGAAATAGTAACAACATATCGATGTTTGAGATAAGTTTGACAATACACATGTACATGCTTGTACCCCCCCCCCCCCCCCAAAAAAATAAAAAACAAAAAACAAAAAAAATAAAAAAAAATAAGCCACCCAAAAGGCCCTACATATAATTAATGTATTAAAAATAAGTAATTATAATTTCTGAGACGTGTTATTTTTTATATCATAACAATAATGATAAGAAGCAATAAGCTATTCCAGACAAGATTACGGTACTTACGTATTGTGGGATCAGACATGACGACCATTACGTAAGTGTTTGATGTGAAGACGTCAATAAATGCGGAGAAGTTTTTGTTGCTGACTTCCATTCCTTGGAAAGTAGCAGCTAACTTACTACAGCTCAGTTTAAACTGTTTAATGATGTTACTGATCTTCTCGAATCTGTGCATGTCTGGGTGGTGTTTCCTTTCACAGTGAGAAATTACCTGCAAGACAAACATTTACAGGTACATATGTACCAAGGCTTTACATGTAAATACCCTTGTGATGGTCAATATTTCATATACCAGTCATGTTCACCACAAAGAACAGTTTACAGAGTGAACATGTGACTACCTGTACTCATTTAACCTTTCAATGGGGGAAGGGGTTAGGTAAGGCTTTTAGGGAGATCTTCAAAGCCAGCCTGTCAATAATTCTTTTATATTGGTAAGTACGGTACTTTCTATAATCAATATATAATGCCTTAATATAAATTAAATAAAACATGCATATGTGTTGTCAAATTACTCACTAAAAATGTTGCCCTTTCAAACAGTAGAACTTCATCTGCTTCAATAATGTTTGCAAAATTGGTTAAATTGGCCTCTAACTGCTGAACATTAGGAATTAGCTGATACACAATGCTAGACCAAGCCTGAAAACACAGTAAAAATATCTTGAACAATTAAATGTCCTTGATAATTGAAACAATGTGTTTATAAACCTAAGAATTCTTACAATGTATCTAACCAAAAAAAAAAAATCAATAAAGGTATCTGAGATATATAATGTTATGATTAAATTTTAAAATTACAGCACCTTATATAGGGTCTCATCCCAGATAGAGGTAGCAAAACATGTACAGTCCAAGGGCTTAGATAACCTCTTCAAGTCATCCTCTCGTTCTCTGAATATCTGACAGTGTAGAAACAAAAGAGTTTGAACAAAATTGCTACATATAAAAGTTAAGTCTGAAAATATAGATGAAAAGGTTTGTTTATGTTTTATTTCTCAGGCACTCCACATCATTGCAGCCGCAGCATTGATGTATTTTATTGCAACATTGAAAAGGGAAATAACTCAATTTTTTAAATTTTAGTTCAAATAGGTAAATTAATTCCCCATTGCAAATCTCACCATAAAATTAAAATAAAACACATGTTTGCTGCATCATATTTTGAATTTTTTTTGGCTTGAGAAATTTAGGAGTTTTTTTTTTTTGCCTTACCATATCTCTTTGGTCATCTTGTACGAGGTCCATTTTGTGGACCAGACAGAAGACTTTGGCATCAGGTGAGTTCTGTAGAATGGCCTCCAGACAAGACTGATAGTAATGCATGTCCTTCTCCAGCTCACGACTCTCTACATCAAACACGTAAATCAGGACCTCAACATTCCGGAAAATGTTGTCTCTTTGACTGGCAAAGTAATTCTCCATGAAAGCCTCTTGTCTGAAATGAATTGAAATTGTGAAGTAAATTTTGACATACTGGTATTATAAACTAATCATTATTTTCATGAAAAAAAAACAATTATTGAGCATTTATATAAATTTGATTCTTTTGATCATGATTGTTGAACATAGTCATTAGAATAGCAAAGAATACTGAAGTAAGACAAAAAGAGTGAACTCTATAAAATGAAATTCTATGTGTGGATTTAATTTTGCTTATAAACTAATGAACTCTGAATCTATGAGAAATAAATGAGGAAATATGAAATACTTATTACCCTCCACAGTCCCATAGATTTAACACTAGATTCCCAAGAAAGCGCACATGTGAATGTTCCACATCAACTGTAAAACAAAGAGTCATTATTACAACTGAATGAAATGATTTCATTACATCATTAAAACTGAGTTTAAGATACATGTACATGTACTATAAAATTAGGTAGGACTTGAAATATACCTAATATCTGGCTTCCTTGAAGTACGGTAGTAAAATGCATCTCAAACAGATCAAAATAGACATTATGGTTGTACTGGTAATGCCATGTATATCTATACTACTAAAATTATGGGCTCAATTTTCTGTGCTTTAATACCAAAAACTGTCAATTGTTTTAGATATTACAAACATTGTACTTTAATTATGCCAATCGGGACTTATTTCTTTACTATCAGCATTAATTAATTAATAATCAGCAAAAATTAGTCCTAAAAATCCGGAATTTGAACTGGAATAAATCTTAACTTTGAAATCTCCAAGACCGCTTCCGCTTCACATAGATTTTAGTAAATAGAGCGGATCCACATACTTATGGTTTAAAAGAAGTGGACAAGTTTTACAAAGGATCTTGCTGTCTGACAATGTATTAAGAATAAAAAGACTAGGAATAAAGCTACTCCTAGGACAGCACACAATTTCTTAAAATGCACACATAAGCTTTGGATTCAGGGTTGCCATGGGATGGGGGTGGGTTTAGCTAGAGTCACAACATGGGACAAAAATGTTTCTTTTCATTTAATTTAAAACAAATACATGTAGTGAACAAACATTCCAAACATAAAATTAATCTCTGAACACCGCATTCTTTTTCTATAATACTACTTGCAGTGGCGTACATATAGTAATACCTATGAACATGATGAAAAGACATTTTAGTTTGAACATTTTTTTTTTTTAAACTGTGACGAAAAGCGGTAAAAAAAGAACATATCCCCCATTCACACAAAATTTACTTTTTTTTTAAAACAAAAATTACTATTTACAAGTGAAACCACATGGTGGGAGGGGTGAAGACCACCCAACCCAGGGAAGGGGATTCTATTCCAAGATCTATGTCTGTATAGTCTAATGAAAAAATCTTTTGGAAAGAAAGGGTGGTAGAAAGGGCATGACTGCAGCAATACTTCAATTACCTCTTTTTTTTCAAATTCTGTTCTTCTAACTCAGCCTGTGCATGCACAGGTTAAATCTAGTACTGGTAAATCATGAAGTGTCAAAGGGGGTTTTTAAGTGAAAAATTCAACATTGTGTTTTGTTATATTTTATAATTTATTGATGTACTGTTAGAATTATGGAAAAAAAAACATCACACTTATATCCTGGTCATATATAAGCTTATGAGTACCCAAATTTAGTACAAATTATGTCATACAATTTAGAATGCAGTTTAAATTGTTACCAGTTCTTAAGGCAGGTCACTTTCACTGTGAAAAAAAAGTAACAAATGTCCATGGTCTCTTTTGTGTAGAAAGTCCTTAAACCCACTTAATCAGATACATATAAAAGGGTAGGGGCAGCAGATATTTTTTAGACTGATGTTAATGCAGTGCTTTTAAAACAACAAAATTCAATCAAGTTTATGGATTTGATATTATGGTCAATAAATTTTACATGGTGGTACATACTTGTTGCTCCAAGTCTTCTTGTATCTCTAGCAATATAATTGGCAAAAATGATTGACCTCATACTGGTTTTTCCAGATCCACTTTTGCCCATTAACAGCACCTAGGATAAAGCACAAACATCTTAGATTCATATTTCATAAACACTTTATCTTCCTTTAAATAGTTTTTAGACATCCATCATATTCCTGGGGGAAAAAATCTGACAGTGTCACAGATGTATTTACACTATAACAGGGTATGCAACTGGATGGTCAGACCGGTTCAAATATCAGCGCCAGATAGCTCAGTTGATAGAGCACCTGACTAGAGATTCTGGGGGTATCAGGAGAAAACGTACCCAGGAGAAAACGTACCCAATTCCTAGGGTACGTTTTCTCCAGGAGAAAACATACCCGGGTACGTTTTCTCTAGAACGTACCCTATGAAAATCATAAACATACTGTTTAATAGTTTTAAATACTATTTTACAGCATAAATATACATTAATGTATGAATTTTATAGATATATGAATTTAATACTACATAAATTTAAAGGGCTTGGACATATTAAATAGTTTTTAAATACTACTTTAATGCATATTTTTAATGCATAAATACAGAGAAATATATACATTTTATAAATGATATCTTTATAATAATTGTATCAAAAATCTTAGTACGAATTAGCGGAATTACTATTCAGATCATAAAGTGTTATCAGTCTACTTCTTCTCAGTTTTTTCCATTTACCGTTAGTCTTACATACTCTATGTGAGATCCCCTGATTGCCCTTTAATTATAGTAATAATCAGTTAATTACCTGAGCAGTTATAATTATGTAATATTATGCATTGCCTCCCCGCGCCAAGGAGGTTAAAATATTCACTCCCCACAAATTATACATGTACAAGATGTTCTTATGGGGATTATTTCTTTTATGGTGAAAATTATTGTCTAATTAATTAATGCACATGATTATGTATTTAAAAACAACAGCAGCATATGATGCAAATGTTTATTGAATATTTTATTTCGTTTCATCCCGGAATATTTCTTAAAACTATTATTTATGATTTTTATAGGGTACGTTTTCTCCTGGAGAAAATGTACCCTAGGAATTGGGTATGTTTTCTCCTGGGTAAGTTTTCTCCAGCATTCATTCTGGGGGCCAGGGTTCGAATCTCCGTCTGGTCTGTCATTATATTTCTCCCATCCCATTGCATTTGGTGCCGTGCCAACCCCTGGAACTGACAGGTTAACTCCTGCCAAGGGAAATAGCCTGGGGATGGTGATTTTTAAGGGCGAAGATCATTTAAGGTGGAATATGCTACACCAAAATTTTATCTTATGGATCGTCAAAGTATCATTTCTAAAACATGATTTCGTTTTTCAAAGAAGGATAAAAGTAAAATAAAAGTTTGGTGTAGCATTCCACCTTAAGGGGGGAGGAATGTGACAGTCAGACAGGTTTGAATACTGGCACTAAATAGCTCAGTGGTAGAGCACCTGACTAGAGATTCAGAAGGCCCAGGTTTGAATACTAGTCAGGTCCATCATTATTTCTACCACCCATTGATTTCCTTACACAACTATAGCAAGAGGACAAGTCTTGTGATATCTCACAGTGCATGACTTTGTAGATGAATTTTAATACTTCCAGTATCTTTTATTCAGACACAGATATAGGGGTATTCATTTTAAAGCCAATAAGATTTGACAGAAAAAAAAAGTAGAGCTCATGGTAAATTTTAACACACAATAGTGAAGAATCTCTTCCTAAGATCGATCCATACAGATTAACATATGCCCTCATAGTCATCCAATGAGCCAAGTGCAGTAGCCCAGAATCAAAACATTGGTCAGTACACATTTTTACGTTTCATTTGTGAGCATGACACATAACAGAGAAAATTCGAACTATAAATAAAGTTGAATAAACTGTATCTTCTTAAGCATAACAAGTAGTTACCTTTTTCTTCATTTTTGCAGGTGCTTTAGACATGGTTGAAAGTCTTGTGGAAAACACAAGGGAAAAGAATATTAAAAAACTATGGAAAAACACTCATCAATCTAGTTGGATATTTCATCACATGATATTCACTGCAGAATAGTCAAAACAGATTCTAATTTTTTTTCATTTGGTAAGAAAAAAGAAGATAGTGAAATTATTATCATCCACACCGTGAGAAAATAATAAAAGATGTTTAGAATTTATTTTTTGCCCGCTATTATTTTCAGTATTTTAGTGCATTATCACAGGATCGAGGTGAATAGTATATCGCATTGTTTACTTCCGTATCTCACTATGATGACTATCAAATGAAAAGTTGCTAGATAATGTAGATACTGGGGTCTATATGTGGGCTTAGATCGGTAAGGCGAATCTACATACACTCATCCAGATGGATGATGGAATTCTGTCTATATAGATTTACACACTTTTTGTTCAGAGTTAATTTTTAACCACTGGCGCATCTGGACCATTAACTCCATAAGACTAGAGTATAGGAGTCTTGGACAAACCAGCTGTATGTTCCATACATATAGTTGTGCATACATTTTTTTATCTTGCATCTATCACTTGCACTCGCCGTATCAAGGTAACTTAATAAACCAAAGATATATTTGATCTATTCCACTATATAGCTTGGTTGATTCACCCAGTGTTCAAAAAGCATGGTGACAATTGTGTTAATTATTCAATTATAACTCCATAGCTTGACTGTAGAGAAACACCAAAATTTGTTCAAAAAATTGTTTGGAGTTTCAGTGTCAAACTATGCTATTGGATTAATCAAAATATTTGAAAAGATTTTTGAAGCTTAAGCAAAATTTAAATGGGCTAGCTCTGGTCAAAAATGCAAAGAGGATGCAACAATTAAGCTATGCCCTCTACCTATTTTCTTACTCCAATTCACTTTCACTTACATTTCAGATCTGTTATCATTAATATGATATTTTTATGATCTGCACTATGGAGTTAATAACTAAAAGTCCCTTATACCAGTTAATATGACTTTGAAAAACAATAGACTTTGTCTTGAAGAAAACTTGCCAATGGCATGATTATAAGCCATATTTAGCATATGCAATGTAAAGGAACTAAACTTTATAATCTTTGAATTATTCATTTTCAGTTTTAGGACACTTTTAACTTCCAAAATCTGAGAATAATCATGCATGCTTCATTGTCAATACTGCTCTGCCTCATCAGCTTCCTTCTTCCAAATGTCTTCGGTAAGTGTTAGGTCTGAATTTGCAGCAAATATCTACTAATCAATCCATCAAAATGTTATCAGTACACTTTAATAGGTAATATAAAGTAAGGTGTATAACAGCATTAACAGGTAAATAATTATGCTAATAATATTTTTTTATTTTTTTCAATGAAGTAAAACATTTCTGTTTTCTTTTCGAAAATCAGGTTTCAAAATATGTATTGTTGCTTGAGAGCCTCAGTTAAGACCCTTTTTATCTGAATGAACATTATGCATGTTGTGCAACATTAACAATAAAGCACATAAAAATGTTACGGTACAAAATGGATCCAGGGGCATGGATACAATATATGTATTTAGCATGCAAAAATAAACAAACAAAACCAAAATTTATGAACCGAGGAAAAAAAATCAGATAACAACAAGGTACAAAAGAAAAATAATATTTATTGTTTACACATTTGATCAAATTAAACACAAATTACATTTTACAGACTGATCAATTCTCTCCAAAAGTAAAGAACGATTTTAGGGGGAAGCAAGTCTATGTTATGTATTTTGTAAGATTTTTTTTTTAAACTTAGAAATATTATCTCTCTATCTCTCTCTCTCTCTCTCTCTCTCTCTCTCTCTCTCTCTCACACACACACACACACACACACACACACACACACACACACACACACAGACAAAAATTCTTTGATGTTAGTTGATAATTGTCAAAATATCACAAAGTTGACAATAATGCAAGATATATGTGTAATTCTTGCTGCGCTCCCCCCAACGGTAGCACTGTAAAACATATTAGTCACCATAAATTCAGTTATATAACACTAAAATTACAGGTACACATATATTTTGATTGTTCATAATATGATTTCTTTGAATTAAGGAACATCCTGGAAAGATGTTTTTGAGGACAACCAGAGGTGGTATGGTTCTTACTACTACAATAAAGAGAAGTTTAAATGCAGCATGAGCATCTACCATGTTGTAAAAGAGGGACTGGGAACAGTGTATGCTGGATTTACTGACCCAGACACCAGTATAGAATTAGAAGGTATACACAAAGAAAATTACAATAACCAGCGGTACACTAGCTGCAATAATGTAGCCCTCTCGGATTTTTTTGATTTGAGGTTTTCTCCCCCCCCCCCCCCCCCCCCCCCCCCCAAAAAAAGGGGGGGGGGGGGCAACATTATTGCAGCTAGTAGTACATATACATGTACATTTCCCCCCAGAAAAACTACTCGGTATATACAGGGTTATTTTTGCCATACTGGTACTATAAACTATTTATTATTGGGCTAATACCAGTAGTCAAATTTGTCCATAATCACTAGCCAAGAGTTTTGATACACTACTAGAAATTGCTATTCAAGGCTTGTGATTATCACAGTTATACATGTACATGTACACATTTTTGTCTTTGATTATCTACAAGTACATATTTTATATCTACAAGCATTTTATTGATAATAATTTGATATTTACAAAGTATCCCAGTACATGTATAATATCCATTATATTAAATAAATCAGCATGATAGTGCAAGGTATCAAAATCACGTTTACTGGTTTTACTTGTAGGGGGACATTTATTGAATGAACCAAACTTAACTATTCAGTTTACTAAGGCCACTGTGTACATGGCAACCAGTAATCGCATACGACCTGACCAGGAATTTGAACTCACAGGAAAATTAGATTTTAAAAATGGAGGATGGGAGTATCGTGCGAATGTCACCAGACCAGTGAATAACAGTTTTAGTGATTTTGTCCTTAATACTATGAAAGGTTTGTACATGTAATTTAGAAGATATTTATTTACATGTATGTCAAACTAATACAGTCATGTACATGATTTACTAACTGGAATTTTGGAATGTTAATTGTTAGCACAGGGATCAGTAACATTCAATTTTATGATATTACATGTATGTCATCACTATATATTTACATCTACCGAGTATTTTCTCCTCTATTTCTTAAGAAAACGGATTGTAATTCACAGTGTTGTAGATACTGACAGGGCTGAAATCTACACGTACCAGTTCTAACCCATTTATCGATCAGTCGAAACCTTTAGTAACCTAAAAAAAATGTGGACTGCACGAAATAATCATGATGATGTCAGACTCAAATTCCCATATAAGACGACTTGGCTATTTCTTTTATCTAACGTACTGAATTAGTTAATTTTACCTACTTTATATGGTTAATTCAATAACTTGTTAAAGGAAAAATGTAAATATAAACAATCAAATGCTTTCTTTGATGATTCATGCAGGTTATGAAGGTAGTGATCATTGCAGTAAAAATTAACATAACCCGGTAGCGCAGGTTATACATTTTTTCTGCAATGTTGTTACCTTGATGTCCGCCATGAATCACAAAAGAAAGCATTTTATTTTATTTAATGTATACAAAAAGAATAGAAAGAAAACTTGCAGGGATGATGTGATGTTAAAATATTGAAGGTTACTAGCATAGTGATTATAAGCACCTTTTTGGCCATATTGATGTTGATCCAGTGATTGTATTCATTCTGATAAAGAATTTGACCTTACAGGAGAATTAGTTAAAAACGGTGGATTGGAAACAATGTCTTATGCTAATGTTACCATACCTGTGAATAACAATATTTCTAATTTTCTATTAACCACAATGAAAAGTATGTTGGTTAGAAGGATATTGATGTGTCATGCTATTTAATACTACATGTACCTTTTAAATTGAATATTAGTTTATTGACTGTTTATTAAACCTTTTAGAGCCAGTAGCCCTGTTTACAAAATATTTTAATTTTTGTCATAAGGCAAAAACTTTAGATTTTGTTCCTTTTCACAGAAAAACTTATATGGATCTTAAGTCTAAAATTTGTTGTAACTTTATTAGAGCCCATACCCACTCATTGGTATTTTAAAACTTTGAAAAAATCATCATACAGTGTAAAATATATAAGACATATGCCATATTTTAATTTTTTGCTTCACATCGACACTATATTTGTGGTCTGTGATTTCAGTTTTGCATCCTGACTGTAAGAATTTTGAGTTATTTATATATTAATCTTCTTTTATTAGAATTACATGTGTTAAGTGTTTTGAGATTGTTGCCAGGGAAGGGGTTTCTCGTAAGTGAAATCATATGGTAGCTAGGTGAAATCTGTAAGGGATGTGTTAGTGAATGCACCTAAAATATTCCTTAAGAGATTCTTAACTTTAAAGTCTTATGCAAAATCTTAAGATTTTTTGTGAAAAGACCTACAGGTTTATACCAAATATATAATACAAGGTAGCAAGGTTAGGTAATCTGCAATATATTTCAGTCAAAACATAAGTTAATCATATAGGTATTAAGCCAGGCCTGCAAGTCTAATATGAATGTGCATGACTCAGACTGTGAAGGTATAAATTTTCATTTAGTTATTTTTGCAAAGGTTTTTTTTTTATAAAATAATATTTTGTCAATATTGATTTGATTTAGTTATAAACAGTTTGAAGTATAATATCTAGAATATTACTTAGAAGAAATTGCAGGCAAAATTTTATGAGAATATCCCAGAGACTTCCCCTTCAGAAAAGCTGCAACACCTGACACTGAATCAGCATTTCTCAAATATTGGTCAAAGAATAATCTTGCAAAATTCAACTCCCTAAAGTAGTTTACTTACTTTGAATAAGAAACATGTTAAATTTAACAAGTGCAGTTCTTTAATACTTTCAGTACTTTGATTAATTAACATACCGGTATTCAATAAATTGCTGATTACTTTTGATAGTTTTTTTAATCTGTGTATTACCTTTTTCAGTGTCTCCCACTCCCCACACACAAGACAGATCATTACAGATAGGACTGACGATCGGCCTCTCCTTGTTGTTTGCCTTCGTTGGGGTAGGCATCATGGTAGGTTTGGTCGTTTGGGGAGTACGCAAAGGTTATATACGACATGTGGCAACCAGTTACAAGAACTTCAAGAACTCTGCTCCTAAATACAATGTGAAAGAGGGAGATGTGCATATGTAGGCATGAATGTTTACCAGACTTCTGAAAAATTGAAGATGAAACCAACATATGATTATTGTTTAAATGGAGAGAGGTTGTGATTTGCTTGCAGTATTTTTTGTTGTGTATGGCTATGGCAGTGTTGTGTTAAATGGACAATCACCTTTGAGGTAGCACTGGCTGCTATAAAAGCTGTACTTGTCCCAAGAGATATCACTTTACAAATAAATGTTAATTGTAATACATGTACGCAGAAAGAGAATTATTGAAAATTGAAGATAAAACCAAAATCATTTTTGTTTACCAGTAAATAGAGTGAAGTTGCCATTTGCGTGCAGTATTTTTTCGTTGTGACAAGCAGTGTTGTGTTAAATAGACAACTATCACCTTTGAGGTAGCACTGGCTGCTATACAAGCTGTACCTGCATGCCCCCCCCCCCCATGTCACTATATAAACATTATATGTAATATGCAGTAAGATAATTATACACATAGAAGTGCACATAGGGTGGAATAAGCTTCCCATAAAGAATGGACTGTTTTCCAGCTTTATTGTACATTTTGGTTATCTTTTTTCCCCTGCAGCTATAAATTGTTATTATTTGTAGGTATTAGGGTGTTTTATTTTTTGCTGTTGTGAGGTTACAATTATGTGATTCTTCTTTTCATGAGATTGAAACTAATTTACTTCATTTATTGTTTTTCAAGTGGTTTTTTTTTTGTTGTTGTTGTTATCAGTTTAAATATGTCATTTGATTTACAATACATATCATTTAATTACCATACATGACAAACCTTTTATCAAATATTTACAATGTAGATCGATTATACATGAGCTTGCTTGAGAATTGATTTATACAAGTTGACAAAAAAACTGCATGTTAATACAAAAAAAAAAAAACAAGAAATATTAATAGCATGATAAATGGTGATTGTCGCTTTCAATATCTGTTTTACCTTTAATCTCCTAAATTTATATAAAATCATTTTGGATTTGAAGTCTAAACATTGTATAATTGCTATACTGTAAAACTTGTTTGTAATGAACTGGAAATGCAGGAAATTACCGGTACCTTTAAAAGGAAGTTATATCTTTTTTCCCCATCTTTTGTGTTGTAAAACTTTGAAATTTCTAAGATAAAAGATAAATAATTATGAAGAATCTCATTTATGATTAACTAAACATTAATGTCTCCAGGACTTCTTTATAAGCAAATTTTTATAATCATTGAGAAATAGATTGTGTAAAACATGTATATGATTTTATAAGCTCAAGTATCATTTATTTGAACCATAAAAGATGTTTTTACATACAGTTCTATTACATATTCTGGTGCATTTTAATTTTTACCGAAAATGTATTTTTTTCATGATACGGTAATAACTTTTTGAGATGCTATAGATGTTTTCCATGCTTGTTGTCACAGTAACATTCCAGAAATGCTGTCCTATCTACTGTTATATATGTAATAGTACTCTTTCACCCCCATTATCATTTATCCCTTCATTTTTGTTTTAAAAAAGATGACTGATTTAACAGTTGACTGTTTTTAGATAATACATAGGTTTATTTGCAATTTTACAATTTAGAAATCGTGTAATAATACATGTACCAATTGATTCATGAGAGTATCGTTATGTGAAAATGAACACAATTAGAAAAGAAGTGAATGCCAAGACTGGAGGATATTCTAGCAGAGTTTTGGTATAAACCCTTAGAGAAAAGAACTGGCTTTTTTCCATTGAAATTCCATTGAACTTTCATTTATTTTCCAGTTTTCATTGAAATACCATTGATTGTGCATTTATTTTTCTTGTGTCTTCATCTGACCAGTTTAATCTCCGCAATCAAAACTTAAATCTCCTCTTTGAATACTGTTATATACATGTATAATGTAATAAATCTGTCCATTGTTATTTTTTATCATCATAATTTGCATATTTTTGTAGCTTTCAAAAAGAAATATAACTCGGTGCCCGTCCTTTTTTTCTCTCTACATGTAATTTGTTTATTGTAATTCTGATGAACATACAATATACATGTGTCTGTATTCTATTAGTCTGAGTTTTATAGAAGTCTATTTTGAATTTCTTTTTATACAATGTTCATGCAGCTACTGTAGAACTTTTTAAGATGCATTTATAAGAAAAAACTGTAAATTATTTCCAAAATTGAAAGATTCAAAAGTCAATCAGTATATTGAACTTCCTGGTAGGTTTAAAGGGGTATGGTCACTAATCTCACATTAGATTTTTATTGTATATTTTGATTTATTTGGGTTATTCCTTAACTGAAATATTGAGATACAATCAAGATTTACAGCTTCATTTCTTAGTTATTAAAACAAGGCTTGTGCCATGGTTTTCAAATATGGTATTGCTATGAAGAAGATTCTATGTTCTACACAAAATGACAAAGACAAGAAACTAGCTGTTTATCTGTGTTCATAATTTACAAAATTAATTTAAATGAAACTATCTGTTCTATATATAGAACCTACTGTATACCGGTAAACAAAAAACATAGTACACGTCTTGTATACAGAACAAAGAATTATGAGCTTCTACTTTCACATGTAACTTGACAACTATTTAACATTCAAACAGTACAAAAAATAAAGCATCATAAATATAAAGATCGGAAATGCAAATGTATTTAAAAGTTTGAAATTTACAGTCAAAATCATGACCATGCCCCTTGAATCTTTTGAACTGTGTATGTACTTATTATTTGTTCTCTGCACGAAAGATAAATGAAAATGTCGCAATTAAAAAGCATAATAAACTGTTGCTAGATTAGAAAAAGCAAATGCTGGTAACATTTAAATCTTAAATACACAATTTGTATATCTAGATGGAAAAAATGGTTGGTTGATCTATACTTGTAGAATAGTCAGAATATTGAATGTATCAGATACACTGTATCAGTAGTTGAGGTGTTGGATAAAGTACTGAAACTGAAGTTATACATATCATCATAACTGTTTTTATATATGTGAGGCATACATATCATTTTACTCAATGCAAAATTTAAGTTGATATTCTGTACAAATATCAGAACTCTTCATTTTATATATGGAATAAAAACAAGAAAAGTGTGTGGATGTGTTGATTTATATTTACTGAACAATTCATCAAAACACTAACTCTGTAATACAGGTAATATGGAATAATATATATATTATAACCTATGATTAAGGTTTGAAATTGTTGGCACATTTATGGACAATATTCGTCAAATGAATAATATCATTTTACAGCCAAACAATCTTTCTCCATAAGGCATATGTCATGCTTTCCTGCAATAAGATTGTACTTCAACCTGAGAGACATATCAGTTATTGATTAAAGTAAAAGCAATAGCAGAATATTTTCCACACTGAAAAATCTGCCTTTTCTAGGTTAGTCAGGACTCTGAGGTATTAGTCTGGAATAAAGTGGACTGTTAGGGTCCTTTACATAGGACCCAGGGGACTGTCCTTTGTTGTCTTTGATAGATACACTCAGGGGAAACTCTTTAACCAGAATGTCCACTATGTCGCTCTTCTCCATTTCCACAGCCTGTTGAACACATTTGAATAAAGTCAGATTCTTTTTTAAATGTGTAAAAAGAGAAAAAAATTAAGTTCCAATATATGTACACATTTTGCACCTTTCAGAGTAATACAATTTTGGTATTGGAAAAAGATAAAATAGGGATGCTCTACATGTACATGTATTAAGGACTTGTTCATGTCACTGTTTTTAAAATCATTAGTGCTCTCTCTTAATCTTTTTGATTTGCATAACACATAAGTATGTTAAAGGGCATTACTTGGCATAGATTAGATTTTTTTAACACAGTAAATTTGGAAAAAAAGATACGAAAACAAAATGCAAATATGTGGAGTTTGACTGTGTTGGAGTATACATGTATTGATAAATACTAGTACTAGTAAAACCTGAAGTGTTATACCTTATGTAGTGGAATTTTCCCATCACTGTCCTGTATGGTTGGGCAAGCTCCTCTCCTCAATAACAGCTGAACAATCTCCATGTTCCCTTGGTATGCTGCTCTGTGAAGGGGGGTAACTCCTGATTTAGTAATGCTGTTCACATCTGCTCCAGACCTTAGCAACAGTTCACATATGCTAAGATGGTTATTCCTACTGGCATAGTGCTGAATGAAAAAAGATTGGATAACTTCAAAAACCAAAATGCAGTTTGTATAAATGTCGGCATAGCATATTTGTGAGCAGTTACATAACTAATTTTCTATAGCTATGGTTGGTTGGCTAATCTCCATGAGATTCGTTGATACATGTAATAAAATATTTTGACTGAAGTATCATTTGAATCTCAGACCAGTGCCACACAAAGTGATTCGGAAAAATTTCCCCGACTTCTGTCAGTTGTTACGGAAAAGACGTCAGTCAAAATGTTTTAAGTCTCGATGCATGAATCTCCCTGAGCTTAGTTGGTTGGCTACTTTTTTAGCTTGATCTGTGGGGATTTAGTGACCTATTGGTCACAGTTTCAAATCCCACCAAAAGTGGGATTTTCCCCCTATATAATAAAAGATACATCAAAATTTTGTATTTTGGAACTGTTCACTAGTTTCTTGTAAACATTTTTAAAATTATCCAAACAAATTATGATGTTCTTATGGAATAAGCAAATAAGAGAAGAAGACACCATACTAAAACACAATAACCAGTTTCTATGTAACGTATGCATGTAACAAATTCTTGTAGCTGCATACCAAAGCTGTGTAACCCGAGGAATCCATTCTATTTGCATTTTCTCCTTTGCCTAAATGTCTCTGCACTTCTTCCAAATCTCCACTCACGGCGGCAGACCAAATCCCTCTTTCAAACTCCATCTCATCCAGTGTCTGGTGCACTGACGGGGCACCAGAACTGTGAGCGCTGCAGTCATGAGCATGACCAAAACTGCTCATTGTTTTGATCAAAATGAAAGCGAAAGTAAAATTCAGTAATGCAATCGAACCCGAGCTTTAGCAGTTTGTAAATCGCTGTCATAAGCAAAAAGCAAAAATCAATGCATTGTGATATTGATATTTTAGTCAGACTTATTCAATCACATACATTCTATAGAGTTCGAGGAAAGGATTAGATTTCTACTGACTGTTTATCTAAACATTAACTTCGGGTTTAAAATGCTGCTCTCTGTTGCAAACCCTTAAAAAAAAATGGCTGCGCCCATAGTCACACCGGTAACTCATGTTGTATTTGATGTGGATGGAGTTTTAATAGGTATGATACTCAAGTATTCAGCTACAAGTCAAACCATGAGAGATGAGGTATGGTTTGTTGATAAGATAAAATGGCAACTCTCAACACGTAAATTTAACATGCTTCACTTTCAGTTTGAGGCAAGTAAACTGACTGCAATAACAGAAGTAAATTGTCTGAAGAATTTAATGGCCTTGAGATTAAGTATTTTCACAGAATATGTTAGGAAATAAGGTGTGTCAACTCAAATTTTCAGGTAGAGCTACAGATCTGCAGCTACTTTGTCTCCAAGAAGTTTATGCAGCATGTTTTCTTAATTATTCGAAATTTATTTATACCCCAGGATTCAAGCGATAATCATTTAATAGAATGAAAAATAACATCATTTCTTCTTTAACACAACCCTCTATCAGCACATGCACTTACGGTATGTTTCTGCAATAAAGTTTACTCGTAGTATACTGCTACAGTTTTTTCGAACTCCAAAAAAGTAGTCAAAAGAAATAAATAGGTAGGTTTTAAATAAAGCTATAGATCAAGCTAAGACTCCAAGCTATATTTAGTTATTGTACTGGACTAGCTATTCAGATTTAAGCACAGGTGCTTGCGTAGAAAAAAAAAACCAAAGAAGCAAAAGTACCTATGAGAACATACATTTTTTTTTATAGGTACTTATTTTTCTTTCTGGGTTTTATTTTACTGCACAAGCCCCTGTGGTTTAAGAAAAAAGCTAAAATAAAAAAGTCTATGGAGACATACATGTTAATTCTACCACTTAACGCGGAAGTCTACCGCTTTTTAACTCTGTCTCTTGCCTATGGCTTTTATTAACAATTCTACTGCTTTTCTTCAAAATATGCTCGTTGTTTTGATAGATAGCAGATTTGGAAGCCATTGTGGTCTAAAAATCTCGTCGGGTTTGAAATTAGCGTGCGACTTGAATTGGGAGCATTCAAACGCTTTTTTTAACATGGGTGAATGATAAGTTTTCAAGCATGTGTTTTACATTGAATGATAAAAGAAGCCACTTCCAGTGATTACAATAGTTACAAGACATGTCGATATTATCCTCGCCAAGGAAAAAGAAGCTTTGCCATTCCACACGGGGCTTTAACGATAACTTATTATATTTTTTAACTTGGCCATAACAGTAAACTTTATTGCAACACTGCATGATTTCTGATACTGTGTAATCATCATTGTTCATGGGGGACCAATGTTCATGGCTTTCATGGGTAACCCTTGCCCACATCCCCACAAACGTGTATACAAGCATTTGTTTAATATTTATTTACGAAATAGAACTTGCTACCAACGAAATTACGTCCCCACGAACCAGGAAATCTTTGGCTTCCCATGAACATTGACCCCCACGAATAAAAATGATTCCACAGTAAGCAAGTAAACGTCGTCTTTGATATTGAAAAAAGAGTATACGACTTACTACTAGTTCTTCTCTTATTTGTTAAATTTCGGCAACTTAACCTATGTATACTGAACAATGGCAACTGTTAAAGTCTCCGCACACAAAGATTTTTTATTCCTCCAAAAAAAAAGCTTAATCAATTTGATGGTAAATGCATGCAAAATTCTTTTTGCATGTGTTGATATTGCTAAATTTTTAAAGTCTTTTATATTTTAGTTGATATCCTTAATTACTAATCGGAAACCTTATCTAATATGGAATATTTGTGAAAAAGGCCCTGCGCAATGTTACCTCTTTTGGGTTCTAAATCTACCTCTTTTTCACCACTGGAGGTTAACATGTATGATGGAGATTTTGCAGTGCAATCTACATGAAGTACTTGAATGATTATTTTGAAAATTTTTCAAGGTGTTAAAGAACTTTCAAATGAAAAAAAGATGTCAGATTTTTCCATTACAAATCTCGTTATGAAATTTGTTTTCGTTCTTGTGATATGGATTGTAAAATCACTTGTTTTTAAGTGAAAATATATTGTTTACGCAAAATCTCCCTGTTTGTCAAGTTGGTATGTGGGAGGTTCTCCATCATAGCAGTTTCATATGGCTAACACTAAATGTGTATGTAGCACTTTCACATATTAACAGTTATGAGAAAAAACCCTGAGTTTCATAATCCAGTTATTATACTAAGTGTCCCACATTTCATTTGAATGTATGGAATTTTACCTGTCACTACAGTAAGGCCATCCTTAAAAAAATGTTTGTTTGGAATTGCCGCCTGGAGGTTTTTTTACCCAGGAGGGAGGGAGGGAATTTTTTTTTTATTTTTCAAACTTGAAGTTTAACTAATTAAAAATTGGTAAAAAAATAAAATTCTCGAAATAAAAAAAAGTTCTTTATTTTTTGCTTATAAAATTTTATCAGTGGGGGGTATTTCAATGAGGCAGGAGGCAATTCCAAACAAACAATAATTTTATTTTGGCCTAACAGCAACTATTATAGGTGTGCACTGTTTTTTCTTAATAGACACAGAACACTTGTACACAGATATTATACAAGGCATTGTGAGTCAGTATGGAAAAACTTTCACAATGGACATCAAAGTGAAACAGATGGGCAGGAAGGAACCAGAGGCTGCAAAAGTCGTCATAGGTAAGTCACTTTTAAGTTGAAATTTTTTGGAAACCATGATCCCTGGACTAAACATGGAGCCTAAGGAGGAGAGGAGTGTTAAGTTCTGCATAGGAATCTTTAAAAATTGTTTTCACATTATATACAATTCTACAATCTGAGATACATTGTATTACTATATGAGTATCCTGATAATAGTATACATTAGTACATGTATATAGTGTACATTCAAATTTTCTGAACAGTGTATCAGCCCCCCCCCCCCCTTCCTATGTTTAGAGTTTTATATGAAAAAATCAGAAATGGATACAAAATATTACTGAGGCAAGCAATGTGGCCAATAGGCTTTTTGATTTAAAATTATTTAGTGAGTGATTTGTCTTGTGATTTTATGTGTTTATTAATTCCTAGCACTTAATAAAGAAATCTACAGTATTTCAAGAGTTTAATAAATTACAACATTGTTTTCCAGAGAGTCTAGATTTACCAATAACAGTTGACCAGTATCTACAGATGTCTCATGAGCAACAAGAAAAATTGTTTCCTTCAGTTGAACTTTTGCCAGGTAAGGTGTTCTATCATGATAAATTATGCATTATAGATATTGAAACTTTTATTCGTCATTAAAAACTTTGAAAGTTCATGGACAAAAGTTTGTTTTACCTCAGACTGAAATGATGCAACATCAATGGATAAAACATGTCATGTACGTGATTGCCATCTAAATCTCTGTTACTGACTGTCTACGGAAATGTGTTGGGTTGGTAATGTCCATAGAAGGCATGGTGAAGCCGAGCCTTCTGTGGATGTTACCAACCTAACAATTTCCATAGACAGTCAGCAACAAACCTAATATGTAATAATTATTGTACATATCGTCTTTAGTCAAGATTTGTAGTCTTCATTTCTTATTTAGCTGCTTGTTTGTTTTTGAAGGAGCAGAGCGTCTAGTAAAACACTTGCATAAAAACAGAGTCCCTATTGCCACTGCTACTGGTTCACATACACAGAGTTTTGAGCTAAAAACCTCGGGTCACAAGGATTTATTCTCGCTGTTCCATCATTGTGTCCTGAGTGGAGATGACCCGGAATGTAAACATGGCAAACCTGCACCAGACTGTTTCTTGCTGGCTGCACAGCGATTTCCCGACAATCCTGATCCCGGCAAAGTAAGAATTTCCTCTATTTTCGAACACTTCACATTGAAATGATAAAATGTATGTATGATTGCCCAATGTACCACCCCTCAGTCACCTTTTCTGTTCTACAGGTGCTGGTGTTTGAGGATGCCCCCAATGGAGTGGAGGCTGCCCATGCAGCAGGGATGCAGTGTGTGTGGATTCCCCACAAGGGCATCAACAAAGAGACACACAGACACCTGGCTACGATGGTGCTAGACACCTTGGAAGACTTCAGACCTGAGATGTTCGGTCTTCCACCGTATGACAGCTGATTGATGGGGGCCTTAGATAAAGGGCTCGCATAGATCCATTGTCTCGGAGGGTGCTAAAGTATTAATAGTTATAAGTTTTATTTTATCAGGTTATTAATTGTGTGATTCAAACTGGTGGTGTTTTATCATAAATACATGTACATATTTTTTTCATATCAGAACCTGTGATTTGTCACCAATGAAGATGGTATGGTGATTTGTATAAAGTACCATAATGATTGCTATTTTTAATTCATGATTATTGATTGTGATTTTTCTGATCTCAAAGCCAACGAGAACTTTAGTTGATTGATTCTTTTTAATGTACTTTTTCAGCATTATATATAGTTAATTTCATTGTTGGTTTTTTTTTTTATACAATGATATTTGCAACATTACCCTGTTACATGAAAAAGTAATCCTGACCTTGAATAAGTTCGCCAAACATTAGAAATCTCCAAGGTGTTTTGACCTTTAAGCTGCTTGAGACATTATTAGTGCAATACCTAGTCAATTTTAAAAGTTTGAAAACATCAATGTATCTACTTCAAAGAGAGCTTTTCACTAATGCAAGAAGAAAATGTTTTAAGTCAAAAAATAAAGAACTGCCCTTTTACACTTCAAAGAGAACTGATAATTGAGTATCTGATAGTTAATCAGGTACTGCTTGGCCCACTACTTTTTACCTCGTACTAATTTGGTCGCTGTGACAGTATTACTAGTCTTGGAGAAAGGCTCTTTCTTGCAATGTTACTGATGATTGACTGTTGACGTCAGGCTCTGCAGGGCAAAAAAATTAAGACAAGCTCACTTTTGATCTGGATCAGTCTTAATTTTACAAAAGCAAGTACATGTATTAGGACAGTTCGAAGATGAGCCTGAGATAAAATAAAAGAGCTTTGTTTCTCTGCCATACATTAAAAGTATGTCTTTTGATTTCAGGCTGATTCCATCAGTAGAAATTATACATGAGGTGCCAATCTTTTCCTGCTTAGCACATTACAGTACCAGTACTTTAATAAAGTTAGCTGCAGATTTGTAGCTCTACAGGAAAATCCGGGTTGACAGACAGTAGACTACTGTTTGTCAACCCAGATTTTTCTGCAGAGCTACAGATCTGCAAAAAATAATGTTACATGTATCTGATTTTTTGGTTCTGAATGAACAGCGTAAAGCAATGCTGTGTACATACATTTAATTCAACAACAGACTTCATAAAGCCACAGTTTACATCCATTGCTTGCAGGGTATTAATGCTTAGAAGCTGACAATGCTCTATTAATTCAGTGTGCATTTCATGCTAAAAATTCACATACATTTTTGCATATACTAATACATCGAAGAGTGTATAAACTATTCATGAATGGATGTTAATTATTATATTAAACAATTCTTGTAATCATATTTATACATTTTGTCAATCAAAAATTTTATTGTATGTTGATTTTTTTCCAAATTGATTGATGATTAAAAGAATATTTTATATCAAATATTATCTGTGTAGTAGTTTATTCATGACTAGCTAGTTGGGTCTGCTTTTCTGTTTTTTTCATCATTCTCTGATTTTAATTGCAACATGAACAAAAATAAAGAGTCTCAAAGAAAATACATTAACAACACTCACTCATAAAAAT
>WFKH01010211.1:20369592-20400555 GCA_016163765.1 Magallana hongkongensis | reverse complement strand
CATTTTGCAGTACAAGAATCCGTATAACAAATTAGGTACAGTTCGAAACATTGATAAAGGTTTTATGATTCTACTTCTCTTTGCCCGTCTCTCAGTCAATGTTCTTCACTTTCTTTTCGGATGTAAATAAGGTCAAAATGAGTTAATGACTTGTTATGATAAAAAGAAATCTTGTTTGTGCAATAAAGGTTCTTTATGAATTCGTTATACCTTAGGTACAAAGTACGGAATGTATCTTAGGAGACAATTTATCTAAAAAATATCGTTTAATAATTCGATTGATATAATAGAAAATCGTCAGGGAAGGTATAAAACTGCCTACAACATCAGAAGCTTCAAAGGAAGTTTCAATGTTCTTTTTCAAAAGTTCATGTCTCGCTCATAAATCAGAAGACAGAAGTAAAATAAACCTTAAGCTAAGGTTTAAAGATAGGTGACCGACTTAGGTTTTTATTTCGCATGCTTTTGCGCCCTCCTATAATTTTCACCTTTTCAGAAATTGTTTTGATACCATTTATAAAACTGAGCACAATAAACAAATAACCGATATTTTGGATTTCTCAAGTAAATTATATTTTAACACTTGTTTTTTTCCGTTTTGTTTATTTAGGGATGACCTGCAATCTATACGTCGCATTTGGACCTACTCTTGTGGTCTGTGCCAAATATATCTCATAATTACTTACCAAATGTTGTCTGTGTTCTCTTTTGAATCCATTTATTACTTTCCAAATGAAGTTGAATACTAGGAAATAAAGGTGCGGTCACACGATGCTATTTTACATGCGATTTTTTTATTCGTTTTCTCATCATATTTGCTTCGACTAAAATCGTACCGTTGACCACCTAATATAGAGTGAGCCGAAAGCAAAGCCTGAAAGTCAATTGAAAATCTAATAACGTCTGATTCTGATGAGAATCGTGACATCGCAATCACTTTTTCCTTACAATAATCATTTTAAAATTGATTGCATTGATTTAAAATCGATTGTTTAATCGTATCGTGTGACCACCTCAACAATCGACTCCAATCGACTTACCTTAGCAAGTCTATTGAAAATTGGATGAAAGATCGCATTGTGTGATCGCACCTTAACATCACACTATTTGGAATTAGCAACGATACGCTGCAGCTGTAAAATATTAGACATAACAAGTGTTCAAATATATAATTGTTTGACATAAAGTTGGATTAATTTGATTTTTCTTAAAAATAAACATTTAATAAAATTGATCTTGTCGTTTTAAAATGATATATATGCATTTACTATCGAAACCGATTCTAAAGAATCACGAGACAAAAACAGGTATTCGAATGAAAATCTTATATTTCCGAACAAGTAATTTATTATTAAAGCAAATTGATTTCTATCTAGTTCGTACCTGAAATGAAAATATCATATTAGTTTCAGTAATTACTACTGTAGTTTTGACTTTACATGTAACGGTGGTCGACGTCGGTTCAACTGTTACAATCTTTCAATAATCGACAAGATGAAGGCAAACGTGTGTAGAAGTTCAGCGTTTTACTTGCAATGACAATTGCACTATCAATAAAGTAGACCAGTTTGAATTCTAGTAAAAACTGCACTTTGAAGGATGTCTGTAACAGAGCACCCATGTGAATATACTTAAGTCGCCAAAATAAAACCTGTCAACGTGAACATGATGAGTTTACATGCATACTGCATAGTACCTAGTGCGATTATATTTACAGTGTATAGAGCTACGAAAACTAAACTAAAGGTTTAAAAAATCGCTCTTCTGTCGTAAGTGGGATGTCTGGATATAATATTGGAGATCCCACGTCCACTTGAGTCATCTCAAAAAAAAAAAATATTATGTGTTCCGTTCCATTCAAATTTTATCAATTTTTGTGAAGTTGACACCGTTGCATCCGATTGCAAACAATATTATTGAAGGCGGAAAACCGTCTGCTGCATCACAATGATTTACAATTGATTCTATCAAGGTTTAGTCCCATGACATTTAAAAAAAATAAAATAACATTTGCCATTTTATAAAAATTGGATTTTGTCTTATAACCAAAGCACATGTAAAAATAAAACGGTCGTTACATTAAATTTATACATACTTAAGCCACATAACGTTGTTTCTAATACATTCTTAAATTCTTTTCCATTTATTTGCAATTGGAGTAATTGCAATAGTTACCATTCTTGGTGTGCACCTTCTTTGAAATATAAGTACTTTTGTTTGAGAAATTAGATATCCCCTCACCATATGTTTTCACAGAACCTCAAATCTCTACATCTTTCAAAACATTCTAGATGATATCCGGCGCAAGCGCGGGAATTTAACACTTTACACATTAATATGATACAATGCTTAATCTGTTGAACATTTATATTTTTTGTTCATATTTTGTATGTACTGTGTCCGAAATTTTTCTTAATTGATGTCTTTACCTATTCTTTAAAATCAAAATCAAATAACAACTGCATTGCTTGACATTTAAAGGAGCGGACAGAGTTTAAAAATCTAAATTGAAATGGATGATAGAAACATGTACTTGACTTTAATTCGTTTTGTTGCAACTGACTGGAAAAAAATAACAATTAAACCTTGTTTACTTCAAACCAGTGAGTGGGTATTTAGTGCGTCGTAACTCTATATTTTGTTCTTTGGGTCAAATTGTACTATATTTTTATTACTATTCCAAATAAGATTTTTAGATAAAAGACTGTTTTGGAAAAAAAAAGCAATTGGACGGGGGGGGGGGGGGGGGGGGGCAGCTCCCATTAAACTTACCCGTTTTATGTATGTTTATATTTATACACCCTTCATTCATATACTGGACGCAGGACACAATCTATTAATTGTTTACAAAGTAATGTATAAGATTTAGTACCAATCTATCGTGGTATAAATAAACAATAAAATGCTTTCTCTGGTGATTCATGGGGGATATGAAGGTGGCGACATTGCAGAAAAAATACATAACCCGCGTTCTGCAGTGATCGCTACCCTGATAATCCGCATGAATTGCCAGAGAAAGCATTTTATTGTTTATATTTATATCTTTCTTTTAACAAATTAATAAATTGATTGTAAAAAGTAAGTAAAATTCACTAAATTACTGTTAATGTACATCAGTACGATAGCTAAAAGAAACAACCAATTCGTCTCCTATGGGAATTTGAGTCCGACATTATTGTGATTATTTCGTGCACTCGGTGATTTTTCTAAGGTCGCTGTAGGTTTCTACCAATCGATAAACGGGGCGTATAGATTTCTGTGTGGCTGTTTCTATAGAGCCATGAATAAACTATAAGTTTCCGTAATGAAATCATACTTGGCAAATGTAAAAATAAATGTATGAAATTAAAAACGCTAGTGTATGCATATTTATTTGCAATTTTTAAACATTTTAAACAAAAGCTTTAAGAGACAAAGTATCTGGTTAACTCGCCCTACACTTTCCGTCATGACGTTACTGCGTTCCTGGACACCCCGTTCTGGAAAGTTATTTCCAACAATACTAATATCGCATCAAATTGTACCATATTATTTCTTCACTCTTTTGTTTTAACCAAAGATGTCCGATCCAAGGTATCTGTCTCGGATCCATGATGAACTTGTCCTTCTATTTTCGCCAAGACGCTAATTAGTCAATACGCGTTCTTGGTTACCCCGTTCTGAAAATTTTTACCCTATTCTCTCACCAGAGGTCGTACTTCGCAAGCGTCCATCCATCAAAACTAAAATGGCACATTCAAGAAACGAATTGACTCATTTTATTTATTCAACATTTTCTATGTATACCCTAAATAAGTTCCAAGTAAATTGTGAGGATGTGTGATTATGCATCTTGATGAGCTTAAACAAAAGAACAAGTATAATTTTTTTAACAAAATATTTAATAACAAATCAAATAAGAATTAAACAGAAAATTCAACAACAACAAAAAACCAACAAACAAACAAATAAATAAATGGAGTAAATGTTTATTTTCGAAGCCCGGTTCCGGCGCACGTGGTTTTGAAGAACCCTTAGGTGAGCACGTGGTTTTGAAGAACACTTAGGTGCATGTATATTCGACAACAGCCAGATTTAAGTTGCTTTGTAGAATGATCACATGCTGTTCGGGTTATCGAGGCTGCATTAAACGAAGGTTTTCTTTGGTGATGTAAATGACCCATGGCCTGGTTCACGCCGATTGGAAATTTCTTTCAATAGACTCAATATGCAGAATAAAAGTTTTCAAATGACACAAATTATATAATTATAAATATCAAACTTTCACAATGTGAAGTTATAAAATATAGCTGCATTGATGATAATAAACTTATAAAACTGCGAGGATCACTGTCAGATATCAATTCTAAACTAGTTTTTAGAGATGTGTCAAAGGGCCGCCATAGTTCACTCACTCACTGCAGAACAGCGGCCTCTATAAAATTATCCCATGAAAATGGAAACGGCTACTCATAAATACTGGAGCCGGAAATAATTCAGCACCCAAGAACCCTCCTTCCCTGACGGCTATTGACGTTCTGTAGGTACGGGAAATTTAACAGCAAAAACAAGGCAACAGAGACGCTTTGAAAAATAAACAAAAGAAAAACATACTACCGAAAAACTATTCAAACGCGTGTTGTTAAAAACGAACAAAAATGGGTTTTTAAATACCTGGGGCCCGTTTCTCAAAAAGGCCTACGCCCAGGCTTAAGCTTAGTCCGGACTAAATCAGGGACTAAACCTCAAAGCCAGACTAAGTTGCGTTTCACAAAAAGGCGGAAACTTAGTCGGGACTAAATTTGGGTTTAAATCTACGCCTGCTAATGGGTAGGCGTAAGTCCTTAGTCTGTACACAAAAATGGCGAGTGTTTTGTTTCTAAGGCAAAATAAACAGACAATTTTAATTTTGGGATTGTTTTACGTGTTATTAAGGAAACATTCACATTTATTGTAATATTTGTACATGTACGTATAACTTTAAAAAGTACTTATTGTTCGATAACTGTTCCGATTTCTAAACAAATTGAGATTAAATCAATTTGATAAATAATGGGCTTAACTCATTAAACGTATGTAATATACATTACTACTCGTTAATGAAATTTACCTAAAGTATGAAGAATTAAAGATGGATATACCCCTATAACTGATATAAACACAATGGTTAAAAAGATGCTATAATTCTGAATTACACATGTATTCCACAACAACAACTCCGAGTTTATACATCGTACATTTATAGATGTATATAAGTACTGATAGATTATTGATTTTTAAATCAATACTCAGTAAGCATAGACTAGATTTTAGTTTAAAAACCTCTTAAGTTAACATTGTTCGACTTAGTCTATATTTATCTTTACATCATTTAAAGAAGTACCACATACATGTTTATGTTTTAGACGAAGTCTAAGACCAACTTAATGTTTCTTATAAAATTTAAACTGATTTCAAAATATTGAGAATACTCCTTTAAATAGGAGCAACTCAAAACGTTTACAGTTGTAATTTGTGCTTGCGTGTGGTTGTATGTTCCTTATCTACATTACTTACAATTTTCCAACAGGTATGTATTGTTGTTCTCATTTTTTTACTCTTAGTATCTTTACAAAACCGTATGAAAGCTACATGTTATATTGGATGTTTATGAACTCGCATTTAGATACAATCGATTTTGTTAAAATTTTACTTAAAGATATATTTTATAATGCAGAGTTTGTATCAATTTTAGATCTATTGACAAGCGTTTGTCAAAGTTCTCAAAGATTCTAAAATTTCACATGCACGCCTCCTTGAAATTTCGGAAATCAAATTCATTAATCTTATTAATTCAGAATTAATTACTTGCTTTCATATTTTTAAAAATATGTATGGTTAATATCAATGATCTTCGTAAATATGCATATGTGTTGTTTATTTGTACTCTTTTAATTGAACTGAACTTTAATCGCTTGAAATAATGAGAGTTAGTTTTGTTTCATCATAATTTAAGATGCATGTTTATCAAGGGATTTTTTTTGTTTTTGTTTCGAAGTTGTCGACTTGCAATACGAAAGACGTTGTTTAAGCAGTTTTACAACAGTGTGCATTATTACGAATTTAACTAGCTTTTCGTACTTATTATATAAACAATTGTATAATCCCAATAACTCAGCAAATAGGAAAAAGTTGGACTCAAATGTACTTGTTAAAACCGCAAAGACCCTAAATATCTTATCCGGAGGGGGATATGTGATTTCTAGATGATTATTCCATTAAACCTTTTGAAACCCTTCGTTCATAAAACTTTCTTCAAATAGGGAGGGGGTTCTTAGTTTATTGCATTTATGTCTATATTTTAATCAAGATACTGTATACAGGGGTATTTTCGTCCTGTGTAATCTTCGCCCTTCTACACTTGCAAACAGTTCCGCCCCGTCGAGAATTCGCCCAGTCACAGTTGTGTTTCAAGTAACTTAATTAGACATTGAAATTCTTAAATTCTTAAATTCGCCTGCTGACAATGAGGGTGAAATGGTTGAAAATTAAACGGGGGCGAATATTTCCCTGTATACAGTATATATTACTTTCAATACCCCCCCCCCAAAAAAAAAAAACCCCAAAACAAAACAATCCATTGATTAAACCAAAAACAGGAAAGAGAGTGCGGGAGACCCTGGCCTCAACTGTTGATAATTACCATGATGTTAATTGTAGACAATATCTTTCAAAATTTTTATCATTTGAATCGCAGAAAATCAAAAATCATTTCCATGCCGTTGTCTAAATTGTTACAATATTAGAACAGAGGATGGAATTTTTCTTCCTTCTGTAGACATGTACATGTTTTTATACAGTGGATATTTTCGATTTCAATAGGTTGCTGTTTAAATCATAGTCATATTATTGTCTATAAATAATTTAGTGATATGATAAAAAAGTATCAAGCCTTATACCAGCATCTGAAAGTGTCTAAATATCTATATGAAGCATGACTTATCATTCTGTAGACGTATTAAGGCATTTCTACTGTACCTTGCCCCTGCATTCTATAAATATTTTCAATTTTACACGAATATTGGAATTAATTTTTATGCATTGTTTCGTTCAATTATGTACAATTGTGCTTCAATATCGTCTGCAATGCATTCAATTGCCATATATTTGGTTTTTGCAACCACTTATCCTGCCCCTTCATATCATCTGAATTTTCTCTAAAATATCATTATGTTAAGAAGCGTATAGGCATTTGTTCTACTTTCATTAATATAAACTTTTATGAACAACATTCAGTGGTATAGTATAACATGTGTACTTCGAGTAAATGTACTATGAATTGGAAAATTGATCCACCACATATAATCATAGCCTCAAAGCAAAACAAAATACGATATGCGCATGCTTAGTACTCAGCGGAGATGTCTAAGTTCTTCGACATTTAAACCCAAACTTACGCCTCTTTCAGAAACGCAACTTAGACCCGACTAAATATTGGCGTAACTTTGTTAGTCGGACTAACTTAAGCCAAAATTTACGCCTTTTTGAGAAACGGGCCCCTGATGTTTTTTCTAAAGACAGGCCCCTGATAGCACTAGACGGGATGACGACCACGTCTATCGGCTTGTGTTCCCGGGTACTATCCCGTGCATGCTTTACCTTACTGTTTAAGGTATAAATGAGGGGCTCCCCACAGTATTGATATGTAACCATGGGAATCAAGTGTAAAAGTATTAAATCAAGGGGTTCCCCAAAGGATTGTTATTTATAAACCCGAAGGGTGAACCAAGGGGAATTAGAAAACAACAACACACAGAATTTCAGTTTGTTACATAAATATATTCACTTTTTACGTAATCATTCAATATTATTTCATTGCAAGCATATATTTTAATGGAAACTCCCAATGACGCCAAAGCGTGTCAACCACCTAACTCTCATTTTTGCTATTTCGGGCTAGTTTATCGAAAATAAAAATAGGTTTTGCATTAGTTTCACAATAATTACTTATCAGGTATCAATAATCAATTACCGACATCATCTCACATGTGTCAAAATATCAAATGTATAAGCAGTTACACTGGTGCAGGCATTTTGTAGGTTATTGGCAAAAAGTCTTTATTTATAAGAACATTTATAGATATATTTTATGCTTTGATATGAATTAAAAACATTTCTGGTAATAGTTAAAACAATAGAAACGCTCTATTGAGACCAATTGATACGCATCAAAAGTCAATTTTTGATTAATCTGTGACCGGATTTTAGTTCTTCTAGGATTTTTGTTTCAAAAAAAATTTACAAACACTATTAATCAAGAATGATGACTAATATAAGTAATATAAACACATTGTTATGTAAATATTCTTTCATGAATAGTCAACAATCTAAACAAATATTTTGATCGATACAGGATAACAATCTAGCTGGATATATTTTCACAATCATGTTAAACATGGTACTATTTATATACTTGCCAATAAAGAAATAAATCATTTTAAATTTGTTATTACACTGACGCTTTTCTCTCCCAATTGACCAACATATATTGTTTTCGTCAAAACACATTCCAGTTGGACCTCTGATGTTGTCATACACACAAGATATCGTAGAAAAGGGTCTCTGTCGTCCAGAACATGAAGACGATGTTGCCAATAGTCAGCCACAAAGATGTGGTTGGAAGAATCTGTTCAATTACCTCTAGGGTCAATTTTTTTCCCCGTCATTTTGTTCCTTGTGCCCTTCATATTCAAACTTTTTGGAACTTAATTTGCTTGCGGCGACTACACTTTTTTTTTTATTCCAGTCTGAAACTCATATATTTTCCAGTCCGTTTTCAGTAACATACATAGGACAAGCGAAGAAAGGCTTGTGGTTGTGGCTGTCGAATTTCTTTTCTACTTTATAATTGTGCTGTACTTTTCAACTTTTCCGTGTTACTTTTCTATCCGTTGTCTATTTCAAAGACGGATAATTAATACTTCTGACTTTGTGGTATGAACACCTTTCGGAATCCATTCCCCTGTGCCAACCACAGTCTCTTCCTTTGAATCACGTTTCTCTCTCTTTTGTCAGCACTACCAGTGCCATCATTCAGTTTTCTGCTTTCTTTTTTTCTGCTTCTGGTTTTTCATTGTCAACTTCTACTTTTTTCGTCTTCCTTTGACTTTGTCAGAAAAAAATCATTGTTCTACATGTTCACGCATGCGCGATATTCTTTGAATATATTAGAATAAATATCTTTCCGTGACAATGTCCAAAGTTCACTTTTAGGGATAAATACTGAAACATTATCTGTCATACTCAGTATGAACGCCTACCATAACTGTGTGAAAGTGAAAACGAAAGAAAAAAAATTATGATCAACTTTGAAAATATCAATAGTACTGCTCAAATAATTTGAATCCTTTTTATTTGAATCAGTTTTAATCAAAAATAATTTTAAAAATCCTTTAATGGAATTTTTGTCTAAATGTGCAGACATTGATTTCAAGATATACCCGACACATGTATAGCCAGTGATCCAAATCAAGCACTATTCGAATAGCACTATCCACACAGCAGTTTAGCACATATATGAATAGACAAAAATGACATTCGATCTTCCGGTGTTCATCTAGTATTACTGGTACTAGCATTTAAGATTCTATTGATGATTAATTAATGGGCCTTCACAAAGATTAGTGAAACTTGAGAGATATACCCAAGTACCAATACATTTATAAAATACGTATTACATCATCCATAGTTTCTGCAAACCTTGGTAACACAGTACTTATATGACAGTTATCATGATATTCTTCCAATTAATTTACCTCTTGAAGGTCTATTAACCTTAACTTGATATATATCCATTGTATTTTAAGAAAAAGAGCATATTCCTAAAAATAGAATCACGATACATACAAGGAATGAAAAAGGATGATTGATAATGGATTGGTAATGGATAAACACAAGCATTAATAGGGTTGTCAGTGGGATCACTGTGATGTTACATGTACCCGCGCGCGGTTTCAGTTATAAACAAAGCAAAAAATACAAAGAATACGTGTATCTATATCCAGTAAGTATTTTCCCTATAGACGCATTATTATGTAGTGTATCATTTCATAAAGCGACATATATTTATAAAGTAAATATTGTTATTATCTTTTAACGCTGCCTCGTTTTACACTTTAGAGTTGCAGTGCAATAAATAGACTATGAAAGATGATTGAATTAGCTCGTGGTCTTTCGAAACTTTAACATTGACATATTCACCCCAGAGGCACGGACTGTCCTAAGACTTAAAAGTTTTAGTGTCTTTGATCTCAAACGGTTGGTAAATATAATCAGTAAAATGTTATCTTTGTCGTTCATTTATGAGCTATGAATAACAGAATTAGATGAAAACAAATAGTTAAGAATTAAACTGTAAACTTCTGGTTTTGGGGTTTTTTTATTGTTAGGAACTGGATTTTTAATAGATTGACTACAAAAGATTGATTAATACATATACTATATCTTATATCATATCATAAATACCGGTAAACCAGAGAGAGGCCAGGCGTGATACCAGAGTCTAAGGTTCGGTTTGATCCAGAACTTACGAAAACAATGACTTGCAGGAAAAATCAACGAGATTTTTATCTGTATTTCAATTGCCACTTCTAATATACCTTTGATGATGAGAGGGTCTTTCTTGTGGGGTCGATTTTTTTAAAATAACAAATTTCGCCAGACTGGCAAACAAGGGATAACGATAAAGAAGTGAAAATAACGATTGAAAGCGCTCTCCAAAATCTTTGAGTACAAAATATCGATTTTGGATAAAATGAAGTCAGAATTCTAAGTCTTTTGGTTGATGTGAACCCTTGCAGTGCATATGTTCTAAGCACGTGTTTATAGCACGTGTTTTTTTATGATAATTACAAACTAAAAGGCTTACATTAGTCAACGACCACTAAGATTCTTGACCTTTAAGAACAATAATTATTTGCACAGCGAAATACAATTTTGGATATTGGCGTGATTTTACAAAAAAGACTAGGTTTAAGAAGACGAGATTTAAATGGTGTTAAAAAGAAACACTGCTGGGAAATGCTAAGCCCGCCCATTAGTCTGTTTTTGATTGGCAAAAAAAACCCTAGATCTCTAGATCTATATTAGTATTTAAGGTTGACTTTGTTAAACATTTACTTTCACATTTATTATATAAAGTGTTTGCTTTTTTAAAAAAAGCTAAATAAAACTGGATCGGTTTGTTAGCAAAAAAAAGTGAAAATATCTGGTCTGCTATTCATTGGTAAACAAATGCCTTGGGAAACGTTTTTATCATCAGCGAAAGAAAATGATATTCTCTCGCCCCATGAGAGGATGAAACTGTAATTAGCTAGGCCCGGTGTAAAGCAGAATAATGACCCCTGTAGAATAATGATCGGGGTTCATTTATCGACATATTAGAATAATGACACCCCCCCCCCCGGTCATTATTCTACGTAGAAAAATTACCCTTTTGCCTGAAGAATGTGTCATTTTCATAAAATGAGCACATTATACATGAAGAAAAGTGACCCCTGTAGAATAAAGACCCCTTATATTTGTAGGTTTCAGTATCATTTCTTGTTATATGTGAAATAGTCTAGAAATTGAAAGTATATTCGATATTCAAATAAACCTTTAGTAAAAGAAGGGGTATATTTTAGAAAATAAAAATCCCTTCGTAATATAACAAGATACTGACATATCGTACCGAGATATAGTTCATATTACAACGATTTACATGTTTTTTATTATTACAAGTGAAAACACACTTAAAATATTTTGAGATATCTATATCTATAGAAGTCACTAATCTATATAACCAAATTCTGTTTATCGGCGATAAAAGAGTAAACTCTATTTTGGACATGAATTATATTTGCATTGACGTTTATCATTTTCTAACTCAACTAACCACTACGAGTGCAGCACCTAGAATTAATGACTAAACCAAAATTATGAAAAGTTTACTCAGCTGTTAGAAATTACTACTCAAATGATCTATCTATCAAATCTGAAGCTCTAAAATACCTTTTTCGCAGTCAAAACATTTTTTTTACCGTTTCACTAAATTATACATAAAAGTTCATATAAAATAAATTAAAGCCGATATTGGTTTCTGCTTTGTGAAATCATATTTCAAAAAAGAATCTTTATCGATCCATCAAGTAAAATATTGGTGTGTCGAGGAACGTTAAATCGAAATACTAAGAGAGATCGATGGTTGTGACCATTTTTAGACTATTTAGATCCAAGAAGAGCTCTAATAAAGATATGAGGAACAGATAAATTTTAAAGCTAATTTCTTTTATGTTTTCTTTACTAAATGTTAGTATACGGACTAAACTATCTTATGTTAAAGTTTAAGGCAGACCTATTGGTTAACCACCCAGCCTCCTTAAGAACTCTGTGTGATGTAATAATATACTTAGTCCGTTCCTACTCATTCATAACAGATGCACTGTACTTGCTTTTACAAAAATTGCAATTGACACTTTGTATACTTAAAGAATAAATATTTAATGCATGCAAATGCTAGCTTTTGATAATTCAACTAATTTAAAAGTCTAATATCTTAGATATATATTCTTTTACGTCAGGGGTCATTTTTCTACGGGGGTCGTTTCTCTTCATGTTTAACATGAATAAAATGAACCCTTGGTCTTTTTTCTTCAAAATAATCCAATTATTCTACAGCTAGAGGGTCACTATTCTACGTCGAAAAATGACCCCCGGTCATTATCTACGGGGGTCATTATTTTTCTTAACACCTGCTTTTTGCTTAGAAAGAAATAATCGATGCATGTTAGATCATACTTCACAGTGATGGCATTCTTTAAAAAAGGAAGTATATATTTCGAGTAATTTTTGTTATACATTTAAGTTTTGGGCGTTTCAGGTTTTTGTCTTATCATACAGAATTTTTTATTAACTTATTCTTTACATATGAGATAATTTTTTTTTATTATAAGGATAGAGGGGGCAAAGTTTGTCAAAAACATTGGATTCCAACCAAATTAAATTCTTGGCATAATAAAGAAGGTTATATATTGAGTTGTTAGATGAAATCAAACCAGGGTTCCATAACATACTAAAATAATTTGCACCGACTGTAACAGCTATGATACATGTATAAGGGCATACATGTGTATGTACATAAACAAGACCTGTTTTTCACAACTCACCGCAAAAAAGTGCATGTACCTCAAACTCTTTAATTGCACCAGACTGACTACGGTTTCTTCCGTTTTTCATGATCTTGACAATGAGCACACGGCGGGTCGGCAGGGGATGTTTACTCCTTCTAGGCACCTGATCCCACCTCTATCTTGTGAGATTCAGGGTGTTTTGTAAGAAAATTTGTAAAGGAGAGAGGCATAAAAGACATACTTGGAGCAATAAAACAACTGATTTTCATATTTTGTTATAATATTATATTTTGGCGAGAATACATTGTTTATGACATAGGCCTACTAGTAGTTTTAATGATGCAGATAAATAGTGACTTTCGTTTTGTAAACGTACTAGATATAGGATTCCAAATTAATCAACACGGCGTTTTATGTATAAATCTTAATCTTTTATTGTGCTATATTGCAAATGTGAGGTATGAATGGGTCTGTTCTCCATTCTCTATTCTAAAAATACTTACATAATTTTAATCTATTATCTTAAGAAAATAAATTAAAACATACCCATAAATTACTCAAGGCAGAAAAAAAGTTAAGGTACAGCGTATTTTGATAATTTCAAAACCTTCATTTGAATGTATGATTTCTGTGCAATTTAGTCATTTAAAATTGTCTAACTCGTGTTCCGATCATTATAAAGACATTAAATTTAGAGACAACCATAACCAGTGTTCAGACTTTATGACTATTAAATTTCAACGTCATATCAATAGGTCAAAGGTCAAATAGGAGACGTCATTTAGGATTTTTTATCAATTCTTACATTCGTCAAATATACTTAATCTCAATTAATCTAAAACCCACGGTCAAAATTTCATTATTGTAATATATTTTAATTGCAGGGTCACGACAATTATACTGCTAAATTTTATTTAAGTTTGAACAATAAAATGTCTTTTTAGAGACCGTTCGTCTAAAAAGATGAATTAGAAGTGCTAATTTTACATTATATTACATCAGATATTACCTTAAATTACCAGTTAAAAGTTATTCAGGTGTCTGTAAGAAACAAAAATGCCTACTGTACAAATAGCAGTACAAACATTTGTAATATCTTAAAAGGTAACTTGTTCGCATAGCAGATTCTAACAATGACTATTTTATGTTACACTCCACTTAAAGTAGATTCAAATGGTAGGTTTGAGGCAATGTGGGTAAAAGTTGTCAGGTCGGATTTTTTTTTAATTTTACATATTTATAGATTTCATTCCAAATAACAAAATATCAAAATTTTATCCAAATGGAAAAAATGAGCTCATCTGTCTTGTACTTCCTTAAAAGAGAAGGTTTCATTCATTTTCATCATTGGTTTATATTTATATTATATGAAGTCTAGACAAATTATAGGGTTAAAATCCCTTTTCACAAACACGTATTTCGTCTTCTAAAACTTTTTAAAAAAATTTACACCCTATATACTAAGTATAACGGCCAAAATACATTAATTATCATGCCCTGTAATATCAATAGCGTTAACATGGACATCGTATGTGATCATGCTGTAATATTTTAATTTCAACATCAATACTATTATAGCTGTTTATTTTCAATACAATTTTCCTAAGCACCTGTAAAATATCCATGCACTACTTATGCTACAGTACATGTACATATATATCAAATGGGCCAATAACAAATTGATTTTGCAACACTTTTGTTATAATATTGGTTTTCCTATTAAAGGATTTAACCCAGTTGGTTCTCTCAAACTGTTTATGTGATTTATTTTTTTTTGTCCAGGTCTATTGACCAATATCTTATAGGCCAGGTGACAGTACTTGCTTTTGATTTTGTGAATATTTGTGTAATTATCACAAATGGTAAGGAATAAGAATCTATGGCGAAAACTTCATAGGTATCCTTAACCTACAAATTTATATTTATGTGCATTTAAATGAATAATTCATTTTAAAAATTTACTCACGAAATGAAACATAAAAAAAGTCAAAATATTCAAATAATTCATTTGAGAATATTTTTCCATTAAATGACACTTCCAAAAGAATAAGGTCTAAAAATTCAAATCATTCTAGATGCATATGGTAGATATCCATTCACAAGTACTGATTGCCAGGTTTTCTTTTATAATACATGTACACACCAAGGAGAGCCTGTGTTTGTCTGAAGACTACTTCCTTTGTTTTGCCAGCTTCCCTTTCTTTTAGTTTTTCCACAATGCAATTATCATTTTTACCCTCTTGCTTTAGTGCATACTTTGTTTTCTCTCCAATCAACAAGGAGAAAACATTATTTCTTATTCATTTTTGTAACTTTTCCCTCCATCATAATATTTGTGAAGCAAAATTCATCTGTAATTAAATTGCAAGAATGTCACTATTTGAATGTAAACATTAAAACTGATTCAGTAGTATACACAAAATAGTACACAACAATATTTCAAAACAATAAAATATTTCACCTGATCAGATTCTCCAAAAACATTTCTTCTCTCTGAGTGCCCAAGAATGACTCATTCACAGCCAAGGTTTTTGATCATATCTATGGCACGCCTAACTCACAAAAATGAGCTTAACATAGTTTCACTGTCGATAAAATAGGTTTATAGACTGTAAACTATAGTTTACGAATCGTAAACTATAGTTAATGATTCGTTAATCATAGTTTCACAAATCATGAACTATATTTATCAGAAAAACAATGTTTTGCAATCGCAAATGATTGTTTTTGGTGTTAATTATAGTTTACACTTCTAAAACATAGATGATTGCTGTAACTTTGGTTTATAGATGTGAAAAATAGATTTAATTTAACGTCGTTAACTATAGTTTACTGTCCGTAAACTATTGTTTACAGTCAATTAACCTAGTTTATCAACTGTGAAACTATGTTTAGCTCATTTTTGTGAATTTGGCGTGCCATACTTATTAGCACTACAAAAAACACGTCAACCACCCAGGAATACGTACCTGAAACGTTCTACTTTCCCATATCAACCATTAAGTAATTACTCTCTCCAGGAATAATTACTTATGGTATATTGTATGTATAATAATTCCTTAAGACTGTCCCAGATTTAAATCTAGATTTAATGTCACGTTCAAAATACAGTATATGAGATAAGGGAGATAACAGGATCCCCTTAATGGTGCAAGTGCGGGAGTGACTCACTCCCGCAACGATTTCGGATCAAATCGTATAGATAAATGACAATAACAATTGAATTTCTTATCTGAACTAAAACATTGTAGTTGTGTAGGGCATAAATTATTCCAAAAATACCGAGTAAAGTCCATACATAGGTTATTTCTCGTGTTTCTCAACAGCACACAAGTTAAATTTGTCCGCCATGTTTACTGACCTTGATCAATTTTATTTTGGGACACCCAATAAGAATTCCAGAGCGAATCTTGAACTGTTACCTTTTCATGCCGAAATTTTTAAAATATGTAAAGAAAATTCTAATGTCTCATCCAGTCATCATTAATTCAACACCTGTTCAATTGCCACATATGAGCTTCTGTTTGTCATTGTCATGCTTCCTTGTTGGTTCTAATTGTTTCCAAGATACTGAATAAATAAAAGACAAAGTCATTAACATTAATATTTTATTGTTTTTATACGGCGTTACTGGCCGCGGTAATTTCCATCAAGGTTATCGCAGAGCTGCCCCACAACAACAACAATATAGCAACGATATGTGAGAACACACCAATAGGTAAATTTTGCAATAGGTAAGCACCGCAGCACAAACGAAATCAAAGAAATTCAATCAATATTCAATCATATAATAGTTTAATTTAATGCAATTTTTAAGATGAAAATCAATTCACAAATCCATAAGCACAACACGCTAATCAAGTCGATATAAACAACTTTATTGCTTTTCGAAAATGAATCAACTCTTAGAAGCAGTGTACTTCCAAATGAACTTCTTACAAAAATAAAGAAATATGAAGTTAATTACCATGTATCTGCATATGTTTTCATCTGAATGTAAATGCAAAAATTTTAAAAATAACTTGTTGTAGTTGCAAATTATTATTATTTACAGGTAAACATCGGTATCTCGAACTTGGAGGGACTTTAACAAAACTTCGAGATATCCGGGGGTTCGAGATATCCTAAGTGGCTTTCCAATTTTAATTCCGTGAACTCTTATATTTACATGTGTTTTAGTACCGGTATATACCGAATTCTTCTACTACTCATAAACGAGTAATCAACCTTTGTTGAAGTATTTTAGTTTGTATGTTTTTACTTGTGAAATACATATTAATATTTGTATAAACAATTAAATTATAAAATCAATATTTTGTTTAAAAATACGACATCACATCCTCTTCACTCTCGATGGTTTACAACTTCGGAAAGGATGAAGCACTTACCATGTAGTTACTGGAATTCATGTATGATACAAAAAATACGGATTTAAAAATCAACAAATAACACATATTAATTATCTAGCATTACAATACACACACATATTTATATATAATTTGTGAAGCTAACGTATCATATATTAATTTAGTACGCTTACTGCTAGTACTCATATTGGAAACAACACGTGTACGATAAACCGGAAGTCACTGCACACGCTGATTGGGCTAGTTTAATGTGTTCAATACACATGAACTGTTTCTGTTCAACTTAAATAAATAATTTTTTATCTTCGTATCTCATACATGATACATTGTTATTTGAGCGTACATAAAAAATAAACTTGATTCCGTTATTAATGGTTTTTAAGAAATTGGCAGTTATCATTGTTCGATCGATTGTCTGTACACAGTTCGTTTTATTAAACACATTATCGGTAATCATGGCTAGTAAGTGCACAAAATACCCAAGCTGCCACCCTATTGAACTTACATCGCACATGTTTAAGGTGGTATGGGACACTTCCATGTTGTGACGTATTGTTTATCGAAATAAACAATAAAACCAAGTGTAATTATACAAGTAGTTTCTTTCCCAAATTTGTCACCTAGCAGCGTAGTGCAGTGGTTTAGAGGGTTTACTATGAATCTGTAAGTCATGAGTTCGAATCCCGCTGGCAGTTTTACAATTTTTACCTCTCCAAATATTTTTAAAAGCTATTTTTTTGTTAAATATCGTAAAATTTGAAAATTCTAAACCGGTGAAAGTATTTCAATTATAATGTACTTTAATCCACATTAATATCGACAGATGTCCCATACCACCTTAAGGTAACACAAGTTTTGAAGGGTGTGAATATTGCCGCGGGCAGAAATGTGTGAAATAATGACACCAATTATGTTCAGCTGACCGCAAAATTGACTCCAGTTTGAGATAAACTAGGTAAAATTAGGACTTCGGCCCTTCAAAATACTTCGACATAAGTGGGGTATTCGAGATTATCCCATTCGAGATATCACGAGTTTTTTAAATCATTTATATAGAGAAAACGGTCGGGACCGGCTGTAGACTTCGACATAAGCGGGGTATTCGAGATATCCTTTTTTCGAGATACCGATATTTATTTATTTATTTATAAAAAGAAAAAGTCCATATATTTTGATTTAAAGATGGCCACGACCATACAGTACTCTTAACAAAGGTAAATTTTACAAATGGAAAAATTAAAATAATTTGATGATTCCCTTGAGCTGAAAAACTTGCATACGTCCATTAAACAGGAGCATCCGCAAACTTATCTCTACGTCACTTTACGTCATTTTCTCCTCTATTTTAAACAATTGATAAACAAACGGACACCATTGTTATCATTTAGGAAACCAACAGTTGCATAATTATTCTCTCCATTCATAATTTTGGTGAACACAATATTTCCGAAAGTCTATATAATAAATATATATTAAGCACTGGTCATTTGGTTCATTGCTTTTGTCCTTGGTTTAGCTCCAGGTCAATTTCCACCGTGCTCTGTTTAAGCAGTTCTTTGATCTAAAAAGGTATTCTCACGAGATCCTCACCAGTTTAATATCTGCCCACTGTGCCGCCTTGGCGTAAAAGTTCATTATGCCGTAGGGCTTAGTAAAAACTTACACAAAAGCTAGTCATGAAAAATGGCAGAGGGGCATTAAATTTTATTTCTTTTATCATTAATTGTAAGTCTACCAGCTCTTCGCGTGTAGTAGTTTCATTTTTTTATTCTGCGAGTATACGTATGTGTCTGTTACTCGGACATTGACTTAGATATGTACCGTTTAAAACATTATACTTCATATTTTTAAATGTTACCTTATTCAATTGTTTGTTCAATGTGTATGCCAATTTTCACTTCAGTACGCCAATAAAAAGGCGAATAAGTTATCATCAAAATAATGACTCATGATTTGCTGTTTCCTTGTTAAAACATCGAAAGAAATACTGATCTATGTGAGAAAAAAGTTATTTTTAAACACCTTGAACGTATTTACTACCGAACTGCAGCGAAGTAAGTCATGAATTTTTATGTTACATATTCGTTAAAACATTTTCTAATTGCATTATATCAAATAATCAGCTGGGAAAGTTTTCTTCAGAAAGAAACAACATTTAATATATTAAAGGGTACTTTTTCTAGGAAAAATATATTATAATTTCAGACATGGCGAGTCTAGAAGAGGATGGCAACTTGTCGCCTTTCTTTTTATTTAATTCTACGGTGGCACCGACTTGTGTTTTGTTCATATGTATTATCATAATGATAGTATTTTCCACCACCAAACCAATCTCCAAGCCCCGCCCCGTGGTATGGGGAACAGAAGCTATCATGACTCTTCTAAGTATGATCGTGACATTCGTCATATGGTTTTTAGTCAGACGAAACACAAGAAAGATTTTAATCGAAAAACAACGAAGAGATGTTACCTTGAATATAAAACTCGTCTTCTTTTGGGCGTTCGTCTTGCAAATATCTTCAACTCTGCTTTAAATGTGGGATCCAATATTGACTGTTTGCTCGAGGATGGACAACAACCATTTTTTTTATGCACATCACATAAGTATTGTAACACATTTAACGGAGATTTTCTTCTGTGTTGGACAACTTGGATTCTTAAGTTTTTATGGAAAATTCAGTTTTAGGCCTTCCCCTCTGATGAATTATGGCATATCGCTTATGATTATAGCTCATCTTCTTCGTTGGTTTAGGTTGCTTTTCGACTCCATAATGAGCACTACCTCGTATTCGAGATCAAATTTTAATGCAACGTATCAGGATGATTGTTATTATTCGTCAAGCGTTACCATTGTTCTCAATCATATGAGTTCTTACATTATTCCGATGGTGACTGAATACAGTTTGCTCTCTGTTGTTATAGTGGTCAGAATGGTCGTTGATATCTTTAATAATGAATCGATTCCAAGGAATTTGGAGGAAGATATTCAAGAAATTTCCGATGAAACAACAACAAACGATGAATTAGTCTCATCTGAAATGCTAACAAGACGCCTCTCAGCAATTGCTTCTCTTACATGCGGAATAGTATTTTCGTTGCCATTTTGTACGGCGTTTACTCTAACCTTTTTAGAAACAGTGAATTCAGTTGACGTATTTCGGATTATTAGTACCATATACGAAATAGAAATATTAGCTCTTCTGCTTTTTGGAAAATGGAAATTCAAATCTCAGTTTACCGATATCTTTATCAAAGATACAACATTTAGCAAATACCACATGACACTCATATGCATAACTTCTGGAGCTGTTGCATACGAAACTTTTGGTGCAATAGCTGGACTGATGAAAGCAGAAAATGTTTTCTGTTTCCTATTACTCTTCAATAAAATTCTTCAAACATCAGTCATTATCATACAAACTGAGTTTATTCTGCACACAAAGAACATATCGTTTCGACCAAAACCCGCTCAGTCAAAGTATTTCAGAGCCAATCGTATATTTTTGTGCATACATGTGTATTTGTCATAAATATTATAAGATGGCTACTGGATAGTATTGTTATGGGACATGAAACAGATGCATCAGCTATTCAGAGGCAGTTTTATGGAAAAGTCTACTGGGACACTATTGAACATACCTTATTTCCTGTCAACGTGTTTTACAGATTTCTAACAGCAATGGAAATGTATGAACTCTACCGGAACACAAATATTAAACATTCAGTCTGATTCGTTGAGCTCAATTTTATCCATTTGCAACCTTTGTGATGAATATTAATTATTTCATAGTTTACATTAATCTGTCTGTAATAAAAACAAAATACCAGACTATAATACATTGTATTTTTATTTTGCATAAGCAATTAATGATGTCTGATTTGAAATCATAATAGTAATGAATTCATAACAGTATTTAGTCCCCATATTTTTTCGATCAATCCTCAATATCCTGTTAGAAAGAAACTTCTAAGAAAAAATGAGTTTTACTTTGTACCAATAATTAAAAAAAGGAAGAAAATAACTAAATCGTGCAATTCTTGCATAGTCCATCACGTTATGATCATTATATTGAACAACCTGACACTTTATCGAAAATGATAAAAAGCTATGAAAAATTCAAGTAAGTAATAACGCGTTGTCATTATTTACAGTTTCTCAAAAAATAAAAAATAAATTCTATTTTCCATAGTCCATGCTGTCTCCACGTATATGTATGTGCGACGTCATAAAATATAATTCAATGGAACGTTTTTTAAGTGACTTTTAAATTATATATGTGATCCTGGATTTCAATCCGTTTTGCTTTGTGTTTCATTACATGTAGATATTCCCTAATAGTGCACTGGCGATAAGTTTTCTTCAAAATGCGTTTCTACGAATTCTTGCGATTGATATAGTACAAGTGTGTTCAGGTGAATGAAATACCTTAATCATAACTGTAGAGCATGAATAAATGTAGAGCAGATGTGAGTGATGAGCGTAACAATAGATATGGCAGTAGTCTGAGATGTATGGAAATGATCCGTTTCTATGAATTCATGTGAGCTTTAAAAGTTAACATAAATAGTCTATAATTTTATTGGTAGCTAATTATTGGTAGTATGTATGTTTGTTACTAAAAAGAGAGCCAACTTCCTTAATATCCAAGAGTCTGAGCAGTGTCTTGTGCAGATTTAAATTATCATCGTGGAAACTTAACAAATTGCTGAATATGTAAACTTATAATCTTTTTTTTCAGCATGACGAACAACAAAGTAATCCTACATGTACTAAGGAAACTGGTAAATTTAATTTCCTGTCATAATTAGCCATCCGTCATATCAATTATAATATACATTACATGTTTAACTGTATCAGGGAATTGTGAAAAACTTTCTCATTCAATCAGTTTAACAGTTATTTACTTAAAATTTCCTCAATTTACTTGGGGACTATTTAGTTTACAAGGAAACATTATGCCATATTTTGAAAGCACTTTGTTTCGATCATTATATCTCTTCTTTTTTCATTTAAAGAGCGTTATTTATTGGATCTTTAAGATTTCAGTCAGAATCGACTGAAAAGTTCTCTTGGATTTTTTTTTTCAAACAGTCTTTAAAAAGCATTTCCCCATAACTGAGTTTAAGTGGTTTATTTCTTTTAATTGTTTTGCTCTTAAAATGGCATAAGTAGTTTGATATTTTTAATTTGCAAATTAAAAGCCTTGGGGTCACTGACGGAAGATAGTGGGATTTGTAATCTTTTCAAAATAAATCCAGAAAAACAAATGAATTATAAAAAAAACCCTTTATATTACGTGGAATAAGTAGTGTTATCATCTCCGGCACCAGGGTATAAGGTACTTGAAATACCAAATTATGTAACTCTTCCTTATTATAGTTGATTGGGCCGTCCTAAAGCTCAAATTACTTAACAAGAGATATTTTATTCTATAATTTCGTAGGAGTTCCTTATTTGTAATAACAATACGCGCAATTGCATCTCACAAAATAAAACGATTGACATTGAAAAAGCTCTTCTTATTTGCACCATAAATCTTGCATGCTTCCCTGTCCTATCTAAATACACGGCTGATTAAATAGTGGTCTGTCGTTAAGAAATTTAGAATATTTTTTACTTTTAGTAAAACCTTTTCTGTACGTTTTACAGACCCTCAAAAATTTCTATGGTTCTTAAACCTCCCATTTTTTCTACGTGAGTTATGACATGTTGTGACGTACTAACATGAAATGTAAAAGTCAGGGGCGTGGAGGACCCTAACTACTTTTTTACATTAATATCTTTTAGATTTTTTCGTAATCGGCCTTTGAAATGACAGTGCCTTTTGTTTTATAAATTTTGATTAAAATTCACTCAAAGATGACTTGTGGCAAGTTTATTCAATATTGGCCCGGAGAAGAAGAGAATATAAAAGAACGGACAGGCAAACTCAATTCTCATCAGGTCGTGGTCACCTTTTAGACTTTATTGATCTCCTTTAGAAGAAGAGCTCTCTATAAAGATATACCCATGCTTTAAAGATAAAATATAGGGATTTTTTCTTTACTAAATAATTATACCTTATAGCTAAACAAATCATATTTTAAAATTTCATGCAGATCTGATAGTAAAGCTTGTTGACCATACAGCCTCCTTAATATGGGTATGATTTCATTCAAGATTTGCTTACTCGTGGTTATAAAATCATTGATTTTCGATATAGGGACTAAAGTAAAACAGCTGTTTGTAAGTGTTTTACTGTTTTGTTTCTTGCTGATTGCATTATTCTATTATTCGACACAATTTATATTAAATCAGATTAAATGTCTTTGTTGTGTACAAATATGAATCTTTTTTTTCAATTCCTATAACATCTAGTATGTACGTTATGATTTTGATCATGTTGATACCATACACCTTAAAGACATAAACAGAAACATTTAGATTTCGTTAATAAACAAATTTAATGTAAGTATTTTATACAAATAAATAACAATGAAAAAAATGGACGGTTATTTAACAAAATTTATATACCATGGTTGCATGTATATTTTGATTGAAACTGATTAAGCATTGTATGAAAACAATCATGTAACAAATAAGAAAATAATAGTTATTTGCAATGTCCTCTCCTTAAAGCAATGTTGTCCACAGCAAGCACCTGCATCTCTGGTTGTTGAACATAGCCACTTACAACCTAAAATGGATTTAAAGTCATCACATTCAAACTGTCCTACTGTTACATTATTCTAAAAAAAAGTGTCTTACAAAGATACATGTAACAATTAGAATCGGGAAATACTGGTGTGAACTTTTTTTATTGTTCATATGTAATATACAATGGGATTGAACACAATTTCTAGCAAATCGAATAATTTTGGTGTCCAGAAAATTTGGCGACGTCAATTTCAAAAGAAGCATTTAATATTTTTTTTTGTAAAATAAGTTAACTCATACACACTTAACAAATACAGGTCTTAAATACGTTTGACAATTCAATAAAATGAGACGCTTTTGGTTATAAACATTAATTTTTAAGATGTATCTATCCAAGACTTATTAAGTGACATAAAGTGTGTACTTGTTCAAAGCGTCGCTCTATATTTCCCATCCCCCAAAAATATAAGAAAATGTCAATTTCTGACTGATTTTGATTGAATTACAAATATAGCGTCACTTCTGACGTCATATACTGCCAATGAGTGGAAATAAATAAGGTAAATAGGTGAAAAAACATCTATTATATCAACTATTATGAAAATAACATAAGAATTTAAGGTTCTCCGATCCTCAGCCTCAAAGTATTTTGTTCATCATAAAAATGTTATTTATCCTTCAAACTTTATAAATGAAATAAAAAGAAATTTACTGATGATATTCTGCATTTTACGAAGTTATTGCAATTTTGGCCATGATGGATATAATAATATAAATATACAAGTTGAGATCAAATTAGAAAAAAAAACGGTTGTACCGGTGCATCGGAGGGTCGAACCCCTTTCCCAGTATGTAGTAGTTCTTCGTGAAACTACTAAGCTAAACAGTTTGTTGAATAACTGAATGTAATATTAACACTACAAAACTAATTACATTTGTCTATATAAAAGGCAGATTTATAGTACGAATAAAAAAAATTCCGGAAAATTTAGAGTTATCGAGCATTGCTGAGGATCGGAGATCGTTAATTTACCAGAAATACTTTTAAAAATTGCGAAGGATGGGGGCCAAATTTGACTGATATAATATGAAGTTCTTTATTTGAAAATCATTCATCATCACCGATACTTAAAAGAACACACATTTGCTCCCCTTTTAGTACTAGTTTATAGTTTGGCGAATTATTTAGCAAATATTTCACTCACACACACACACACACACAATCGTGTCGATTGCCAGCATCTCGTCTGATTTAACTACTACAAAATGATGCTAGGTACATATGTTGAATATTTATACGTACTATACGAGCCGACTTGAGGCCAAAAAATGACCCCATCCGCCTGATCATGTTCCCCCCTGTAGAGCCATGGAGGTCGATAATATCGCCCGCAGCGTTAGAAGGCAAGAACGCATACAGAGTGTTGCCGTCACTGTCAGAGTATACGTCCAGTGAAAGACAATATTCCTGGCCATCTATAAACGTATATAAGCATCAGATCTACAATAGTCTTGCCCATGTAAATGTACAAGTTTAAGTTGTACCAAAAAAGTTTTCTCAAAATTTTGAATAATAGTAAGATGGTCTTTGTTATTTTTTAATGCATTATTTCCCACAGTTGCCAGTATTTACAAACGTTCTACTTACAAAATTTGGCTTTAAATACTACTGTAGTGTTACGGGTGATTTATGGTGTACCTTCAAGCTCAAGTTTGTTTTGTTCAAGGAAGATCGATCCATCAGAACCAGTTGTTACGTAAGGGTTTTCGGTAAAGTCCCATGGTCGATGCTAGAATTGAAAATAATTGGGTTTTTTTTCTTTAAAAAGAGACCTTTCAATATCCAGGAAACGGCCGAATCATTTTTATATTTATGTATGAATTCGCCCCTCTCATTTCTATCACATTAGAATAATTAAAAAAGACAACCGGTTGTTAAGGAAAATGTTAAAAGATGTCTGCTATACCATTTACAACTTTTTGTAACTTTGCATATTTCTCTTTATATAACGGTCACGTTACCTGCTATTTTCTCTATTGTATATACTTGTACATTGTATCATGTATCTCATATACCAGTGAAATAAAGACTTGACATATTTTACTAATAAAACAAGGGGATATTATTTCCATGATTTTATGAAATTTAATGGTTTGTAGAGTTTTATGTACATATTAAATAGAATAACTTATAGCATGATTATGGTTATAACAGTGCACATTTGCAAGGACATGCGTTCGTGCAAAAAATAATGCCCACTAAATCTGCATTATTTTTCTCCAATAGTATAAAAATGCCGGAACGATGTTAATGTATTTGAAACACATACATCATGTACTTGGCCTTGGTATCGTTGAAATACACACTCCGAATTCTTATTAAACGTGCAGTTGTTTTTTTCTGAAATAAATCATTATGATTTAAGTCAAGAACAATTAATGAACATGAGCTTTCACAACATAAAACAAACAACAGAATTTTTTTTTCAGATTCTGATTGGCTGACGTCGATCACGTGAAGATCGTGAAATTCTAAACTCTTTCAACCTCATCTAACATGGTTTCCGAGGCAAAAATATTTTGTGCTTTAAATTTTTGTCTAAATCTGACAAGAAATTGTAATTTTTCACCATAAGATTTTAATTATGATATTTGGCCATAAAATATTGTTTATGTTATATAAAGCTTTAAAATTTGAATATTTTCAAATATGTTTCTAGCTCTTTGTCTCTAGGACATTACTGTAGATTCCTTATTTTAAGCGAGTACTTATTTCCGCAATTCATCCATTTTGCATCAAATTGATTATAAAATCGCGAACGCCGAATCTTTATCAATAAAAATTTCATTGAGTTTACAAATCTGTCCGAAAAAAAAGCGAGATGTGCTTCTCGCGATTTTACCAAATATTAATGCATCGCGTTTAAATAGGAATCTACAATATGTACAGTAACGTAAATAGCCACAACCATCCTGTCCTCTAAAAATATATAGATTTACCAAGTAATCCCAGCTCTCCTTTCGGGGTATCACACAACTTTCCGGTCCAGTTATCTGCACAGTAGCAGACCTCCGTCCCAGGAATGCACTGCCCTCCATTATAACAGGGAGAGGAATCACAAAAAGATTGCAATTTGTTTTCGCATCTCCGTCCAGTAAAATCAAAATCGCAAAAACATTCAAAAGCGTCTGTTCCTTTGATAATGCAAGATCCTCCATTCTGGCAAGGATTCGGCTCACAGGGGTCGGTCGTTTTACTATCACAGTTCGCGCCGTGGAACCCTGGCTTGCACTGACATATGTACGCCGATTCCCCTACATCTGTGCAGTCGCCATTATTCCGACAGGGGGCGCTCTCGCATGGTCTTTTTTTGATATCGCAAACCGCCCCGGTATACCCGTTCGGACATTTGCATAAGAAAGTATGTCCATTATTGTTACATAGCCCGGAATTGTGACATGGGTTTGGTGTACACAAATCCTGTCCAGCTGAAAATCAAATTTTCATTCAGACTATGGCATGAAAGTAAAATTTTAATTGCAAAATCATCTAAGGATATTCATTTAATACTTTTAATATCTGATAAAAGAAGAACACATGAAAATATAAATTAATCTCAAATCATATCATTTACCTAACAACTAATGAAAGCTTATTATATCAACGCTATATATACATTTAGACACATTAAGTTGGTTACACAGTGGGAATGAAACGTTATTGGTGTCATCTTTATTTTTTATAACGGTTACAGTATTCATTAGACATTTTTCGGCAACTCCAGAGTCTTAACCACAGTGCATTCGTTTGCAACTTCCAAAAAAATTTAAATAACTTGATCGAACAGCTGTCATACCTTTTAATGCATCTACGCGAATTTTGAATCCGAGAGACGCCGGCTTGTCTTTAGAAAATCTACTGTTGAATTTTAACATCGCTTTGCTGATGGAATCAGACGAGGGTGTCGCATACTCTACATGCTCTACCTCCCCACATAACCTTCAAAATATATCAACATCCTTATCCACAATCATAAGAGAATTGTATTCTAGTGAAGCCAATGAATAAAATTCGCTTTAACATTCGAATTCAAAAATGTTTTTGATCGGTCCTAAATGGGGTTTCCGTTGTATTCATCTAAAATTCGAAATAAAGACTTTCATTCTTTATCAATATATTCATACAACGAAATGATTTGTTTGTTGGTACAATATTAGTTTTGATAATAAACGGGTTTCGGTCAATGCAGAAAAGATGCAATGATCGCAACCCTTATACGTGCCCAATGAATCTACACCTTTAACGTCATTAAAGCATTTCATTCTCTATTTGAATATAGTTGTAAATAAAAATCGAGCATGTTTAAATGCTTAAATATGAAATTCAGTGATAAGTATATTTATTGATTTAAAAAATGCCGGATTTAAGGGTTTTTGTCATCGACCACGAATTACAACTTGTCGCCAAAAATGTCGCTTTATGAGATTATTGCTCTAAAATAATGTGGGAAAATCGTTTATCTGAATAATTGAAGAAGCTAAAAGCTTTCCGTCTTGAATACCGGTGGAAAACTTTACGTAAATAAAGACATTGACCTCAACAAACACCTGCTTTGAACTTTACATATTACAAACTTTGACGTAATGATTTTATCCTATTGTAACAAAGATGTCCTTACCTTGGGCCTGTTTGGCCAATCAGATTGTATCTTATCTCCAGCCAATGGTAACATCGATCATCGGCATTGGAACGCGAGAGTTTCAAATTTTCAACCATTAATCTTAGGACAGTGTTTGGTTCCTTCAGATGAAAAATAAGAGTATATTAAAATAAGGGTTAAAATAACAATTTAGCAGCTTCTTCCTTAAATCAGTAATATACCACAGGAAAAAATTGTTGTGACCACACATGCTCATATGAATCTAGCAAGCGCAAAAAGTGATTTTAAATTACACTATTATTAAATTCAAACATTCAGGCAATGATTGTATGCTATGTTTTTGTGAAAAGGTAGCTGATATAGATAAATATTTTTTTATTCGTTACTCAGACTCAACAAAACACCAGGCCTTTATACGAAAATACTGAATTTTTATTCTACTAGTCTTTGACTTTCGATAGCAACACATAAATGGTTTCCAGGTGGTCACGTACTTCAGCATTATGGACTTACAATATGTAAGTTGGGTTGACAAGCTTTGAAGCTGTCTCTGTATCAACCGTCTGTTCTTTTGGTGGTGTGGTGAAACTCATTGTTACAGTTCGTGCTAAAAGTTAACATGCGAGCTCACTCAAATAAACCCTAAAACCCAGTCTTACATACGCTTTCATTCCCCGATCTACCCGCCAAACGCAACCACGTGACCTCGTAAACAAATGAACAATGGAAATTGAAATCACGAAATGTTTAAATAAATTAGCGCAATTATAATTAATATTTATATGTCCAATAACAAATTAAAATAATTATTCCCGTGACATTGTAACGATGGCTGTTTTACGGGTTTCACTGTGTACTATTACATTTAATTCATTTATTCTAACAAATGAATACTCATAAAATTCTCTTTCAAAAAAGGGGGGTTTACCTATATAAACATATCGGAACAAAACAAAAATCTAGTACATATTTGATAAAAGCCATGCCTTTGATTTTATAAGCCAAACACACTCCATGTCTAGATTGTATATATTAGGCCAAGATGGAGAAGTGATTTCCCTGTGTTCTCCAGCATCAAGAGTTATTGTTTCTCCGCATCCTGTAAAGAAAACACAAATATGGTAAAAAAAAAAAAAGGTGATATAAAAACAAACTTTATTTTAAATTACAAATGAAAATTTTGCTTAGCGCCTTGTATTTTGCAATTTTATATCCTACAGATTATGTATAGAAAATACATATTTTTACTCCAATCATACACGCAATTAAGTAAAAAAAAATGTATTATGAAAAATATGATGACCCAATGCTATAAAAAAATACAATTTTAAGAAATGCTATTCTCATGAAACAATTATTGGCAAGAGAAGGGATAGAGTTAAATTTCGAATCTGTAAGTAAAATAGACTCATATAAAGGTCCTACCATTTGAAGAGTCGAGATTTTCACACGATGGACCACTCAAGCCTGATGGACACATACAATTGCATTTAAATGTCTGAAACCCGCCATTCTCACATCCTACTGCTGGACAATGATCTAGAAAACAATCAAAGTTATTCCGTTGATGAAGAGGAGGAGATGGAGGAGAAGGACCAAAAGGAGGAGGAACAAAAGGAGCAAAAGGAGGAGGAAGACGAGCACAAGGTGGAGGAGGAGGAGCAAAAGGTGGAGAAGGAGTAAACGGAGGAGGTGGAGCCGAAAGAGAAGCGGGAGGATTAGCAGGAGCAGGGGAGGAGGAGCAGGAGGCGCGAAAGGAGGATGAGGAGGAACAGGGGAATGAGGAGGAGCCAGAGGAACAGGAAAAAGAGGTGCAGGATGGGCAGGTATTTTCAATTGAAACACTGTGGCACAGAAAACGAGGAGGAGGAGGAGGAGGAGGAGGAGGAGGAGGAGGAGGAGGAGGAGGAGGAGGAGGAGGAGGAGGAGGAGGAGGAGAGTAAAAAGGAAAAGGAGGAGGAAAATGAGGAGAAAAAAGGAAAAAGAGGAGGAAAATACGGAGAAATAAGAAAAAGGAGGAGGAAAATAAGGAGAAAGAGGAAAAGGAGGAGGAAAATGAGGGAAAGGAGGAGGAAAATGAGGGAGAAAAGGAGAAGTAGGAGAAAAAGGAAGGGGATAAGGAGAAAAAGGAGGAGGAGGAGGAGGAGGAGGAGGAGGAGGAGGAGGAGGAG
>WFKH01010211.1:20341706-20354149 GCA_016163765.1 Magallana hongkongensis | reverse complement strand
GGGGGGGGCTCCAGTTTGCGCAAGTAAGGGGGGTCTCCAGTTTGCGCAAGTAAGGGAGGTAAGTTCTTAAATGTACAAGAACATGTATTTTTCCCATGCTTTTTAAACTACTTAGTTTCCAATACCTTCACAGATAGAGTACATATAACTGGTCTATTATTTTTAAAAGGACGAATTAAGGAGAATGCGTTAGACATCTCAGGAAAACTACTGTTGAAGGTGCGATTCACTAAATATTAAAAGGATTTCAAATTCCATTTCAAGATAAGAGGCTATATAAAGTAATATGATATGTGTGATTTTGTGATCTTGTTAATTACATTACATTTAGTGGGTTTTTTGTTTTTGCTTGTTTTTTTGTTGGGTTTTTTTTTTTGGTTGTTTTTTTTTCTGGTTTTTGTTTTTGCTCCCCTTTTCAATGTGCTAATAACATATAATTGATTAATACAGCCGAAAACTACATGCGTACCTTAAGATTAATCTTCCCTTGAATATTCATTGATCATGACATATTGTTTTTTCTGGGTAGTTAACTTGCTTAAGAGTGTTTCTCTTTGATAAAATTTTTTTCTTCCATAAAATTAAACTAACACAAGTACTTGAATGATGTTATTAAGTAATTAAGACATACTGAACAAAATTATGAAACACGAGAACTGGGCTCCTTGACTTTTTACAACTCAAGATGGTTCCTCCTATCTACTGTATGGCATTCATATTCTTTTAAGAAACAAACTCAATTTTGAGAAATTTAGATTAAAACATTTATTATAACTAATCTAAAGCTGTTTTGGGCACACGCCCAGGGTCAGCAATATGGCCCAAGAGTCTCTGATTTTCCCCAAGAAGAAAAAGTATGTATCAGGAACTGAATAAAACATTCAATCAGTTAACAACTTTAATATCAGGAACTGAATAAAACATTTAATCAGTTAACAACTTTAATAAACCAACAAAATGCAGACCATTCACTCAAGTATTGTTCCACAACAAACACTGTTGAGCATAGGTGATAGTTACTAATTTAACAAAACCTCTTGTACACATCAACATCTCCACATACATGTATATAATGCAGAGAGAAACACAAAAGAGTTCATGTACTCAGATTATGGAGAAATGGGACAGTTTGAGACATTTATATTGATGAAAGTACCCCGGTACAGTATAATTTTATTAAGGTGTCATCAGTTTTCAAATACAATTTAAAGTATTTAACAACTGAATTCGTAAGAGAGAAAAAAAATTAAACTAATAAAATAAATAAATTGATTGTCTCTTTGTAAGGGAAATTCTTTTTTTTTTTATTAAAATACATAAATTCTACTTTAGTCTAGTGTCAAAAAGGCAATATAATCCTTCGAAATAACCACATAATGAGTTAACATGGAATAAATAAAAGTTTCTCTTCATACAAGTAATGTATAAATACATCTCTTATGAGCTTATCACATGATTATACCAAAAAAAAGTCTCACATGAGTATTGCACATAATTAATATATTAATGTACCTGTACATGTTATATATTGAAAACATTTTGCCCTACATTAATCGAGTGACCAATTCAACATACAATGTTAACAATGCACATTATTGATACAGTCATCACTTTGGCACATGATCAAAACATATGTTTTAAGTATGTACATGTATTATATTTTCAAAAAAAAATTATGAATATTATTATTATAAAAGGGAAATGACTAGATGCATGTAAGTAGTAACTGGTTGACATCTTCTTTTATATTCTGCACCATAATAGGAAAAGGTATGTTGTGTGTATTGAATAACAAAGACTAAATCTTCAAAATTTCACAAATATAGACATGTACACATGTATGATTATACACGTAGTTACTGGTAAAATACTATGGTTTCATCAATATTCAAGGGCATCAATTTTCGTGGATTGAATAAAAATCACAGTTTTAAGGAGACGTAAATTCGTGGACAATGATCCTATCAATACAACTGCACTTTGATGAACATTCAATTTCGTGGATTAACTCAACAACGTAATCCACGAAAAGTGGTACATGTATATTCAACGAGTATGATGAAACCACAGTATGTACACTGTAACTTAATTCTAAAGATAATTGAGAAGTACATGTATATACAAAATTAAATACATGTACTGTTAAATTACTGTATCTTAAAATAAATATTTCCTATTAAATAAAAGTTTTTGGTACAATATATATCAAGAAAAACAAAAGGAACAAAACTATGAATCCTTTGCATTGACATGTTTATCAATTTACCGGTAATGTCCACATGAAAATACATTTGTTTCTCATCTAGTCCAGTAATATAGTACACTGTACATGTAAATGACTAACACAGAAATGTGTCTCTGACACAGAGACACATTAAGCACCACTGTATTGGAGTTCTATGAAGATACTAATGCCTGTGGTCAAATAAAGCACATCAAAAAATATTTAACATTCCCCTGCATTTCCTAGTCATTATGGTAACCTTTAGAATATGTGCTATAGAATACTACAACATCAGGTAAATATGGTAGCTTCCCACTGAGTATCTATATGTCTAGGTAGCAGTCATTTTTGTTAAGAAAACAAGAGTTTTCTACTTTTAAAGTCTACCACCAGTTTTGTAGCTGCACAGCTCAATAACTAAGGTCAAAGTCCGTAGAAGAAATAGCATTCCGACTAAAACCAGTAGTTGACTGGGCCTATCACGCTGGTTTGAAACAGAATCAGTAGAATGAATGCTCCCAGCACCAAAATGGCTATCAGATACTGAGGCAGGATGGGAACATGGAACAGCTTGGCCTAAAAATAAAAAGTATTTTGAAACATGAAGTAATTAAATTTTTTTTTAAATTGTACAATTAAATAACTGCTAGGTCACAAACCTAACCAAACTAACCAAATTTGATATATGTACATGTATTATTCAAATGTCTCTATGTACATGTATTATTCAAATGTCTCTAGTGATACTATATTTTCAGAACTTAAAATCTAAAATAAGTACTGACTCAAAATCATATTTTAAATTAAAAAAAAATATATTACAGTAAGAACTGTATCAGTTAATATTTACATTTTCCAGTGTCTTTGTCTATGATAAGACTATATACCAATCGATTGTGTAATGTATAGTCTAATACATTTCATCAATGACTATTTTAATATTTAATCATACGATTGCTGACAATTATATATTAAATATAAGTAATAAGGAATCATTCTTTGAATGTTATGAGGTGATCAAATACGGTCGGGCGTGATCAAATCCATCATAAAGCCCTTTTGGCTGTATTTGATTTGATTACCCCAACCGTATTCGATCACCTTAAATACTTAAAGAATGATTCCTTATCCATTAATTAAATTTCTTAGAATGATACCCTTGTTACCTTCATTCTTGCTTGACTTATAAACAAAATGAAGGAATCCAACTCTAGTTGAGATGAATTCTTGTAGCCAAACACCCTCATCTCCAGGGCTATCTTTTTCATCCTATTGGACACAGAGTTCACCCGGGCTGCCTGTGAAAGATATGGGAAACTGCGTTTTTATAAACATATAAAAAGAATTGAGGCAATAATTTCAGTAAAATAGGTTTTGGCTTTCGCATTAGAGTACATTGATTTCCTATATCTTGAACATTAATGAAATACCAAGAATATGTCAAAGAGAGTGAGAAGTCCCAACCAGAGTTTCTTTTAGCATTTAACCTCTATATCCTGAATCATTGGATATATCTCAAAGTTTTTCTCTGTTATGTTGAGTCAGCGATAACAAAATTTTACTGTAATAAATCTTTTAAATAAGTACACACGTACCTGATACAGAGGAGCACAAAGAATGAAAAGCCACACCAAAGGGAAGAAACTCCTGTAGATCCAGACTTTGACAGAGTCATTTTTATTCAAAATAAGAATAACAATACCTGGAAGAAACGAAACTAATTAAGTTAGTCTTACAAAACTTGCAAATCATACTCATTAGAGTAACCTTTTCCTGATTCCTTATTCAGAACTATATCATTTTACATTCAAAATGCTTGGACCAAAAGAATTCAGAATTTTGTATTTAAAAAAAATTGTTTATTATCAGTGTTTAATATTTAATATTCAAAGCATCAGATGTCAACTTCTAAACTTACTAGACTTATTTCTTTAGAAATCACAGAGTTTTTAAAATTGAATTTACCTATAATTGTAAGTTCAGCAAATATAACCGATATAAGAGCAGTCATTCTGGCTACTGGTCCATTGAGTAAACTCACATTCTGTTTTATAAATAGCATGTCCTGCAAAGAGAACAGAAGACACTGTATTACCATGTGCATTTTAGATCCTTTAAAACAAATCATATATATTTATCGATAACACTAATTACATAATTACATTGCATAAGGTTTATAGTTTTTTTTTTCAAATATTGTAAGTTAAACAAATGTTTTCTACATGAAAAAGTACACAGAAGCTATAACAAAATTGTTACTACAGTCAAGAATGAAAAGAGTCACCAAAAGAATGTAACTGATTGGTAATTTGCATAAACTCTGATGGGGTTTATGCATGATCATTACCATGTGTTACAATCAATTTTTCTAAGGATCACTAACCAATAAAACTTGAAACTCTCATTCCTCAAACTGCATCCACAAGGTGACCTCATTAATGACTGACCTTCATGGCTGCCTTCAGTTCTGTGGATTTTTCCTGCAGTCTCAGGGCCAGCCCTTTAAGGTAGAACAGCACCATTTCACAGTGAGTGACGTAGTTGGCTATCACAGCCAGGGTAACAGAGTTCAGGACCAGAATTCCCAACAGTTCTATACTAAACAGCACCCAGTGTACTCTCATCCTACCAAAACAGAAGGAAATTCACTAGTTGTAATTGTAAAAATCTTCGTTTCATAAAAAAGTTCACAAGCTGAGGATATAATGTGGTTTCATTAATATATCTATGACGGATGTCAATTTTTGAAGATATATAGTAAAGTTAACTGTTTTAAAGATATATGAATTTGTGAATTATAATAGTTCTTGTCATATATCTCATTTTTTATATTGCATGGATTGGCTCATCCATCAAATCCTCCAAAACATGAAAAATGGTGTTAAAAGAGTATTGATAAAACCAGAGAATGCACAAAACTAATTCAAGTTAGGGTATAAAACTACACATTTATAATAGTTGTCATTCATGCAATACACATAGCCTATTGCTTTTATATAAGTAACAATACTTACCCAACTTTTCTGAAGAAGAGCAGCTGAGGGAAATCAAAGGCATATTCATACAAGCCTTGCATTACTAGAGTAACAGCCACCCAAATAGCCCCAACAGCCATCAGTATTCTGAAAAACAATGGCAAGAACTTTAAAACAAGGTGAGTGAAAGGTTGTTCTACAGGAAATGAAGTTAAAATACATTAATATATCAAAATGTTTCAGGTGATAAGTGTAGAATTTCCACTAGGAATATGAAAAATGTACCTTAGTTTCTTGATCATCTTTTGCTGGGAAGCAGACCGATTGTAGGAAGGGGTAGCTTGCAAAAAAACCTGATCGAAGAAAATTTAAAAATCATGTTTAGGTGATGTTTAACCATAAAGCATAAGAAAAAAATGGAAAATGGAGAAAAGAAATCAAGAACAGAAACTTTTAATCTCTTAATTACTTTTTCCATAATGGCATACAGCTGTTCATTTTCCTGTATCCTAAAATGAACTATGCCCATGATGTAGGCCAGAAAATGGAGAACATTTGGAATGACATAGGTTGTGATGATATGCTGGCAAGCCTCCGGAGGTTGCGAGGGTCCAATCTTACGCATAGAAGTGAGATTCTGCAACAAGCCATACGAGGAAGTGACCTGATACTCTTCTACAGACACTCCATCAGTCACGTTGGATTCTGTTGATACTGGAGTGGGGGTCGTCGTCGTAATGACCTACATTTTAAAATTGGTAAGAATAAAAATTAATTCTTACTTGAATGTATAAACTTTACTTTATACTTCTATATGTAAAACATTACGGAAATGTTGCCTGATGCACAGACAATGTATCACACTTTTTTAATCATTTGAGTAACATGAACTGTATTATATTATTCCTGGTACTATATATGTTGTCATACATATCACAACTAGCTGCTCTACACAGTGCATAACTCTTGACAATTCCCTTACCTGAGTATCCTTGTGTAGATCCAGCTTCCATTGACAAGCAACAATTTCATAGATATAGGTATACAGTAGCAAGCACACAATAAACACAGGGTACACAATGTTCAGTATTGTCCATCCCATTCTGCCCGAGTTCACTGACTCTCTCCCAAATCCCCGCCACCCAATCTGTTCAATGAAGAAAAAAATCTAGAATATTATGTCGGGACGAAATAAAGTTTCGAAGAGTTAAGATTAAGTCTTTTATTGCACAAAAAACCATAACCTGTCTTTGTAGAGACTCCATTTGTTGGCAATGTAACACACTTTGGCATACAAAAAAATAAGGTTTGAATACATTATTGTCACTCAAATTTCATTGCATTCTGCCTAGAGCTTAACAAGAAACATTTCAAAAGGCAGATAAATAAAGCAGCACACATTTAACATGAGAAGGTCTAAAGTTGGGAGTAAAAAGTCTTCTTAATTTTTTTAATAAAAAGTTTCTGTTCATCATAGATCAAATTTTTTCTGTCTCATACAATAGAAATTGAGAAGTCACAAGATACATACAAACATGAGAAGCCTCCAGTAGGGGCGGAGCACCTGCTGCTTGCATCGTTTGAGTGTTGTTGTGGTCAGGTTCAAACTCTCCTCTCCATCTATGTCAGCTATCTGCAACAATCAAACATTTGATTTAAGGTCGGTCGTGGATTTAAAATTTTGCACCCTCTGCGCAGGGTATTGCACATTACTGTCATAAAACCCAAATGCTGAGTAAAATGTTTATATATACATGTTATCATGTAACGTTTTTATTTTAAAAAATTACCTATCATAAATATTATTTTTAGTGAAATGAATCCTTAGAATGATGTTCAGAAGTATTTTGATCATTTCGCCGCTTCTTCAAAATCGACGATATCCATGTCTGAGTCAACGTCTTACGATGACGTCAGTTGAGACTTTGTCGTAACAATTGACAAAAATAAACATCGTGCATATTTTATTGCAGCGCCAATAATTAAAACTGAAAATATAATTTGCAAAAAAAATTAAAAATATGCGCGATCCTTTCATGTTCTGTGAGTGGAAAGGTATTTTTTATCTATTACAAATAAAATAAAATTTGATTCACAAACAACCTTTTATTTTACAAAATTCTACATGTGTATATATGTAAAACGGCTGGCAAGACACGTTTATAGGACCAAACTATGAGGGCTGATAGCATAAAAACTATCCGGTCAATTTTGTTTTAATTATAATAAGCAAAAAGTTTACTTATACGTTAACCTTCCATCTCTGAAAATTAAAAGAAAATCGTATGCTTGTAATTTTTTACATATCAAATTGAAATGATAACCCCCTTTTTTCTATAAAATCCTACCGGTATATAAAATGTCGGGGATGATTCGGACATAAGACCAAAATTTGAGCGCGGTAAACAGATAAACTATCCGGTGAATTTACTTTATATTTTGCACGTAGATGACTCATAAGTTGACCTTTCATTGGAAAAAAATTAAAGGAAATTGTATGTTTGAAACATTCTCCCCCGAGACTCCTTAATTATGCATCATCAGTTACTCAAAGCACAACAAAACTGTCTGTCTCAAATCAATTCTTTTTAATATGTTTCATTTGAAACATCTTAAATTTCAAGACTGATATACTTAAAGATCTGCAACAAAACACTTCCAATGCCTTTCACTGATTCTACTAAGGTTTAGATTTATTAGTTTGGACAGCCTTTAATAAACAGACAAATGCAAATCGTGATCTTTACTAGTAATTTTTTTTTATTAACCATAGGTTTTTAAAAAAATAGTTCTCCTTTTAGGCGCTTAAGTTGCCTTGATAGCAGGGTTGTCTCTAAGACCCGGGAGGCGTGGAATTCCCCCCACCTATAACTACGTCATTACCCGGCTATTTTTGCATTTCAAACACAATCTAGCTATAAGCTAGACCCCCAGATCCCCTTCTACTTTTTTATTTCTTCCTTCTACTTCAATTTTTTGAGACAACCCTGCTTGATAGCCTTGGACATCAAGTGGTACAGACATGTGAGCTGGCTTGGTGTTGATTGTTGACCGCATGGCCAAACATATCAAGGACTGGCCAAACAATGTAAACACATCAACACAAGGTCAACTAGTTAATGGACAGGCTGAATGTGAAAACTTACAAGTTCATGAAATTATAATACTATACATAGCAAAGTCCTCTATGTGTTATCATCAGAGCTGTAGCGTTAGTGCACATTGGACTGACAATGTTGTTGTTACATAATTGTCAATTTCATGATGAACACACAACTGATAGATATGCAGCATGCATGATTTTCAAAAAAAAAAAAATGATAAAATAATCCTAAACCTGTAAATTTAAAATCTGAACCAAATTTATTCTTGCATTACTAAATTCTAGAATCTAACATATTGCCTTATAATTGACATTATAGCAAACTATCAAATTGATGTTTGCTGTGAGATAACACTTAAATTATTTTTATCTATGGAGGAAAAAGTCAGATTTGTAAAAGACAAAGTACTGGTAGATAAATATGTGCATGTACTAAAAGTTTAAAGCATATTGAATAAGCTTAAATGTTTACAGTCTGACACAGAAAAAAATCTTTTTGCTTACAAGTACTAAGTAGGAATATATTATAACATCAAATTTGAAAAGATATTCAAGATTTTAAATAATCAGAGTGTGTAATAAGACTTTTTACTGTGCATATCATAGCATCAAATTTGAGATGGTTCACTATTTCAGAAAATCAAACAGAGTAGTTATAAACCTTTTTTCATGCACTTCGTAGCATCAAATTTGTGAGGAGATTTGATATTTTAGAACTGTAAACAGAGCTATTTTACATCATGAGACTTTTTTCCAATACTGTTTACCAGTACATTGATAGGGGATGTGATCACTTACATCCACCCTGATGGTGCTGCTGTTGTTGGAGTCCCCTGACATGTCACTGGCATGTTGAAGCTCGTTATCCCGCTGGATCAGGGAGTTGTCACACATCACGATGTACGAGTTGGGTGGCTTGTCCCCGCGGGGTTTATGGAGGTCATCCTCTTCTATCAATTCTTCCTGCAAATGCATGGAGGCCGAGTCAATTATTTACTTCCAAATCCAGGCTATGCTGCTCACATATATATTTTCTGTACAATTAAATAATCACTGGCCGAGGAAGAAACTAAATGTAGTACAAGTCAATTATTAACTTCCAAATGCCAGGCTACTTTGTACATGCATGTATTTGTACAAATAAATCACTACTGGCCGAAGAGGAGAGTAGATTCGATATAAAAACGTTAACACTACAAACAGTGACACTGCAGGGATCAAGTCTATGTCAGTAGTACGGTCAATGACTGCTTTGTGATTTAACTTACTGACTCATAGAGAACTCTATAATGAACACATTTATAAACTTCAATCTTTTGTAGTGCACTGCATCACACTTTATCTTAAGTGACATTAAAACACTTGAATTGTCCTAAAATTGAATTTTCAGTTGATTTTTCCAAAATTCATATAAACGGTTTAAGAACCGTTATATATAAATTATAAGCAAATACCAATAGTTCCTTTCATGAAACAATTAAGGTCTAGATGTTTGTTATTCTGACAATTTTTCCATGTTTTCTTAAATCTAAATCTAATTAGGTACCTTTAAATTTCTATGCTATAAAAGATTCGTCTAAAGAGCACTGATAATTTTATGCAGTCTTCATTATTAATACCTGGTACATGATCAGATATGTAGCCTGCTTATCGAATACAGTCCTGATAGTAATATACATGAACTATAAGTATATAAACTAATATCTAACTTGTTGCATCTAGATTGCTCCAATCTGAATCCGAATAGACTGGCAAGAAGCATGCAAGTTTTCATTTTTTTTTTTCACTAAATGCCATGGTTTTCATTTCTTAATCCTGGCCTTGGGATCATGAAGCATTTTTAACTTAAGCCCAGATTTCAATCATTCATAAAATTATATCATAAAAGTATGCTTAAATTTGTAACTATCAACATAATATAGGGACACATTTTAATAGTATTTCATTTTTTCAATATTTTCAATCACAAGACAATAAGACAGTGTACAAATTCTGACTTTAATACTGTAAGTTTAAGACTGCTTCATGATCCTGGGGCCTGGTCTTAATAGATGAAACTGCATTCTGTTCATGCTCAAGTATCTACCCTTACATCAGACTACTTATTAGTTTAAGACAAAACTTAATAAGAAAGAAAGCTATCATTTTAGTGTTATGTACAACCTAGTTGCCAATAACTCAGCAACTAGGGCTACCTCTATTTGACACAGTAACACCCCACTCCACAATTACAGTTAAACTTCCTTATGTCAAACTTGATTGTGTTTAGAAAAAAATTCAAGATGATTGGAGGATTTGAGATAAATTAAATATAAAAGGAAACGTGGGCGGAAGTTCCAACTCACTTTGACATATATACATTTGTATGATATTAAAGACATCAATGATTGAGATAAGTCCAACTGTCTTTTTCAATATACCGGTATTTTATAAAAACGTTGTTGGTCTTAATTAAAGTAAATTTCAACTATTTAATCCACTGATAAAAGTACTGAACATTGAAGTATTAGAAGACGAATGATATCAATTTTAAAAAATCATAGAAATAGTGTGATTTTTATTTGTACCCAACTTATGCTCACTCACCTGCAAGTTAGCGTATCCCATGGGTTTCATCATCCAATTAACACAATTTTTTTCAAATTTTTAATCACCACTAGACAACTCTGAAAGTCATTGTATCACTGCAATTCTGGTGAGAATTCAAAGAAAAATATTGCAGAGGTAGCACAAATTCTATTGTGCTAGCGCTGTAAAATTCTTCTCTGGATTGCACAAAAATTACGCTAAACTTGTTCTACAGCTTATGCAAGTGTGAACTTTAAAAAGACAAGGATCAAACTAATTTGGGGTGCACGGTACCCGTTTATGATAGCCGAGTGTGACATTAACCTGGGGTTTAGTACAACCAAGGTCATTCATCTTTTATCTCTATATAAGTTCAATGTTACATCAATCCCCCAGCCCCCAGTTATAAATGCAAACACCCCCAATACTTTTAACAAGGACACTTAATTATGATAAGAAAAAGAGCATTAAAATTTATGTTTTGAAAATGTTATAATCATTATATATATATATGAGCAATAGCGTGATTATTAAAGGTGTCATGCCAGGTTAGTTAAATAAACTTGTTTATCACCAGACAAGAGATAAAGATAGAAATTAGACACTATCTTGATCTGGGTTGTACATTAACCTTCACAGAACACACATCCCAGACAAAAAGCTCCTAATAAGGCCTTGCACGTGTGCAAATTTGCACATCATTTTTGTACAGCGATATCAAACCGGGTTACATTATGTTCCTCCTCTTTCCAGTATAAGCACATCTTAAGAGAAGTTTGAAAATTAATCTGCCCACACACCTTGGATCTACAAACCTCCTTATCAATGACTGATTATATATTAATAATTAAACAATTTTTATTGGAAATTGCTATTTGATTCATTGGTTACGAATTGTGTTATTTTATATTATATTGTAAAACTGGATCACAATAAGACTTAATTGTGTCAAAACATAATTTTATATCAATTTTCTCAAGGGAGCTACTATAGTATGTCACTTTTTGTCCATTTTCATATTGAATACACATAGCTATCATGATTATAAAAGAGCTGAAATTAATATATATGTATATGCATGGGAAAAATTCCAAAATTTCCTCTTTGACACGTCCCCTCTTCTTACAAGGAAATTTACAGGAAAGAAAATATTTTTCTTACTGTGATTTATAAGGGGAAAATTGACATCTTTTATCCATTAGGAAGTTCTAAGAACATCTTACACAATTTTCCAATATTATTTTCCCCTTCCCTCTAAATATCCATTTACTGTACCTGCATGTAGTTTTAGCCATGTCTTTCAACCTATTGGAATAGAATGACCTTTCAAAACAGAATACTTGAATTTTTTTTTCACTTTAAATAGTGAGTTTGTACATAAGGCTAGGCGTATACATGTATATATATTGATACATGTATCAAAATATTTAGCAGACAGGGATAGAAACTGGAAACTGAGAAAGACTACAGTAAATCTAATAACAGAACTCACAATATTTAATATTATTTTGTTAGGAAAAATGTAACATTACAGCTAAATTAATGGACTTTGAGTGTAATGTACCATTAACCA
>WFKH01010211.1:20310147-20341606 GCA_016163765.1 Magallana hongkongensis | reverse complement strand
GGGGGGGGGGGGGGGGTGGCGGCGGTGGTGGTATATTGTGATGTTGGTTTTTTTTTTAAAATCAAATTTTAATCATACCGGTAATTTCTTAATTTCTGCTTTCATAATAAAATATATTAATTCTATTCATAAAATCTAAATCGGTGTCAACAAAACTGTCTGCTTTTCATTGAAGACTGAATCACACCATGTTGTGGGTTTTTTTCTTCATTTTTAACATTGTTTAATTACCTGCGTCGATATCTTTCAAATTTTTTTTCATATTAAATAGATTTTGAAGAAGCATAAGCGTATTAAGTTTTTTACTTTCACAATTTTGTTCTTTGAAAATAAACCATGCAACTCACCAACTTCTCATAGTCCATTTCCCGCAAAATAATTTAGAGTGTCTTCCCTTGCTTGACTGTCAACGTAAACGCTCGCTAGGTGTCTAACGCAAGTTGATTGGTTAAAATAAATGCGATCCACCAATCGCTGACCGTCTTTATTGTACAAATTTTAAAAACAACTTCGTGGTCACGCTGATTGTGTTGTTTATATTCTGAGAATGAGAATTGGCGTCTAAACAAAATTGACCACGAATAAAACCGCGTGGTTGCTACTTGGTAATACATCGCATTCCAAGTTCTTCAGCATCTCGTTTCGTGTCGCAGAGGAGAAAAACAACGCAATGAACTCCAAAAAATCCAAAGGGACCTCATTGTTGGACGTAAGGAAATCCAAATCAGGAACAAGCTCATTAGGACAAGTAAGCATCTTAATTATAGAATACTCTACATTTAATTATGTGTGAAGAAAAAACCCATTTAAATCATGTTAAATTTTAAAATATGATTTTTACCTCATATTTAATCAGTTTTAGCATTCATGTAGGATATTTGTAATATTGAAAACATTCCAAATTCAAGCACAGGGATTTGACCCAATCTGAGCACCCCCCCCCCCCCCCCAAAAAAAAGGGGGGGGGGGATATATAGTGTATTCCCATTTTTGTTGTTGTTGTTGCTCTGATTGAGTCAAACCCCTGTGAATTCAAGCAAAAGACCCTATTATTACAGCAGTATTGAAATAAATGAGGATTCACTTATCATGCATTAATGCTGGATCAATCTCTATGCATGATTAAGAAAAACCATATGTATCCATTGAAGTAATGGTGAACTTGTGTTGATTTTAGATTCACCAGGATCCAAAGAAACCTAGTGTTCTAAATGTCCTGAGTAATTTGAATGGAATTAAACGCCAAGGAGATAGCATGATGGACCAGAAACAGAAGAGAAGAGCAGCATTTGGTGACATCACAAACGTACGATAGTAGTTAATTATCAGTTTAACATATTTTGATTATCTTTTTTTATAAATACATATCCCCTTAAAAGATAGATCCTAGATCATGTAGTTTTTATAATAAATTAGTTCTTAATTCAAGCTGGAATAATTCCCTATTTTCTGGATAAATTGTAATGGTTTCTGTTTTAATCTTATGTATCATAAAGGATTTAGTTACATTCAGAATTATTGAAAAAGCTCACTCAACATTTTTGTAGCAAAATAAAATTTTGAAAATGCTGCTTTTATGGCTTCAACAGTTTAACATATTGCCGTACTTAACATACAGGCTATCAATGAGAATAACACCCTAAAGAAAGACACACAGAAAAAAGCCAAGCCACCTGTAGGAATCAATGTTAAAGTGACCAAAAAGAAGTCGGAAAAGAAAAAGACAGTCAAGACTGAGAACACAGACCCAGCTGTAGATGACATCATTCAGCTGTCCCAGGAATCCCTAGTGTCCAGTTCTCAGGACAGGTAAAACTCATTCTATCATTTGAAATTGTTCTTTCATTACAGAGCCTTTGCAGGGTCTTTATTGTGGCTCTGTGAGTCCAGTATTCATTTTTCCTTCCAGATTGTTGTTGGAAAGAAATTTTTATAACAAGCCATATACAGAGAAAGCTCACAAATGAATGAAAACATTTTTGTTATCTTTTTCTGTTTTAAGTAAATATTTTCTCAAATTTTGAAAAAAAAAATTAATATATATTCATGTTGTTAGACGACAAAATTAATATATACATTTCATGATTTTGGTTTGTGATGAACCAACTTTTAAAAAAATGTTTAATTACATCATAATATCTTCTTTTTTTCAGTAACAGTTCATGCAAAAGCAGTCTAACAGATTTAAGTCAAATTAGCACAGTGTCAGAAGATGAAAAAGAAACTGTCCCAGCAGTAAGAAATTGTTTTGACTTAATACCAACTGATTCGATCAATGAAACAATTATGATAAATATATTTTGCTGAGCAATTGCTAACATATAAAATTGTTACCATTTCCTGTTTTATAAAATTATATATACCGATAATATTTTAGAACGATAATTGTTGTATCAATTCATTATGACATATTGCATGACTGCCCCTTAGACAAGCTAGTGTATGAAGCTTACTTTTATGAGAGTTAAATAGTTCAGTGTTTATATGTATTATTTTAGACAGTAGATGATGTGGACACAGAAAATCTACAAGACACAGCTCAATGTGCACTCTACGCACCTTTCATCTTTAGATACTACAAAGAAAGAGAGGTAAAATACTGTGTGCTAACAAAAATCTACACACATATGTATGCCATACATTTTTAGCCTTGTATTTTTTTTTTTTTTTGAGAGTTGTTTAGTATTTTCAGTTAATGATGACGGTATTGTTTCATGAATTTTATACAAGAATAAATAGATATTAGGGAAATATGTACTTTAAAAAAAAAATTCACTCCTAAAACACTGGTAAAGGATTTTCTCACGTTTATAATTTATCCTAACAAAGTTATGAGAGAGAGAGAGAGAGAGAGATAACTTGTTTTGGAAATAAGCCTCATCTTTAACCTGCTAAGAATGAGGGGAAATATCAAATGAGGCAAAAAATTCCCTGTAAACAGTAATTATGCAAACTTCAACACAGTAACTGTTGATTATTGTGTGTACATGTATATTGTTACATTTTTCTTTTATAATGTATATAAACACACCCTTACATATTGGTTAAAATAGTCAAAATAAAAGCTTTCTACATTCCCCAATTTGTCATTACAGCTGCTGTTTATGGTTCCCATGTACATGGACACTCAGTCCACGCTGACTACAAACATGCGTGCCATCTTGGTGGACTGGCTGGTGGAAGTCCAGGAGAACTTTGAGCTGAACCACGAGACTTTGTACCTAGCTGTCAAACTAGTCGACACCTACCTCTCAATCCGACAGGTGCCCAAGGAAAACCTCCAGCTCGTGGGCGCCGTCTCTTTGTTTGTTGCATGCAAGTTTGATGTAAGTTTCTGTCACTTTTTGACATACATGTAGATGGTAGATCAGAGCAAAATCACCTTTGATTTTGAATGAAAATTACAAATGCATGGATCATAGATTGTAAGAAATTATTGTTTTAGAGAGGGTATTTAATAGAGGTTATTTGGTGTAACTGTTATGGAATTAATCAAGTTATATACATGTACTAATTGTCAATGGAATTTAATGTTGACAGGAGAGATGTCCTCCTCTGATTGAGGATTTCCTGTACATTTGTGACGACGCCTACAGACGGACGGAGTTCCTGGAGATGGAGAGGACTCTCCTCAAAACGATAGGATTCGACATTGGGATGCCCTTGTCCTATCGCTTCCTCAGAAGATATGCCAAGGTACTTGATATTCTGTAAAATCTGGAGATTTTTAACTTTCAATACATGCAAATTACTGTAAGTATTTTGTTCATGGGTCAAAATAAGTTATTTGCAGTAACTGTTATACTGTTCTGAGACTGTTTCTTTCATTTATTCGATCTGAATATGTATTGTTTTCTTGTTTTATAAATTCCATTCATAAAGTAAAATAGATGGTTGATTATTGAATTGACAATTTAAAAACTGTGTTTTGGCAGTGTGCTAGAGCATCCATGGAGACACTAACGATGGCCAGGTATATCCTAGAGATGTCCTTGATGGAGTATGAGTTTATCAAATACAGGGAATCAAAAATGGCATCTGCATGTCTTCTGCTGGCAATGAAAATGAAAAAAGTAGGAGAATGGGTGAGTTGCTGTGTATTATTGCCGTGTCGGAAAGAAACCTGGGAGCTCTGTCTCTCTTGCTAGTGTTAAAAGAATTTCAATTATTTCAAGTCAGCATGTATGAACATTCATAATTATAAAAAATTTATTAAAATTCTGTGTTGTTTTACTTATTGATAGAATGGAGTTGTCTCCCTTTTTAGCACATTCATGACTGTTTATCTTACAGAGTTCCACGCTGGAGTACTACACTGGTTACACGGAAAAGGACATCAGCGGTCTTGTTCAGGAACTGAATGCAATGATTGCCTCACCACCCAAACAGCTGACCACCATCAGATCCAAGTACTCACACAGGTGGGTGGTCCATTGTAGGACTCTTGAAGTTGCTATGGAGTTTGGTGGTGTTTTATTATATGTTACAAACATTTCATCCTTGAATGCTCTGTACTGGTTGAAACTGGATTTTAACTCTTTTATAAAGCTAATGTCCTGAAACCCAATGCACAAGTTAATATAGAGGATATACATCTCTTATGCATGTATTATATTATAAACTGTAATGATTTTTTGTTTTTCATTGAAGTTAACGATTATTTTCTTTTTTGTCTGTGAAAACCATTTTTGCATATACATGTAATATTCAGTTAACGTGTACACACACATTCAAAGTTATGGCATGTACAGGCTTTCTGAATTCAAAATTTGACTGTTCTTTTGTTTGCCTTATATTTATAGTGTGTTCTATGAAGTAGCCAAGGTACCAGCTTTATCAGAAGAAGCCCTGACATCTTGAAGCCATGTTCTCATTACACTGTGAAGGACAAAGACAAGTTCCTGAATGCCTGAAAAACTGGATCTGTGATATTCATGAAAAGCCCAACATTCTCTGAACCGGTTGTGTGTTTTGAAACCTCAGAAGATCTACAAAGCTCCCCTAAAATTGGGGATATCATTTCATGAAAAATACAGAAAATATTGTAACGCAGGATTTTAAATGACAGGGAATGTTTGTACTAATAACATACGTAGCTACATGTAGGTGTTTCCCTTCTTACTTTCCCACTTTTTCTGTTGTACATAGTATTATCTGTTTTTATGTAGTCATTTTTAAAACATTATTTATTCAACAAATTATTATTACCAGTACATCATTATTAAAAAAAATTTGTTAGTCTCATAGATTGGGTAAGAAATCAAATTTTAATAGGTATCAACATTCTATTAGTTATCTAGCAATTTTTTAACTGTTGTGGGTAAATTTGAATCATGTTAAATGCATTTAGTCAGTATTTGAATTATGAATATAATTTGATCATGGAGGTGTCGTTTTTACCATAGGATTAGTCAATTTACTTGAATGAGGTATGGCAGACTTCATGTTTTAAAACATCATTTTTTTTGTTATCATTTAAAAAAAGGAAGTCAGAATTAATAGTCGTATTATGATCATGTTCCAATTAATATAAAAATAAATTCAATTATTTGTTTTTAAGTAGTCACTTTATTGTTTACATTTCCCTTTTTTAATGTACATGTACCTGTAGATGTTTTTCGGATTATTTTATAATACCTTTTTATTAAGTTCATATTTTTACACATTACATGTACTAAATTTTGCTACCATCATTCAGTGTTTTAAGATATACACCAATTGTTTCAATAAAGATGTTTAAAACAATGCTTTTGTTTTGGAATTATATCTGCTATGATATATGCCAGTTTTCTTCCACAAAGCATTTGTCTTACAGAGAACTTACAGCATAGAGCAAGTGGTTAATGTCAGATTTTTGCCATGCATTGTGTGCAGCATTGTCAAGTAATGTAGAAGTGTATAGTATGTTGGCATGCTTGCATTTTCTTTCATTACAATTTTCAATAGAATGTTATATGACTGAAAAATAATAAGGGCAAGATTCACCTCTAAGCCACCACCATTCAATGCATTTTGTGTCATGGACAACAACAAAATACCACCAACCATTGTACCGGGGTGTGGGTGATTATCTGAAATATCTTTGACCTGGTAATGACACCAAGGCATAAATACTTCTTTAAAAAAAACAATCTAGTGAATTGGAATAGACATTTTTTGTTTTGGTTAGAGAGTGAAATGACTAATTATGGCCCCACTCTGTGTGCACCCCATGGTGATCAGTCTGTCTGTCTGGAGCATATTTTTTTCTTCCCAAATTTATACATGTAGGTCAAAGGTTAAAGTCATGGCAGAATTATGTGAAAAATTCTTGTCTAGATCATTTATTCTCTCCCCTTGGTCCAATCTGGCTCGTACTCCATTTGCAGAGTGCCTTTGGTCAAAGGATGTGCAGTGACCTTGAGCAAAGTTTCTAGGTCAAGGGTCAACATCATATAAGGCCTCATTTTTAAAAATCTTGTCTGTACCATATATTCTCTCCCCTTAGTCCTATCTGGTTCATACTCCACCCAGAGCTTTTGGGTAAAGGGTGTGCAGTGACCTTGAACTGTGTTTCTAAGTCAAATGTGAAGTTCATAGCAGATCTCATTAAAATCCAGTTTTGGACCACATATTCTCTCCCATTGGTCCTTTATTTCTTAAATTAAACCAAAAGACTGCCTTTGCAATGACCTTGAATTAAGTTCGATGTCAGATGGAAAATTTCTAAGACATAGGTTCTGGTCAAAGCAAAGTCCTCTGAATGCATTTATCCTAACATCCTTTATTTAAGCGGGGCCCTTTGAGATGGTCACAATCTCAATGATGTCTAGGTATATAACATGTCAGTTACCCAACCTTCTTCTTACAACTTCATGTTTGATGAAGAAGAAGAAAAATCGGAGCAAATGTTTCGAATGGTTCTTTATGAGAGAACTTTAAGAGAGAATAACAAAGAATTTCACACACATTCTGACATATTTAATCTCAGCAAAAGAAGAATATTTAATTTCAGCAAAAGAAGACATTTTGACAACAAGGTATGTGTCCATTTTCTGATTCATTGCACTCGCTCACTCCCACACATGTATATACACAAAATAACAGTAAAACTTATTTGATACATTAAATTTTTACTTAATAGAAAAAAAAACAAGCACTTGGATTGCATCAATATACTTATGAGTCAATAGTGTGCTGAACAGTTGACACAGTACTAAAATACTGGTATAATCTTTAGCAGTTGACTCAATGTGTTTTTTATATTTAGCGGCTGAATCAACAAGTGTCAACACAAAAAGAGTGAAGCTGAAGACTTGGCACTGAATGAGGGATGATCAGCTATTCTTTATAGAAGACCAATCAATGGACTCCTATCGTGACGCAATAGAAGAATGTCCAGAATCCACCCTTTCCAATTTCTCAAAATGTTTTCTGGCATTCTTGATATTGATGAGAGTTGCTGCTGAGGCTAAAAAAAAAAATAAATACAATTTATTTTTTTTGTTGCAAAAATGTACAAGAATCAAAAGCTGGAGCTTCATAAATGCATATATATTTAATGCAATGAAAATTGCTTCATTTCTTTTCTTACTAATTTTATTTTCACAAAAGCAAGATTAGTGGTATTCAAATAAAGGAGATCCTACAAATAAGAGAATGTCAGAATTTCAAGTGTTCATGAACTCTTAATAGTAAGCCACTATCTCAATCTAAATTTCAGACAATGTTCTAAATTTGGTTTTTTATCAATAATGCTTAATTTGCATGTAGTGGTGAAAAACACTGTGGAATGCAAATTCATGATGGGATGAAATAACATCTTAATATTTAGCTATGTTCATGAATACATGTAAAATGCAAATTGCAATGTATGCGGTAAAATAACTGACATAAGAAGTACAATGCAGAAATAGTAACAACATATCGATGTTTGAGATAAGTTTGACAATACACATGTACATGCTTGTACCCCCCCCCCCCCCCCAAAAAAATAAAAAACAAAAAACAAAAAAAATAAAAAAAAATAAGCCACCCAAAAGGCCCTACATATAATTAATGTATTAAAAATAAGTAATTATAATTTCTGAGACGTGTTATTTTTTATATCATAACAATAATGATAAGAAGCAATAAGCTATTCCAGACAAGATTACGGTACTTACGTATTGTGGGATCAGACATGACGACCATTACGTAAGTGTTTGATGTGAAGACGTCAATAAATGCGGAGAAGTTTTTGTTGCTGACTTCCATTCCTTGGAAAGTTGCAGCTAACTTACTACAGCTCAGTTTAAACTGTTTAATGATGTTACTGATCTTCTCGAATCTGTGCATGTCTGGGTGGTGTTTCCTTTCACAGTGAGAAATTACCTGCAAGACAAACATTTACAGGTACATATGTACCAAGGCTTTACATGTAAATACCCTTGTGATGGTCAATATTTCACATACCAGTCATGTTCACCACAAAGAACAGTTTACAGAGTGAACATGTGACTACCTGTACTCATTTAACCTTTCAATGGGGGAAGGGGTTGGGTAAGGCTTTTAGGGAGATCTTCAAAGCCAGCCTGTCAATAATTCTTTTATATTGGTAAGTACGGTACTTTCTAAAATCAATATATAATGCCTTAATATAAATTAAATAAAACATGCATATGTGTTGTCAAATTACTCACTAAAAATGTTGCCCTTTCAAACAGTAGAACTTCATCTGCTTCAATAATGTTTGCAAAATTGGTTAAATTGGCCTCTAACTGCTGAACATTAGGAATTAGCTGATACACAATGCTAGACCAAGCCTGAAAACACAGTAAAAATATCTTGAACAATTAAATGTCCTTGATAATTGAAACAATGTGTTTATAAACCTAAGAATTCTTACAATGTATCTAACCAAAAAAAAAAATCAATAAAGGTATCTGAGATATATAATGTTATGATTAAATTTTAAAATTACAGCACCTTATATAGGGTCTCATCCCAGATAGAGGTAGCAAAACATGTACAGTCCAAGGGCTTAGATAACCTCTTCAAGTCATCCTCTCGTTCTCTGAATATCTGACAGTGTAGAAACAAAAGAGTTTGAACAAAATTGCTACATATAAAAGTTAAGTCTGAAAATATAGATGAAAAGGTTTGTTTATGTTTTATTTCTCAGGCACTCCACATCATTGCAGCCGCAGCATTGATGTATTTTATTGCAACATTGAAAAGGGAAATAACTCAATTTTTTAAATTTTAGTTCAAATAGGTAAATTAATTCCCCATTGCAAATCTCACCATAAAATTAAAATAAAACACATGTTTGCTGCATCATATTTTGAATTTTTTTTTGGCTTGAGAAATTTAGGAGTTTTTTTTTTTTGCCTTACCATATCTCTTTGGTCATCTTGTACGAGGTCCATTTTGTGGACCAGACAGAAGACTTTGGCATCAGGTGAGTTCTGTAGAATGGCCTCCAGACAAGACTGATAGTAATGCATGTCCTTCTCCAGCTCACGACTCTCTACATCAAACACGTAAATCAGGACCTCAACATTCCGGAAAATGTTGTCTCTTTGACTGGCAAAGTAATTCTCCATGAAAGCCTCTTGTCTGAAATGAATTGAAATTGTGAAGTAAATTTTGACATACTGGTATTATAAACTAATCATTATTTTCATGAAAAAAACCCAATTATTGAGCATTTATATAAATTTGATTCTTTTGATCATGATTGTTGAACATAGTCATTAGAATAGCAAAGAATACTGAAGTAAGACAAAAAGAGTGAACTCTATAAAATGAAATTCTATGTGTGGATTTAAACTTGCTTATAAACTAATGAACTCTGAATCTATGAGAAATAAATGAGGAAATATGAAATACTTATTACCCTCCACAGTCCCATAGATTTAACACTAGATTCCCAAGAAAGCGCACATGTGAATGTTCCACATCAACTGTAAAACAAAGAGTCATTATTACAACTGAATGAAATGATTTCATTACATCATTAAAACTGAGTTTAAGATACATGTACATGTACTATAAAATTAGGTAGGACTTGAAATATACCTAATATCTGGCTTCCTTGAAGTATGGTAGTAAAATGCATCTCAAACAGATCAAAATAGACATTATGGTTGTACTGGTAATGCCATGTATATCTATACTACTAAAATTATGGGCTCAATTTTCTGTGCTTTAATACCAAAAACTGTCAATTGTTTTAGATATTACAAACATTGTACTTTAATTATGCCAATCGGGACTTATTTCTTTACTATCAGCATTAATTAATTAATAATCAGCAAAAATTAGTCCTAAAAATCCGGAATTTGAACTGGAATAAATCTTAACTTTGAAATCTCCAAGACCGCTTCCGCTTCACATAGATTTTAGTAAATAGAGCGGATCCACATACTTATGGTTTAAAAGAAGTGGACAAGTTTTACAAAGGATCTTGCTGTCTGACAATGTATTAAGAATAAAAAGACTAGGAATAAAGCTACTCCTAGGACAGCACACAATTTCTTAAAATGCACACATAAGCTTTGGATTCAGGGTTGCCATGGGATGGGGGTGGGTTTAGCTAGAGTCACAACATGGGACAAAAATGTTTCTTTTCATTTAATTTAAAACAAATACATGTAGTGAACAAACATTCCAAACATAAAATTAATCTCTGAACACCGCATTCTTTTTCTATAATACTACTTGCAGTGGCGTACATATAGTAATACCTATGAACATGATGAAAAGACATTTTAGTTTGAACATTTTTTTTTTTAAACTGTGACGAAAAGCGGTAAAAAAAGAACATATCCCCCATTCACACAAAATTTACTTTTTTTTAAAACAAAAATTACTATTTACAAGTGAAACCACATGGTGGGAGGGGTGAAGACCACCCAACCCAGGGAAGGGGATTCTATTCCAAGATCTATGTCTGTATAGTCTAATGAAAAAATCTTTTGGAAAGAAAGGGTGGTAGAAAGGGCATGACTGCAGCAATACTTCAATTACCTCTTTTTTTTTCAAATTCTGTTCTTCTAACTCAGCCTGTGCATGCACAGGTTAAATCTAGTACTGGTAAATCATGAAGTGTCAAAGGGGGTTTTTAAGTGAAAAATTCAACACTGTGTTTTGTTATATTTTATAATTTATTGATGTACTGTTAGAATTATGAAAAAAACAAAACATCACACTTATATCCTGGTCATATATAAGCTTATGAGTACCCAAATTTAGTACAAATTATGTCATACAATTTAGAATGCAGTTTAAATTGTTACCAGTTCTTAAGGCAGGTCACTTTCACTGTGAAAAAAAAGTAACAAATGTCCATGGTCTCTTTTGTGTAGAAAGTCCTTAAACCCACTTAATCAGATACATATAAAAGGGTAGGGGCAGCAGATATTTTTTAGACTGATGTTAATGCAGTGCTTTTAAAACAACAAAATTCAATCAAGTTTATGGATTTGATATTATGGTCAATAAATTTTACATGGTGGTACATACTTGTTGCTCCAAGTCTTCTTGTATCTCTAGCAATATAATTGGCAAAAATGATTGACCTCATACTGGTTTTTCCAGATCCACTTTTGCCCATTAACAGCACCTAGGATAAAGCACAAACATCTTAGAGTCATATTTCATAAACACTTTATCTTCCTTTAAATAGTTTTTAGACATCCATCATATTCCTGGGGGAAAAAATCTGACAGTGTCACAGATGTATTTACACTATAACAGGGTATGCAACTGGATGGTCAGACCGGTTCAAATATCAGCGCCAGATAGCTCAGTTGATAGAGCACCTGACTAGAGATTCTGGGGGTATCAGGAGAAAACGTACCCAGGAGAAAACGTACCCAATTCCTAGGGTACGTTTTCTCTAGAACGTACCCTATGAAAATCATAAACATACTGTTTAATAGTTTTAAATACTATTTTACAGCATAAATATACATTAATGTATGAATTTTATAGATATATGAATTTAATACTACATAAATTTAAAGGGCTTGGACATATTAAATAGTTTTTAAATACTACTTTAATGCATATTTTTAATGCATAAATACAGAGAAATATATACATTTTATAAATGATATCTTTATAATAATTGTATCAAAAATCTTAGTACGAATTAGCGGAATTACTATTCAGATCATAAAGTGTTATCAGTCTACTTCTTCTCAGTTTTTTCCATTTACCGTTAGTCTTACATACTCTATGTGAGATCCCCTGATTGCCCTTTAATTATAGTAATAATCAGTTAATTACCTGAGCAGTTATAATTATGTAATATTATGCATTGCCTCCCCGCGCCAAGGAGGTTGAAATATTCACTCCCCACAAATTATACATGTACAAGATGTTCTTATGGGGATTATTTCTTTTATGGTGAAAATTATTGTCTAATTAATTAATGCACATGATTATGTATTTAAAAACAACAGCAGCATATGATGCAAATGTTTATTGAATATTTTATTTCGTTTCATCCCGGAATATTTCTTAAAACTATTATTTATGATTTTTATAGGGTACGTTTTCTCCTGGAGAAAATGTACCCTAGGAATTGGGTATGTTTTCTCCTGGGTAAGTTTTCTCCAGCATTCATTCTGGGGGCCAGGGTTCAAATCTCCGTCTGGTCTGTCATTATATTTCTCCCATCCCATTGCATTTGGTGCCGTGCCAACCCCTGGAACTGACAGGTTAACTCCTGCCAAGGGAAATAGCCTGGGGATGGTGATTTTTAAGGGCGAAGATCATTTAAGGTGGAATATGCTACACCAAAATTTTATCTTATGGATCGTCAAAGTATCATTTCTAAAACATGATTTCGTTTTTCAAAGAAGGATAAAAGTAAAATAAAAGTTTGGTGTAGCATTCCACCTTAAGGGGGGAGGAATGTGACAGTCAGACAGGTTTGAATACTGGCACTAAATAGCTCAGTGGTAGAGCACCTGACTAGAGATTCAGAAGGCCCAGGTTTGAATACTAGTCAGGTCCATCATTATTTCTACCACCCATTGATTTTCTTACAGTCAACTATAGCAAGAGGACAAGTCTTGTGATATCTCACAGTGCATGACTTTGTAGATGAATTTTAATACTTCCAGTATCTTTTATTCAGACACAGATATAGGGGTATTCATTTTAAAGCCAATAAGATTTGACAGAAAAAAAAAGTAGAGCTCATGGTAAATTTTAACACACAATAGTGAAGAATCTCTTCCTAAGATCGATCCATACAGATTAACATATGCCCTCATAGTCATCCAATGAGCCAAGTGCAGTAGCCCAGAATCAAAACATTGGTCAGTACACATTTTTACGTTTCATTTGTGAGCATGACACATAACAGAGAAAATTCGAACTATAAATAAAGTTGAATAAACTGTATCTTCTTAAGCATAACAAGTAGTTACCTTTTTCTTCATTTTTGCAGGTGCTTTAGACATGGTTGAAAGTCTTGTGGAAAACACAAGGGAAAAGAATACTAAAAAACTATGGAAAAACACTCATCAATCTAGTTGGATATTTCATCACATGATATTCACTGCAGAATAGTCAAAACAGATTCTAATTTTTTTTCATTTGGTAAGAAAAAAGAAGATAGTGAAAATATTATCATCCACACCGTGAGAAAATAATAAAAGATGTTTAGAATTTTTTTTTTTGCCCGCTATTATTTTCAGTATTTTAGTGCATTATCACAGGATCGAGGTGAATAGTATATCGCATTGTTTACTTCCGTATCTCACTATGATGACTATCAAATGAAAAGTTGCTAGATAATGTAGATACTGGGGTCTATATGTGGGCTTAGATCGGTAAGGCGAATCTACATACACTCATCCAGATGGATGATGGAATTCTGTCTATATAGATTTACACACTTTTTGTTCAGAGTTAATTTTTAACTGTTTGGAATTTTCAACAGCATTTGTTTTGGTTTAATGACAGCCTTTCGATTTGGACATGATAAGATAGTTATGATGCTTGAAATGAAACTGATATTGTTTAAACTTTTGTAGGACGTCGCGTCTCAAGACTGGCGCATCTGGACCATTAACTCCATAAGACTAGAGTATAGGAGTCTTGGACAAACCAGCTGTATGTTAAATTCCATACATATAGTTGTGCATACATTTTTTTATCTTGCATCTATCACTTGCACTCGCCGTATCAAGGTAACTTAATAAACCAAAGATATATTTGATCTATTCCACTATATAGCTTGGTTGATTCACCCAGTGTTCAAAAAGCATGGTGACAATTGTGTTAATTATTCAATACACCATAGCTTGACTGTAGAGAAACACCAAAATTTGTTCAAAAAATTGTTTGGGAGTTTCAGTGTCAAACTATGCTATTGGATTAATCAAAATATTTGAAAAGATTTTTGAAGCTTAAGCAAAATTTAAATGGGCTAGCTCTGGTCAAAAATGCAAAGAGGATGCAACAATTAAGCTATGCCCTCTACCTATTTTCTTACTCCAATTCACTTTCACTTACATTTCAGATCTGTTATCATTAATATGATATTTTTATGATCTGCACTATGGAGTTAATAACTAAAAGTCCCTTATACCAGTTAATATGACTTTGAAAAACAATAGACTTTGTCTTGAAGAAAACTTGCCAATGGCATGATTATAAGCCATATTTAGCATATGCAATGTAAAGGAACTAAACTTTATAATCTTTGAATTATTCATTTTCAGTTTTAGGACACTTTTAACTTCCAAAATCTGAGAATAATCATGCATGCTTCATTGTCAATACTGCTCTGCCTCATCAGCTTCCTTCTTCCAAATGTCTTCGGTAAGTGTTTGGTCTGAATTTGCAGCAAATATCTACTAATCAATCCATCAAAATGTTATCAGTACACTTTAATAGGTAATATAAAGTAAGGTGTATAACAGCATTAACAGGTAAATAATTATGCTAATAATATTTTTTTATTTCTTTCAACGAAGTAAAACATTTCTGTTTTCTTTTCGAAAATCAGGTTTCAAAATATGTATTGTTGCTTGAGAGCCTCAGTTAAGACCCTTTAATATCTGAATGAACATTATGCATGTTGTGCAACATTAACAATAAAGCACATAAAAATGTTACGGTACAAAATGGGTCCAGGGGCATGGATACAATATATGTATTTAGCATGCAAAAATAAACAAACAAAACCAAAATTTATGAACCGAGGAAAAAAAATCAGATAACAACAAGGTACAAAAGAAAAATAATATTTATTGTTTACACATTTGATCAAATTAAACACAAATTACATTTTACAGACTGATCAATTCTCTCCAAAAGTAAAGAACGATTTTAGGGGGAAGCAAGTCTATGTTATGTATTTTGTAAGATTTTTTTTTTAAACTTAGAAATATTATCTCTCTATCTCTCTCTCTCTCTCTCTCTCTCTCTCTCTCTCTCTCTCACACACACACACACACACACACACACACACACACACACACACACACAGACAAAAATTCTTTGATGTTAGTTGATAATTGTCAAAATATCACAAAGTTGACAATAATGCAAGATATATGTGTAATTCTTGCTGCGCTCCCCCCAACGGTAGCACTGTAAAACATATTAGTCACCATAAATTCAGTTATATAACACTAAAATTACAGGTACACATATATTTTGATTGTTCATAATATGATTTCTTTGAATTAAGGAACATCCTGGAAAGATGTTTTTGAGGACAACCAGAGGTGGTATGGTTCTTACTACTACAATAAAGAGAAGTTTAAATGCAGCATGAGCATCTACCATGTTGTAAAAGAGGGACTGGGAACAGTGTATGCTGGATTTACTGACCCAGACACCAGTATAGAATTAGAAGGTATACACAAAGAAAATTACAATAACCAGCGGTACACTAGCTGCAATAATGTAGCCCTCTCGGATTTTTTTGATTTGAGGTTTTCTCCCCCCCCCCCCCCCCCCCCCCCCCCCAAAAAAAGGGGGGGGGGGGGCAACATTATTGCAGCTAGTAGTACATATACATGTACATTTCCCCCCAGAAAAACTACTCGGTATATACAGGGTTATTTTTGCCATTATGGTACTATAAACTATTTATTATTGGGCTAATACCAGTAGTCAAATTTGTCCATAATCACTAGCCAAGAGTTTTGATACACTGCTAGAAATTGCTATTCAAGGCTTGTGATTATCACAGTTATACATGTAGTACATGTACACATTTTTGTCTTTGATTATCTACAAGTACATATTTTATATCTATTTTATATCTACAAGCATTTTATTGATAATAATTTGATATTTACAAAGTATCCCAGTACATGTATAATATCCATTATATTAAATAAATCAGCATGATAGTGCAAGGTATCAAAATCACGTTTACTGGTTTTACTTGTAGGGGGACATTTATTGAATGAACCAAACTTAACTATTCAGTTTACCAAGGCCACTGTGTACATGGCAACCAGTAATCGCATACGACCTGACCAGGAATTTGAACTCACAGGAAAATTAGATTTTAAAAATGGAGGATGGGAATATCGTGCGAATGTCACCAGACCAGTGAATAACAGTTTTAGTGATTTTGTCCTTAATACTATGAAAGGTTTGTACATGTAATTTAGAAGATATTTATTTACGTGTATGTCAAACTAATACATGTACATGATTTACTAACTGGAATTTTGGAATGTTAATTGTTAGCACAGGGATCAGTAACATTCAGTTTTATGATATTATGTCATCACTATATATTTACATCTACTGAGTAAAATATTACACATATGTTTTAACACATATTTCTATTGTATATACCTTTGAAATGCATGGTAAATATGTCGTGAATGTCGTTACGCGCTATGACCAGATTTTTTACTTTCCAAATCTGGTCATGACCAGATTTTCAGATGTTGGAGGTTGGCAAGTATGGCTATGTTCCGATCACAAAATTACAGAAATTGCGCATGGATTATAAAATTATCATGAAACATCGATAGTTTTGGTGGAAATGGCGGCTGTTGATTTCGCCATTTTTTGGGTGCGTATTATACATAGGACCTGCTGTTTTTTCGCCATTTTTTGGTCAACTTTGGGGGGTGCGTATTATACACGAGTGCGTATTATACACGATACTTTACGGTATTTTCTCCTCTATTTCTTAAGAAAACGGATTGTAATTCACAGTGTTGTAGATACTGACAGGGCTGAAATCTACACGTACCAGTTCTAACCCATTTATCGATCAGTCGAAACCTTCAGTAACCTAAAAAAACACGGGACTGCACGAAATAATCATGATGATGATGTCAGACTCAAATTCCCATATAAGACGACTTGGCTATTTCTTTTATCAAACATACTGAAGTAGTTAATTTTACCTACTTTATATGGTTAATTCAATAACTTGTCAAAGGAAAAATGTAAATATAAACAATCAAATGATTTCTTTGATGATTCATGCAGGTTATGAAGGTAGTGATCATTGCAGAAAAATTTTTAACATAACCCGGTAGCGCAGGTTATACATTTTTTCTGCAATGTTGTTACCTTGATGTCCCCCATGAATCACAAAAGAAAGCATTTTATTTTATTTAATGTATACAAAAAGAATAGAAAGAAAACTTGCAGGGATGATGTGATGTTAAAATATTGAAGGTTACTAGCATAGTGATTATAAGCACCTTTTTGGCCAAATTGATGTTGATCCAGTGATTGTATTCATCCTGATAAAGATTTTGACCTTACAGAAGAATTAGTAAAAAACGGTGGATTGGAAACAATGTCGTATGCTAATGTTACCATACCTGTGAATAACAATATTTCTAATTTTCTACTAACCACAATGAAAAGTATGTTGGTTAGAAGGATATTAATGTGTCATGCTATTTAATACTACATGTACCTTTTAAATTGAATATTAGTTTATTGACTGTTTATTAAACCTTTTAGAGCCAGTAGCCCTTTTTACAAAATATTTTGATTTTTGTCATAAGGCAAAATCTTTAGATTTTGTTCCTTTTCACAGAAAAACTTATATGGATCTTAAGTCTAAAATTTGTTGTAACTTTATTAGAGCCCATACCCACTCATTGGTATTTTAAAACTTTGAAAAAATCATCATATAGTGTAAAATATATAAGACATATGCCATATTTTAATTTTTTGCTTCACATCGACACTATATTTGTGGTCTGTGATTTCAGTTTTGCATCATGACTGTAAGAATTTTGAGTTATTTACATGTATATATTAATCTTCTTTTATTAGAATTACACGTGTTAAGTGTTTTGAGATTGTTGCTAGGGAAGGGGTTTCTTGTAAGTGAAATCATATGGTAGCTAGGTGAAATCTGTAAGGGATGTGTTAGTGAATGCACTTAAAATATTCCTTAAGAGATTCTTAACTTTAAAGTCTTATGCAAAATCTTAAGATTTTTTGTGAAAAGATCTACAGGTTTATACCAAATATATAATACAAGGTAGCAAGGTTAGGTAATCTGCCATATATTTCAGTCAAAACATAAGTTAATCATATAGGTATTAAGCCAGGCCTGCAAGTCTAATATGAATGTGCATGACTCAGACTGTGAAGGTATAAATTTTCATTTAGTTATTTTTGCAAAGGTTTTTTTTATAAAATAATATTTTGTCAATATTGATTTGATTTAGTTATAAACAATTTGAAGTATAATATCTAGAATATTACTTTGAAGAAATTGCAGGTAAAATTTTATGAGAATATCCCAGAGACTTCCCCTTCAGAAAAGCTGCAACACCTGACACTGAATCAGCAATTCTCAAATATTGGTCAAAGAATAATCTTGCAAAATTCAACTCCCTAAAGTAGTATACTTACTTTGAATAAGAAACATGTTAAATTTAACAAGTGCAGTTCTTTAATACTTTCAGTACTTTGATTAATTAACATACCGGTATTCAATAAATTGCTGATTACTTTTGATAGTTTTTTTAATCTGTGTATTACCTGTTTCAGTGTCTCCCACTCCCCACACACAAGACAGATCATTACAGATAGGACTGACGATCGGCCTCTCCTTGTTGTTTGCCTTCGTTGGGGTAGGCATCATGGTAGGTTTGGTCGTTTGGGGAGTACGCAAAGGTTATATACGACATGTGGCAACCAGTTACAAGAACTTCAAGAACTCTGCTCCTAAATACAATGTGAAAGAGGGAGATGTGCATATGTAGGCATGAATGTTTACCAGACTTCTGAAAAATTGAAGATGAAACCAACATATGATTATTGTTTAAATGGAGAGAGGTTGTGATTTGCTTGCAGTATTTTTTGTTGTGTATGGCTATGGCAGTGTTGTGTTAAATGGACAATCACCTTTGAGGTAGCACTGGCTGCTATAAAAGCTGTACTTGTCCCAAGAGATATCACTTTACAAATAAATGTTAATTGTAATACATGTACGCAGAAAGAGAATTATTGAAAATTGAAGATAAAACCAAAATCATTTTTGTTTACCAGTAAATAGAGTGAAGTTGCCATTTGCGTGCAGTATTTTTTCGTTGTGTCAAGCAGTGTTGTGTTAAATAGACAACTATCACCTTTGAGGTAGCACTGGCTGCTATACAAGCTGTACCTGCATGCCCCCCCCCCCCATGTCACTATATAAACATTATATGTAATATGCAGTAAGATAATTATACACATAGAAGTGCACATAGGGTGGAATAAGCTTCCCATAAAGAATGGACTGTTTTCCAGCTTTATTGTACATTTTGGTTATCTTTTTTTCCCCTGCAGCTATAAATTGTTATTATTTGTAGGTATTAGGGTGTTTTATTTTTTGCTGTTGTGAGGTTACAATTATGTGATTCTTCTTTTCATGAGATTGAAACTAATTTACTTCATTTATTGTTTTTCAAGTGGGTTTTTTTTTTTTTTTTGTTGTTATCAGTTTAAATCTGTCATTTGATTTACAATACATATCATTTAATTACCATACATGACAAACCTTTTATCAAATATTTACAATGTAGATCGATTATACATGAGCTTGCTTGAGAATTGATTTATACAAGTTGACAAAAAAACTGCATGTTAATACCAAAAAAAAAAACCCAGAAATATTAATAGCATGATAAATGGTGATTGTCGCTTTCAATATCTGTTTTACCTTTAATCTCCTAAATTTATATAAAATCATTTTGGATTTGAAGTCTAAACATTGTATAATTGCTATACTGTAAAACTTGTTTGTAATGAACTGGAAATGCAGGAAATTACCGGTACCTTTAAAAGGAAGTTATATCTTTTTTCCCATCTTTTGTGTTGTAAAACTTTGAAATTTCTAAGATAAAAGATAAATAATTATGAAGAATCTCATTTATGATTAACTAAACATTAATGTCTCCAGGACTTCTTTATAAGCAAATTTTTATAATCATTGAGAAATAGATTGTGTAAAACATGTATATGAATTTATAAGCTCAAGTATCATTTATTTGAACCATAAAAGATGTTTTTACATACAGTTCTGTTACATATTCTGGTGCATTGTAATTTTTACCGAAAATGTATTTTTTTCATGATACGGTAATAACTTTTTGAGATGCTATAGATGTTTTCCATGCTTGTTGTCACAGTAACATTCCAGAAATGCTGTCCTATCTACTGTTATATATGTAATAGTACTCTTTCACCCCCATTATCATTTATCCCTTCATTTTTGTTTAAAAAAAAATGACTGATTTAACAGTTGACTGTTTTTAGATAATACATAGGTTTATTTGCAATTTTACAATTTAGAAATCGTGTAATAATACCAATTGATTCATGAGAGTATCGTTATGTGAAAATGAACACAATTAGAAAAGAAGTGAATGCCAAGACTGGAGGATATTCTAGCAGAGTTTTGGTATAAACCCTTAGAGAAAAGAACTGGCTTTTTTCCATTGAAATTCCATTGAACTTTCATTTATTTTCCAGTTTTCATTGAAATACCATTGATTGTGCATTTATTTTTCTTGTGTCTTCATCTGACCAGTTTAATCTCCGCAATCAAAACTTAAATCTCCTCTTTGAATACTGTTATATACATGTATAATGTAATAAATCTGTCCATTGTTATTTTTTATCATCATAATTTGCATATTTTTGTAGCTTTCAAAAAGAAATATAACTCGGTGCCCGTCCTTTTTTTCTCTCTACATGTAATTTGTTTATTGTAATTCTGATGAACATACAATATACATGTGTCTGTATTCTATTAGTCTGAGTTTTAAAGAAGTCTATTTTGAATTTCTTTTTATACAATGTTCATGCAGCTACTGTAGAACTTTTTAAGATACATGTATAAGAAAAAACTGTAAATTATTTCCAAAATTGAAAGATTCAAAAGTCAAGCAGTATATTGAACTTCCTGGTAGGTTTAAAGGGGTATGGTCACTAATCTCACATTAGATTTTTATTGTATATTTTGATTTATTTGGGTTATTCCTTAACTGAAATATTGAGATACAATCAACATTTACAGCTTCAGTTCTTAGTTATTAAAACAAGGCTTGTGCCATGGTTTTCAAATGTGATATTGCTATGAAGAAGATTCTATGTTCTACACAAAATGACAAAGACAAGAAACTAGCTGTTTATCTGTGTTCATAATTTACAAAATTAATATAAATGAAACTATCTGTTCTATATATAGAACCTACTGTATACCGGTAAACAAAAAACATAGTACACGTTATGTATACAGAACAAAGAATTATGAGCTTCTACTTTCACATGTAACTTGACAACTATTTAACATTCAAACAGTACAAAAAATAAAGCATCATAAATATAAAGAATGGAATGCAAATGTATTTAAAACTTTGAAGTTTTCAGATGACCATGCCCCTTAAATCTTTTGAACTGTGTATGAACTTATTATTTGTTCTCTGCACGAAAATGAAAATGTCGCAATTAAAAAGCATAATAAACTGTTGCTAGATTAGAAAAAGCAAATGCTGGTAACATTTAAATCTTAAATACACAATTTGTATATCTAGATGGACAAAATGGTTGGTTGATCTATACTTTTAGAATAGTCAGAATATTGAATGTATCCTATACACTGTATCAGTAGTTGAGGTGTTGGATAAAGTACTGAAACTGAAGTTATACAGTACATATCATCCTAACTGTTTTTATATATGTGAGTCATACATATCATTTTACTCAATGCAAAATTTAAGTTGATATTCTGTACAAATATCAGAACTCTTCATTTTATATATGGAATAAAAACGAGAAAAGTGTGTGGATGTGTTGAATTATATTTATTGAACAATTCATCAAAACACTAACTCTGTAATACAGGTAATATGGAATAATATATATATAACCTATGATTAAGGTTTGAAATTGTTGGCACATTTATGGACAATATTCATCAAATGAATAATATCATTTTACAGCCAAACAATCTTTCTCCATATGTCATGCTTTCCTGCAATAAGATTGTACGTCAACCTGAGAGACATATCAGTTATTGATTAAAGTAAAAGCAATAGCAGAATATTTTCCACAGTGAAAAGCTGCCTTTTCTAGGTTAGTCAGGACTCTGAGGTATTAGTCTGGAATAAAGTGGACTGTTAGGGTCCTTTACATAGGACCCAGGGGACTGTCCTTTGTTGTCTTTGATAGATACACTCAGGGGAAACCCTTTAACCAGAATGTCCACTATGTCGCTCTTCTCCATTTCCACAGCCTGTTAAACATGTTTGAATAAAGTCAGATTCTTGTTTAAATGTGTAAAAAGAGAAAAAAAATTAAGTTCCAATACATGTACACATTTTGCACCTTTCAGAGTGATACAATTTTGGTATTTGAAAAAGATAAAATAGGGATGCTCTACATGTACATGTATTAAGGACTTGTTCATGTCACTGTTTTTAAAATCATTAGTGCTCTCTCTAAATCTTTTTGATTTGCATAACACATAAGTATGTTAAAGGGCATAACTTGGCATAGATTAGATTTTTTTACACAGTAAATTTGGAAAAAAAAAATAACGAAAACAGAATGCAAATATGTGGAGTTTGACTGTGTTGGAGTATACATGTATTGATAAATACTAGTACTAGTAAAACCTTATGTAGTGGAATTTTCCCATCACTGTCCTGTATAGTTGGGCAAGCTCCTCTCCTCAATAACAGCTGAACAATCTCTGTGTTCCCTCGGTATGCTGCTCTGTGAAGGGGGGTAACTCCTGATTTAGTAATGCTGTTCACATCTGCTCCAGACCTTAGCAACAGTTCACATATGCTAAGATGGTTATTCCTACTGGCATAGTGCTGAATGAAAATAGATTGGATAACTTCAAAAACCAAAATGCAGTTTGTATAAATGTCGGCATAGCATATTCGTGAGCAGTTACAAAACTAATTTTCTACAGCTTTGGTTGGTTGGCTAATCTCCAAGAAATTCGTTGATACATGTACTAAAACATTTTGACTGAAGTCTCTTTCGAATCTCAGACCAGTGCCACTCAAAGTGATTCGGAAAAATTTCCCCGACTTCTGTCAGTCAAAATGTTTTAGTCTCGATGCACGAATCTCCCTGAGCTTAGTTGGTTGGCTACTTTTTTAGCTTGATCTGTGGGGATTTAGTGACCTAATGGTCACAGTTTCAAATCCCACCAAAAGTGGGATTTTCCCCCTATATAATAAAAGATATATAAAAATTTTGTATTTTGGAACTGTTCAGTAATTTCTAATGTAAACATTTTTAAAATTATCAAAACAAATTATGATGTTCTTATGGAATAAGCAAATAAGAGCTGTGTTCGATGCGTGCTATAACACTCGGAAACCGAGGCCAGCACATTATAGGAAGAAAAAAAAAAAAAGAGAAGAAGACACCATACTAAAACACAATAACCAGTTTCTATGTAACGTATGCATGTAACAAATTCTTGTAGCTCATACCAAAGCTGTGTAACCCGAGGAATCCATTCTGTTTGCATTTTCTCCTTTGCCTAAATGTCTCTGCACTTCTTCCAAATCTCCACTCACGGCGGCAGACCAAATCCCTCTTTCAAACTCCATCTCATCCAGTGTCTGGTGCACTGACGGGGCACCAGAACTGTGAGCGCTGCAGTCATGAGCATGACCAAAATTGCTCATTGTTTTGATCAAAATGAAAGCGAAAGTAAAATTTAGTAATGCAATCGAACCCGAGCTTTAACAGTTTGTAAATCGCTGTCATAAGTAAAAATCAATGCATTGTGATATTGATATTTTAGTCAGACTTATTCAATCACATACATTCTATAGAGTTCGAGGAAAGGGTTAGATTTCTACTGACTGTTTATTTAACATTAACTTCGGGTTTGAAAAGCCACTCTCTGCAAACCCTTAAAAAAAAAATGGCTGCGCCCATAGTCACACCGGTAACTCATGTTGTATTTGATGTGGATGGAGTTTTAATAGGTATGATACTCAAGTATTCAGCTACAAGTCTAACCATGAGAGATGAGATATATACATTGTCCAAAATTTGAATCCGAATTATGAAGGTGTTTTTTTTTTTAATATACACTTTGTCCCTGCAGTTCTAGTTCTCTGGTTCAACGGTAACATTTGGATTGACATGCCGCAGAGCTACAGTTCCTCCCATACAAAAACTCGCAATTTACTGTGTACAAAAAAAAATGCGCTAGTTTTGGACTGATAATCCTTCTTTCCTTATACATTCGGTTCAAATAAATTCCTTAGACATTTTATGAAGTTTTACTACAGATGTCGTCACTTTACTTACCACTAAAATTCTTTTAAATACCATTAAAAGACCCATTAAATGAAGTAGCATGGTTTGTTGATAAGATAAATTGTCAACTCTCAACACGTAAATTTAACATGCTTCACTTTCCAAGGCCGGTTAGAATTTGAGGCAAGTAAAATGACAATAACAGAAGTAAATTGTCTGAAGCATTTAATGGCCTTGAGATTAAGTATTTTCACAGAATATGTTAGGAAATAAGGCGTGTCAACTCAGATTTTCAGGTAGAGCTACAGATCTGCAGGTACTTTGTCCCAAGAAGTTTATGCAGCCTGTTTTTCTTAATTATTCGAAATTTAAAATACCTCAGGATTCTAGCGATACTCATTTAATAGAATGAAAAATCACATCATTTCTTCTTAACACAACCCTCTATCAGCACATGCACTTATGGTATGTTTATGCGATAAAGTTTACTCATAGTATACTGCGACAGTTTTTTCGAACTCCAAAATTGTAGTCAAAAGAAATAAATAGGTAGGTTTTAAATAAAGCTATAGATCAAGCTAAGACTCCAAGCTATATTTAGTTATTGTACTGGACTAGCCTGTCAGATTTAAGCACAGGTGCTAGCGTAGAAAAAAACACCAAAGAAACAAAAGTACCTATGAGGACATGCATTTTTTCTTATAGGTACTTATTTTTCTTTCTGGGTTTTATTTTACTGCACAAGCCCCGTGGGTTTAAGAAAACAGCTAAAATAAAAAAAGTCTATGGAGACACACATGTTCTTAACACGGAAGTCTACCGCTTTTTAACTGTCTCCCGCCTATGGCTTTTATTAGCAATTCTACCATTTCTTCAAAATATGTTCGTTGTTTTGATAGATAGCAGATTTGGAAGCCATTGTGGTCTAAAAATCTTGTCGGGTTTGAAATTAGCGCGTGACTTGAATTGGGAGCATACAAACGCTTTTTTTAACATGGGTGAATGATAAGTTTTCAAGCATGTGTTTTACATTGAACGATGAAAGAAGCCACTTCCAGTGATTACAATAGTTACAAGACATGTCGATATTATCCTCGCTAAGGAAAAAGAAGCTTTGCCATTCCACACGTGGCTTTAACAATGACTTATTATATTTTTTAACTTGGCCATAACAGTAAACTTTATTGCAACACTGCATGAATTCTGATACTGTGGAATCATCATTGTTCATGGGGGACCAATGTTCGTGGCTTTCGTGGGTAACCCTTGCCCACATCCCCACAAACGTGTATACAAGCATTTGTTTAATATTTATTTACAAAATAGAACTTGCTACCAACGAAATTACGTCCCCACGAACCAGGAAATCTTTGGCTACCCACAAACATTGACCTCCACGAATAAAAATGATTCCACAGTAAGCAAGTAAACGTCGTCTTTGATATTGAAAAAAGAATATACGACTTACTACTAGTTCTTCTCTTATTTGTTAAATTTCGGCAACTTAACCTATGTTTACTGAACAATGGCAACTGTTAAAGTCTCCGCACACAAAGATTTTTTATTCCTCCAAAAAAAAAGCTTAATCAATTTGATGGTAAATGCATGCAAAATTCTTTTTGCATGTGTTGATATTGCTAAATTTTTAAAGTCTTTTATATTTTAGTTGATATCCTTAATTAGAACCATTTTAACAAGAGCTTGGACTTTGGGTAGTTGTGTCAAACAGCAATGTGACGTAGGCATGTCTATTTCATTGTAGGCCACTCAGCCATGGCTCTGTGAAATCAACACGATTTGTCTGGCTTTTGAGCTAAGACTACGCAATCGGTGCATATTTCGCTTGAAACCGCGTCATTTTTAACTTGTTTTGACGCAAGAAATAGATAGCTACGCCCTACTGAAAGTCCAAGGTCTTGTTAAAATGGTTCTACTAATCAGAAACCTTATCTACAATATGGAATATCTGTGAAAAAGGCCCTGCGCAATGTTACCTATTTTGGGTTCTAAATCTACCTCTTTTTCACCACTGGAGGTTAACATGTATGATGGAGATTTTGTTTTGCAATCTACATGAAGTACCTGAATGATTATTTTGAAAATTTTGCAAGGTGTTAAAGAACTTTAAAATGGAAAAAAGATGTCAGATTTTTCCATTACAAATCTCCTTATGAAATTTGTTTTCGTTCTTGTGATATGGATTGTAAAATCACTTGTTTTTAATTGAAAATATATTGTTTACGCATACATGTTAACCTCCAGTGGTGAAAAAGAGGTAGATTTAGAACCCAAAAGAGGTAGCATTGCGCGCGGCCTTTTTCGCGTATATTTTAAAGAACATATTTTTATATACTAGGCCTTTATATGTAGATAGAGTTTCTAGTTAGTAATTAAGAATATTAACTAAAATATAAAAGACTTTAAAAATTTAGCAATAGCAACACATGCAAAAAAAAGTTTGCATGCATTCATCATCAAATTGATAAAGCTTTTTTTTTTTTGGAGGAAAAAAATCTTTGTGTGCAGAGACTTTAACAATTGCCATTGTTCAGTAAAAATAGGTTAAGTTGCCGAAATTCAACAAATAAGAGAATTAAAGAACTGATAGTAAATTGTATATTTTTTTTAATATCAAAAACGATGTTTACATGCTCATCACAAATCATGCAGTGTTGCAATAAAATGCAAGTCAAGTTTACTGTTATGGCCAATTTAAAAGATATATTCGGTCATCGTTAAAGCCACGTGTGGAATAGCAAAGCTTTTTTTTCCTTGGCGAGGATAATATGGACATGTCTTGTAACTAATGTAATCACTGAAAGTAGCTTCTTTCATTGATCAATGTAAAACACATGATATCATTCACTCGACTTAAAAAAGCGTTTGTATGTCCCAGATTCAAGTCACGCACTAATTTCAAACCCAACGAGATTTTTGGACCACAATGGCTTCCAAAATGGCTATCTATCAAAACAATGAATGTATTTTGAAGAAAAACTGTAGATTTTCTAATAAAGGTGGTAGGCGGAAGACAGAGTTAAAAAGCGGTAGACTTCCGCCTAAAGCGGTAGAGTTAACATGTACGGTTTACGCAAAATCTCTCTGTTTGTCAAGTTGATATATGGGAGGTTCTCCACGATATGGCTAACACTAAATGAGTATGTAGCACTTTCACATATTAACAGTTATGAGAAAAGACCCTGAGTTTCATAATCAAGTTATTATACTAAGTGTCCCACATTTTATTTGAATGTATGGAATTTTACCTGTCACTACAGTAAGGCCATCCTTTAAAAAAATGTTTGTTTGAAATTGCCGCCTGGAGGCTTTTTGACCCAGGAGGGAGGGAGGGAATTTTTTTTTTATTTTTCAAACTTGAAGTTTAACTAATTAAGAATTGGTAAAAAAATAAAATTCTCCAAATTAAAAAAAGTTCTTTATTTTTTGCTTATAAAATTTTATCAGTGGGGGGTATTTCAATGAGGTGGGAGGCAATTCCAAACAAACAATAATTTTATTTTGGCCTAACAGCAACTATTATATGTGTGCACTGTTTTTTCTTAATAGACACAGAACACTTGTACACAGATATTATACAAGGCATTGTGGGTCAGTATGGAAAAACTTTCACAATGGACATCAAAGTGAAACAGATGGGCAGGAAGGAACCAGAGGCTGCAAAAGTCGTCATAGGTAAGTCACTTTTATGTTGAATTTTTTTTTTAACCATGATCCCTGGACTAAAAATGGGGCCTATAAAGCAGTGTTAAGTTCTGCATAGGAATCTTTAAAAATTGTTTTCACAATATATACAATTCTACAATCTGAGATACATTGTATTACTATATGAGTATCGATCCTGATAATATTATACATTAGTACATGTATATAGTGTACATTCAAATTTTCTGAACAGTGTATCACCCCTCCCCCTTCCTAAGTTTAGTGTTTTATATTAAAAAAATCAGAATTTTATACAAAATATTACTGAGGCAAGCAATGTGGCCAATAGGCTTTTTGATTTAAAATTATTTAGTGAGTGATTTGTCTTGTGATTTTATGTGGTTATTAATTCCTAGCACTTAATAAGGAATCTACAGTATTTCAAGAGTTTAATAAATTACAACATTGTTTTCCAGAGAGTCTAGATTTACCAATAACAGTTGACCAGTATCTACAGATGTCTCATGAGCAACAAGAAAAATTGTTTCCTTCAGTTGAACTTTTGCCAGGTAAGGTGTTCTATCATGATAAATTATGCATTATAGATATTGAAACTTTTATTCGTCATTAAAAACTTTGAAAGTTCATGGACAAAAGTTTGTTTTACCTCAGACTGAAATGATGCAACATCAATGGATAAAACATGTCATGTGATTGCCATCTAAATCTCTGTTACTGACTGTCTACGGAAATGTGTTGGGTTGTTAATGTCCATAGAAGGCATGGCGAAGCCGAGCCTTCTGTGGATGTTACCAACCTGACAATTTCCATAGACAGTCAGCAACAAACCTAATATGTAATAATTATTGTACATATCGTCTTTAGTCAAGATTTGTAGTCTTCATTTTATATTTAGCTCTCTTGTACACATGGCTGCTTGTTTGTTTTTGAAGGAGCAGAGCGTCTAGTAAAACACTTGCATAAAAACGGAGTCCCTATTGCCACTGCTACTGGTTCACATACACAGAGTTTTGAGCTAAAAACCTCGGGTCACAAGGATTTATTCTCACTGTTCCATCATTGTGTCCTGAGTGGAGATGACCCGGAATGTAAACATGGCAAACCTGCACCAGACTGTTTCCTGCTGGCTGCACAGCGATTTCCCAACAATCCTGATCCCAGCAAAGTAAGAATTTTCTCTATTTTCGGACACTTCACATTGAAGTGATAAGTATGTATGATTGCCCAATGTACCACCCCTCAGTCACCTTTTCTGTTCTACAGGTGCTGGTGTTTGAGGATGCCCCCAATGGAGTGGAGGCTGCCCATGCGGCAGGGATGCAGTGTGTGTGGATTCCCCACAAGGGCATCAACAAAGAGACACACAGACACCTGGCTACGATGGTGCTAGACACCTTGGAAGACTTCAGACCTGAGTTGTTTGGTCTTCCACAGTATGACAGCTGATTGATGGGGGCCTTAGATAAATGGCTTGTATAGATCCAATGTCTTGGAGGGTGCTAAAGTATTAATAGTTATAAGTTTTATTTTATCAGGTTATTAATTGTGTGATTCAAACTGGTGGTGTTTTATCATATATACATGTACATATTTTTTTCAAATCAGAACCTGTGATTTGTCACTAATGAAGATGGTATGGTGATTTGTATAAAGTACCATAATGATTGCTATTTTTAATTCATGATTATTGATTGTGATTTTTCTGATCTCAAAGCCAACGAGAACTTTAGTTGATTGATTCTTTTTAATGTACTTTTTCAGCATTATATATAGTTAATTTCATTGTTGGTTTTTTTTTTATACAATGATATTTGCAACATTACCCTGTTACATGAAAAAGTAATCCTGACCTTGAATAAGTTCGCCAAACATTAGAAATCTCCAAGGTGTTTTGACCTTTAAGCTGCTTGAGACATTACTAGTGCAATACCTAGTCAATTTTAAAAGTTTGAAAACATCAGTGTATCTACTTCAAAGAGAGCTTTTCACTAATGCAAGAAGAAAATGTTTTAAGTCAAAAAATTAATGAACTGCCCTTTTACACTTCAAAGAGAACTGATAATTGAGTATCTGATAGTTAATCAGGTACTGCTTGGCCCACTACTTTTTACCTCGTACTAATTTGGTCGCTGTGACAGTATTACTGGTCTTGGAGAAAGGCTCTTTCTTGCAATGTTGCTGATGATTGACTGTTGACGTCAGGCTCTGCAGGGCAAAAAAATTAAGACAAGCTCACTTTTGATCTGGATCAGTCTTAATTTTACAAAAGCAAGTACATGTATTAGGACACAGTTCGAAGATGAGCCTGAGATAAAATAAAAGAGCTTTGTTTCTCTGCCATACATTAAAAGTATGTCTTTTGATTTCAGGCTGATTCCATCAGTAGAAATTATACATGAGGTGCCAATCTTTTCCTGCTTAGCACATTACAGTACCAGTACTTTAATAAAGTTAGCTGCAGATTTGTAGCTCTACAGGAAAATCCGGGTTGACAGACAGTAGACTACTGTTTGTCAACCCAGATTTTTCTGCAGAGCTACAGATCTGCAAAAAATAATGTTACATGTATCTGATTTTTTGGTTCTGAATGAACAGCGTAAAGCAATGCTGTGTACATACATTTAATTCAACAACAGACTTCATAAAGCCACAGTTTACATCCACTGCTTGCAGGGTATCAATGCTTAGAAGCTGACAATGCTCTATTAATTCAGTGTGCATTTCATGCTAAAAATTCACATACATTTTTGCATATACTAATACATCGAAGAATGTATAAACTATTCATGAATGGATGTTAATTATTATATTAAACAATTCTTGTAATCATATTTATACATTTTGTCAATCAAAAATTTTATTGTATGTTGATTTTTTTCCAAATTGATTGATGATTAAAAGAATATTTTATATCAAATATTATCTGTGTAGTAGTTTATTCATGACTAGCTAGTTGGGTCTGCTTTTCTGTTTTTTTCATCATTCTCTGATTTTAATTGCAACATGAACAAAAGTAAAGAGTCTCAAAGAAAATACATTAACAACACTCACTCATAAAAAT
>WFKH01010211.1:20265367-20284827 GCA_016163765.1 Magallana hongkongensis | reverse complement strand
ATGACGGACGAAAACAGATAGCAATAGGTCACCTGAGTTTACTCAAATACATAAACTAAAGGCATTGGTTGTTTAAATACAAGCAATGCTGCATGAATATTTAATGAAATAAAATTTGTTTACTTATAGTAAAGAATGTTGAGCTTGTAGTGTACATACTTTGCTGTGTCTTAGCAGAGTTCTGGCCAAACACATGAGCTGCCTCTCTCCTACAGAGAAGTTCTCCCCATTCTCTATCACCTGGGAGTCCAGCTGACTTTCCATGGAAGCAATCTACATGTATTTAGAGAAACAAATAATCAGTTACTGGGGTACAGGTATAGGAGAATCAAAAACCTTGCATGAATAAACTTGACGCACTATGAACTACTGTAAATGTATCACATTTGGCTGGTAGGTACATACAGAAATGCGCTAAATCAAATCCATGCTAATAACTTGTTGAGAAAATCATTTCCACCAAATATCGTACACGCCAAATATAATATGTTTACAGTAGTTTTGTAAACTGTAACAGTTACTGTATGTGTGAATTGTAACATCATGCATCATGTCTCGTTAAAAATTCTTAAATGCATATCACTTCTCACAGATAGCTTTTACATTTTCCAGCAAAATTTTTTTAAAGATTTGGTATTAAACCACTGTGAAGCAGACACATGTAACTCCCAGTTTCTTTGATACAACACCTGACTGTGTACATGTTTACATACTGAATGTAACTTACAGTTTCTTTGATGTGACACTTCTCCAGGGCTGACCACAGTGCCTCATCATTGTACTCCCCAAAGGGATCCAGGTTATACCTTCAATAAAATCTCAAATATATCAGACAGCTGAATACAATTTCTGTTAATCACTCATGACGAACACTGTATGTACATTTACTCATGTATGTAAACATGATCTTATTGTAATCCAATAAGTTTTCTATATAGAAAGATCAGTTCCAAAACATTTACTGAACGAATAACTACAATCAAATTACAGTAAAATCTTGATCCACTGCGATAATTTTATGTGGATCTTTGTGTTGGGACATAAAATTGTCGGAGCGAATCAAAAATCTGATTTTAATCAGAGTGGTTTATTCAAAGAATCTGCATATTAGATTAATTTTCCTTTATATGCTGCATAATTACTGACCTGATGGTACCTATGAAGAGGACCGGGTCCTGAGGAATGATGGACAGCTTGGACCTGAGGTCCTGTAGACCCAGTGTGGAGATGTCAAATCCGTCTAGCTTGATGGTTCCAGACTCCACCTCCACCAATCGAAACAAGGCTACGCCAAGCGAGGACTTTCCTTGAAAGAAACAGTGAATATACATGTAATTTCCTTTAAAAACTTTCAGTTTAATATGTAAAACATACATCTACATTAGTTTACAAATAAGTTCAACAAAGTAATGTAATGTTTAATCTTATTAATGATATAACAATGAATAGATCACCCCTTTCAGACATACTTGCCAACTGACCCGATTTTGTCGGGTCACACCCGATTTTTCGACCCTTCACCCGATTATTTTTAATGACCCGGTGGGTCATGCTTTTCACCCGATTTTTGTTGAAGAACCCGAAAATCTCCTGATTTCCGGATTTGGTTCGTAAATTACGTTGCGCGTTTGACTTCCAGTTATGAACCCAAGCTGAGTAAACAATGCCGATGGCTATAACAGATAAGTGTTCAGTTCAGGAAAGTGTTAATTATTATCGTGAGTTGTTTTGATAAACCGAGGGTTTAAATCATTAAGTGCGATAGCTTCCAATAAGAAAAGGTCTTCATCGGGGCCAGCGGAATCAAAACCAACAAAAAGAAAACGATATTTTTGTACCTATCAACATATCTGGGAAAATGAATTCCCATGGGTAAAACAAAGTAATCGAGTACAAAACGAGGCTTTTTGTGTTTTATGTAACGCACCTTTGAATATTGGATCTTGTGCCCAAAATGATCTGACTAAACATTCAAAAACGCTAAGTCATGTAAAAAATGATTTTTGATACACAAAAGTCTTCCCAGTCATATACAACTTTCATGCCATCATTTTCAGAGTTCAAAAGCAATGTTAATGTAGCAGAAACTCTTTTTGCATTTCTTTTAGCTGAACACAACCTACCATTTTCTGTGTCAGATCACTTTACAAAGTTCAAAATCAGCAACTGTTAGTTACAATGCTTCTTTGCAATAAAATATTACACATACGTTTTAACACATATTTCTATTGTATATACCTTTGAAATGCATGGTAAATATGTCGTGAATGTCGTTACGCGCCATGACCAGATTTTTTACTTTCCAAATCTGGTCATGACCAGATTTTCACATGTTGGAGGTTGGCAAGTATGCTTTCAGAGACTCATGAATCAAACTTTATTCTGCATGTGATACCAAAACATACATGTATAACTACATACACAAAGATAAATGAAGTTTGCCGTAAATGATAACAAAAGTATGATTCTAGCTCTCTTTGTGCTACACATAAACTATCAGTATTCTGTAGTTTACATGTAGTGAGATACAACATTAGGGTACCTGATCCGGATCTCCCCACAATTCCGATCTTTTCCTTGGGCAGGACATCAAAAGACACACCCTTCAGAGCCAGGGGGAGGTTCTCCCTGTATCTAAGCTTCACGTTTTTGAATATGAGCGTCCCCTCCTCGGGCCAGTCTGCAGGGGGCTGGTTCTTCTTGTCCACCTCTGGGCACTCTGATTCTGCTTCCTATCACAACATGGTAGTAGAAAAGAAAACAGTCACTTAATATCTTCCATCTTTGATTTTACAATACACATACATGTACACTGTACATGTATTTATCGATAACTTCTTTAAATTTGGAAGATAACTGTAAAGAAAATTTTCTGTAAAAAAACAAATTTTCACTTTTTTGATTTTGTGTAATGGGTATAAAACTATTTTTTTATTGGGACAACTTTATTTTGCAATTTACTGTCAGTAAACTTGATTACAGACCGAGACTTATTTTCGTGACCAAATGTAAATATGGATAAGCTAAAAATTTTACAAGGTTCCCAAGAACATCATCATCTCAGTATTTCTTGCTTTAAAACAGTCCTCTAATATCTGTAATACGACAGATATTAGAGGACTGTTTTAAAGCAAGAAATACTGAGATGATGATGTTCTTGGGAACCTTGTAAAATTTTTCACATCCAAATATAATTTAGTTTACAGTATGTAAAATACGATGAGATACTCATAATTATGCAAAACCTTAGCACTCAATCATGACATCTCATTGGTTAATCAACAACAGACACTGTACCTTTTCATACTGGGCGAGTCTTTCTACCGACGTAAACCTAGCCTCCATATCAATGGCCATCCTTACAGTGAAGTGGAATAACCCTATCATCTGAAGTAATAACATTGTTGATAAAACATAGATTTCATTCACATACAGGTAAAATGTTTAAAGTATGAAGTTGAATTATCAGTTATCAATAAAAATCAAGTGAACATAAAAGACTACATATTAAAGACAAGCTTTTATTTTGGTTTTAATTAATAAATCTACATGCAGTTTGACACATTAAATTTTCTCAGGAAATAAAATCGAATTTTTTTATAGTCAGTTTTCAGTGATGAATTTGAGGTAGAGAGTATGGTATAAAAATCATCCTCTCATTTATGATAATTTCAATGTCAAAGGTCAACTGACCTGTACAGAAAAAGCCAGCGCCATGCCAGCTAATGCTGTAGGAATGTTAGTAAGGATCACCAGTAGTCCTGTCACAGCCACCATGATAACACAGAGTAAATCCAGACGGAGAGCCAGCCAACGATTGCAGGCTGAAAACAGGAAGAAAGGGAGAGAGTTGGTGTCCAACAGCTGGTGAAATCTACAATAAGGAACCACACAAATAACACTCATTGTTAAACATTACATGTAAGTACATGGAATGGTTTCTTTTTATCAAGTGATTCAACATATCACATTAAAGGACATATCACATGTTTTTCAATTTTTGAAATTATTTAAATAAAATCATTCTATACTCATTAAAAATGAAGTTTATGATCGTTTACATAAAATAATCTGGCTAATTCGTAAGTTTGAAAGCGATGAAATTCAAATGTCGCGACATGCATATTTTCTCTCTCGATCTACCCGCCATTATGTGTGACGTCATATGCGACCTCGAGCGAGAAGGTGCTGTTAGCCATCTTTGTAATTGGAGTAGATTTAAACGACAATTTAACTAATTATCACCTATCAAATTGTTGATAACGGGACATGATGGTGTTTTGTGCCTCCTGCGAGTGTTCTAGACGTCAAAAATGGGGATTTGGACTGTTGTTTTTTTTAGTACCTCAAAGAGATTTAGAAATAAAGATGATAAAGCTACCAGTATAAACCAATTTGACATCTGTATGCTAAGACAGAATCATTACAGAATTCTTGTTTTTGAATATTACTGAATACAGGGAAATACATGTATTCACCTCTGTTTTAATTTCACCCCTTTCGCTCTCCTTGTAAGCAAAGCAAATTTAACTCTGGGCTGATTCAAAACAATTTTTAACTAGACAACATTGAGATGATGATCATCTCAAGGGCCCTGCTTAAATAATGGACAATAGGATTAAGATTTTCAGAGAATTTTGCATTGACCTTGACCTATAACTTTCGAGCTGGCATAGGACTTCTATTTCAATCTCATTACCCCTTACATACAGGCGCATTTTTGTTTAATCTGAGCAAGATTAAGCATATGGGAAATAATATATGGTCTAAAACTGATTATAAAGAGATCCACTATGACCTTCACGTTGACTTGGTTCAAGGTCACTGCACGCCATTAATAAAACAGCTCTGTTTAAGTAAAGTATTAGCCAAATAGGGCTAAGTGGAGAGTATATATGCTCTTAAAAAGGATTTTTGCATGGTCTGATATGAACTTGATCCTTGACCTACAAACTTCATTCAAGGTCACTGCACACCCTTTGACCATAGACACTCTGTGAGTGAAGTATGAGCCAGATTGGACCAAGGGGAGAGAAGATATGCCCCAGACAAGGATTTTATATATAACTCTGCTATGACCTTAACCTTAGACCTAGAAACATGGTTCAAGGACACTGCACACCCTTTACCCAAAGGCACTCAGTGGATGAAGTATGAGCCAGATTGGGCCAAGGGGAGAGAAGACATGCTCCAGACAAGCAATCTCGGACGGACGGACGGACCGATTACTATAGGGCGCACGCTAAGCGCGGCCCTAATTAACTATTAAAACTGGTCTCAATGTCAGGGTGAATTCAAGAGGTAGTGTGTAGTAGGGCAAAAAAATTTATAAAACACTGGGTGAAAAAAACCCTGTATACAGTACACGTATATATCAATGAATTGTCCATTATTCTGAATTTTATATATGTAATACATGTATAAAGATGTAATAAAAATACATGTAAATGTATTAACATTGCTATCACTAAAAAATGATTTAAAAACTGTCGAAAGTTCCGTACATGATATAATTTAATTTTCAATCATTTTTAACCCACCTGTCCATGAATTCTGTTGACTTGCCAAAAGCATGGATAGTACTGATGCCTTGAATGGTGGCAGTAATATGGCTGATCAGAGGAGATCGAGTTTTTGCATCCATTCGCTTTAACTCGAGTACACTGGAGGTAAACACTAGGTTCAACAGGAAAAATACTATTGCCAGCGGCAAGAGGGCGATCAGAAAATATGGGGAAACAAAGACAATGCTTATGAGGGCAAATATAATCATCAGAATATTCATTAGAAACAATTCGGCACTTTCTGGTAACCTCACATCAACTAAAAAAAAAAAGAAAAAACAAGATAAGTCACCCAATAACAACAAATGAAATCTTAAATTAAGTTTGAAATGTTGTATGATATATTATATAATTTATTATACTTTTTAAAAAAATATTTAACCATGAACCTTTTTCTTCTATATTCTGTGCTTCTGCATCAAACTTACATGTACATACAAATGTAAAGTAAAAAAGCAAGGAGAGTGTAAATTATCCGTTGTCTAAATTCTTATCAAAATACAACTAGAATTAAAAATATTACTCACTTTCATCCATATCATAGGAAAATCGATTTACTATTCTTCCAATTGGAGTTGAATCAAAAAACTTCATGGGACATCTCAGAATTTTGAGGAAGTTTTTGTCATGAAGTTTGCTAGATGCATGCAGTGTAACCTGGTATAAAAGAGAACAAGTAAATGTTTTTCTCTTAATAGTGAATGTTGTCTTTGATGCACTAATTTTCAAATTTTAATATCAACATTCAAGGTTTGTCTTTCAAGCAAACAGCAGAAATCTGATCTTTCCCAAAACTACAGCTTCAGTGAAACAAAACATCCAATTTTCCTTAGTTTTATGACCTTATTTAGGGAAGGTCAAGGTGACCAAACAAGGTCAAAGATCTAATTTCAAATTTCTATTCTATTCATTAATTAAGGCAAAGTAAAAAGAATATATTCTTCTGAAACAGGGGTAAAAAGCCCAATTTTATCTTACCTTCATGAAGAAAAAGGCCCTGAGTAGGGTTAATACGACCATGACTATTATACCCATCCCATAAACCAAGGCATGAAAGTCCAATTCTGGGTTGTCACGTATATCTTTACTCATGATGGTTATATTGCTACCCATGTCAATCGTGGTATTCTAAAAAGATAAAAAATAAGATACATGTATTCATAGATGCAACATTCAATCTTCCCGATCAAACAATGCTTTAGTAACTTAATATTTGATAGAAAATCTTCTTCACTTATCTTTAGAGTCTTCATGTTTTTTATTCAAGAGTAACGGTGAAACATAAAAAATAAATGCCCCTTTGCTGTAACTTGAAGGTGCTTACTCATCTGCCCTTTTGAATATAAATACTTACCCAATCCACTTGCTGTAGCCGATAGAAAATGAATGATCACCCTGCCCTCTCATTGTAGCTGATAGAAAATTAATAATCACCCCGCCCTCTCTTTGTAGCTGATAGAAATTGAATACTCGCGCCGCCCCCTTGTTGAAGCAAGAAGAATATCATAACTATCCCCCATCCCCCACTTCTTGTAGCCATTAGAATATGATAACCAACCTTTTCCCCCTTACTGTAACAAATCAAATATAAATACTTACCCCGCCCCCTTGTTGTAGCCAATAAGACAGCCACCAGCTTGTCCCAGTGGACACACCAATGCTGAGAATGTACACAAACAAGACAAAGCCAGATATGAAGAAACCCCCTGCTGCTTGCATGTACTTTCCGTATGTTCTGAAATTGACTTTGCCTGTACTTGTCTCCTCTGCTACAATCAGTCGACCCTCTGGAAATTACAAAAGTTGGATGTAACAGTAATGTCTGCCGGTATCAAGTTTGAAGCTGATCAATTTATTTTACAGAGCTTACTTTATGTGGCATGACATGAAAGTAACCCTAACTGACAGTTGGTAACTGACTCTTCAACTTACTGCTGCTAACTGACTAACTGACCACATACCTTACAGTTGGTAACTGACCCCGCCCCCTATAAACTTACTGTTGGTTTTTTCCTCCTGGGTGGCGCTGACCACAGACAGCTGTTTGTCCACACCTGGATGCACCTGCCCTCCATCCAGCACACCTGTCTGTGAGCCAGGACTCTGGGACAGTTCCGATCGGACGGACAACGTCCTGTTCCTTTTGTTGTTGCTGTTGCTATGGGGAAATACTGGCTTCTCCTTTAGACTTACGGGTGATATTGTGTCTAGTAGAGAAATAATCATTAATTCTGTAAAAATGAAGAATGTTTTTAATAAATCAAAGATATGAAAGTTATATCCATGATAATTTTAGCTAGGACTTAAAAAATAAAGAAATATCTTACAATTTTTTTTATTTCTTTTGATGGACCAATAAACAACAAGAGGCCCATGGGCCACATCGCTCACCTGAGGAACAATAGGTATGATAAAATAAGCTTAATTGGGTCATAATACAGACTATCGAGACAATGTAGTATAATACATGTACATGTAGATCCTGTGTAAATAAAAATCCATTTTTCCCTGAATATTCTTGTGTTTATTATCATTAGTCTCTTTTCTAACAGGATGATTTTATAGTAATATCACATGTTGAGAATTGCAGTTCTCAAAAAGATCCTAAACAATTGTTTATATATAGGATATAAACCTACATCAAACTCTGACCCTTTGTGAGGCCCAAGAATCGTCCAGGGGCCAAAGTCTAAACAATTTTAAAGAATCACCTGGCTGATTAGTTTCTGAGAAGAAGATTTTTAAAGATTTACTCTATATATTCCTATGTAAAAATTTGACACCTCATTGTGGCCCTACCCTACCCCCGGGGGTCATGATTTTCACAACTATGAATTAAATCTACCTGAGAATGCTTCCCCACAAGTTTCAGCTTTCCTGGCTGATTAGTTTCTGAGAAGATTTTTAAAGATTTACTCTATATAATCATATGTAGAAATTTGACCCTCCATAGTGGCCCCACCCTACCCCCGGGGGTCATGATTTTCACAACTTTGAATCTACACTACTCGAGGATACTTCCACACAAGTTACAGCTTTCCTGGCTGATTAGTTTCTGAGAAGAAGATTTTTAAAGATCTACTCTATATATTCCTTTGCAAAATTTCGACCCCCCATTGTGGCCCCACCCTACACCTGGGGGTCATGATTTTCACAACTTTGACTACACTACCTGAGGATGCTTTAACACAAGTTTCAGCTTTCCTGGCCAAATGGTTCTTGAGAAAAAGATTTTTGAAAATTTCTAAATTTTTTTAAAAAAATTCCTAATTATCTCCCCTTTGAAAAGGGCATAATCCTTAATTTTCACAACTTTTAATCCCCTTTGCCTCAGGGTGCTTTGTGCCAAGTTTGGTTCAAATTGGCCCAGTGGTTTTTTGAGGAGATGTCAAAAATGTGAAAAGTTTACGGACAGACTGACAGACGGACAGATGGACAGACGACAGACAAAATGTGATCAGAAAAGCTCACTTGAGCTTTCAGCTCAGGTGAGCTAAAAATGAAGAGATAGTTAGGTATAAAAATCACCATTGTTAACTATACATGTATACAGACTTAATTAAAATGAGATGTGTGCTCATACAATTTTCCAACTTACCGTCTGCAATTTCTTCTGCCTCCTCCTGAGTGTAGTACGTGTTGACGAGACTGGAGTATTCCCCGTTCCCCTGCATCAGCTCCTCATGCTTCCCTCTCTCCATGATCATTCCATCTTTGATGACAATGATTCCATCGCAAGAACTTAGGTACTATGAAATAATAAGAATACTAGGATAAAAGATTGAAACTTTCCTCCAAATTTTATATTGCCATTAAACATTGAAATACATGTAACTGCTTTTGCTTACATGCTTAATAGGAACCATTAAAATTTAAAACATATAATTTTATTAAGGACATTCAGATGAGAGAATTGTTAAAACTGTGCTTTGACCTCTTTGGTTGAAGTATAAAGCAAATGGAACAAAGGAAAGAAAAATATGCCTACAACAAGTATTTTCCGAAATGACCTTAACCTCTGACCTAAAATTTAGTTCAAAGTCACTGCACATCATTTACACATGAGCGCTCTAAGGATAAAGTATGAACTCGGGCAAAAGGGAGAAAAAAAAAACTTATACAAAGATTGCTATGACCTTGACCTCTGACATGGAAACATGCTTTAAGATCAGAGCACACTCTTTACCCAAGAGTACTCCAGGAGCCAAGGTCAAAAGGAGAGAAAATAACCTTAGACAATGATATTAAAAAGAGATAATTATATTTTTCCCATGACCTCACCCATTGGCTCCACAGGTGCTTGAGGATAGGACGTATCCCCACTCCATCACACCCCCACTTCCACCCCCAAGTATAGACCCCCAGGTCTTTACTCCTTTTTCTTTGAAACCATCCTTTTATGATAAATTTCTGATCTACTTTATACCCTCAGTCCAAAATTTGCATCAAACAATAAAAATGGTACCCATCTATATATACATGTATAATACAACAAGATTGCTAATTAAATTCATATGCCAGCTGAGAGGCACTGCTACGGAATATTTTTGTTTAAATGTCCTATCAAACTAGAACAACCAGTAACAAGAGGCCCATGGGCCACATCGCTCACCTGAACAACAGTTCCTTGTAACATTCAATTTGGTATCAAATGCTATTTCTATTTTAAACTTTGAAACCCTTTCTGGGGCCCCAGTATTGGTCCGGGGTTTATGGTTAGCTTTAACAATTTAGAATCTACACTATTTGAGGATGCTTGCATAGTAATCTCACAAACTGTAGGATTGTAATTCTCAGGAAGAAAATTTTTTTTCCATATATATTTCTATGTTAAACGTTGAACCCCTTCTGGGGCCCCAGTATTAGATCTAAGGTCACGGCTTTTATAATTTAGAATCTACACTATTTGAGGATGCTAACTTACTATTCTGACAAATTAAAGCATTGTAGTTCTCGAAAAGAAGATTTTTAAACATTTTCCATATATACTTCTACGTTAAAATTTGAATCCGTCTTGGGTCACCAGTATTAGTCCAGGGGTCACTATTTTAAAAATATTGAATCTACATTATCCAAGGTTGCGTGCATATTAATCTCACAAATTGTAGCATTGCAGTTCTCGAGAAGAAGATTTTAAAACATTTTCCCTATTTACTGTTATGTTAAACTTTGAACCCCTCTTGGGGCCCCAGTATTAGATTTTACCAATTTAGAATCTACAATAGCCATGGATGCTTGCATAGTAATCCCACAAACTGTTGCACTGTAGTTCTTGAGAAGAAGATTTTCAAACATGTTCCCTATATATTTTTATGTTAACTTTGAACCTCTTCTGGGTCCCCAGTATTAGTCTGGGGGCCATGGCTTCCACCAATTAGAATCTTGACAATTTGAGGATGCTTGCATAGTAATCCCACAAACTGTTGCATTGTAGTTGTTGAGATGAAGATTTTTAAACACTTTCCCTATATACTTCTATGTTAAACTTTGAAACCCTTCTGGGGCCCCAGTGTTGGTCCGTGGGTCATAGCTTTTACAATTTAGAATTTTCACTTTTTGAGGATCCTTGCATAGTAATCTCACAAACTGTAACATTGTAGTTCTCGAGAAGAAGATTTTTAAACATGTTTCTTATATATTTCTATGTTAAACTTTGAACCCCTCTTGTTGCCCCAGTATTAGTCTGGGGGTCACGATTTTAACAATTAAGAATCTACAATGGCCAAGGATGTATGCATAGTAATATCCCAAACTGTTGCATTGTTCTTGAGAAGAAGATTTTTAAACATTTTCCTACATATGTTAAACTTTGAACCCCGCCTGGGGCCCCAGTTTTGGTCCAGGGGTCACAATTCTTACAATTTATAATCTTCACTATATATACAAGCTTTTGTGTAAATATTGGCATTTCTGGTGCAGTGGGTCTTGAGAAGAAGATTTTAAAACAAGTTTCTTATGTATTTCTATGTTAAACTTTGAACCCAGCCTGGAGCCCCAGTTTTGGTGCGGGGGTCATGATTTTTGCAATTTAGAATCTTCACTATATATACAAGCTTTTATGTAAATATTGGCATTTCTGGTGCAGTGGTTCTTGAGAAGAAGATTTTTAAAGACATGCAACCTATACTCACTGTTTTGCAATTATCTCCCTTTTAAAAAGGGATTAGCCCTTTATTTTAGCAATTTATAATCCCCTTTCCATAAGGATGCCTTGTACTAAGTTTGGTTAAATTTGGCCCAGTGGTTTTAGAGAAGAAGTCAAAAATGTGAAAAGTTTACAGACGGACAGACAGACGGACGACGGACAATGGGTGATCAGAAAAGCTCACTTGAACCTTCGGTTCAGGTGAGCTAAAAATGGTGACCTTATGTCATAGCCGAATTATTCCTTTCACTTATCATCTGCGTGTCATTTCCAAATAAATAGTACATTTGTTGGGTGAATTGGCCAGTGAATAGGGACAATTTTCACCAACAAGTTGAGTGTTTTGAACTGATGCAACTTTGATATGAATTGTGGCAATTGCGTCACTTAACTGGGATGGGGTGGAGTCGGTTCTGTCCTCAAGCACCTGTGATAGGACCTATGAGTGAAGTTTGAGACTGATTGGTTAAAGGAGAATGGAAAAAAAAATCTCGTCGAAGTGAAATAAGATGGACAGACAGACTACCGGTAATCACTATAGGGCTCCTATATATAAGAATCAATACCGAGTTTAAATGCATGTAATCTCTCATTACCTGAAGTTGGTGGGTGACAAAAAGAATGGTTTTGTTGGGTTTGTTTTTGAGCCCTTTGATAAGGCACTCTGTGAAGATATGTCTCCCGACATGGATATCCACAGCGGACAGAGGGTCATCCATCAGGTAGATGTCCTTATCAGCGTACAGGGCCCGGGCCAGGGCCAATCTCTGCTTCTGCCCTCCACTCAAATTTATGCCCCGCTCCCCAACCTGAATGAAAACATATACCAAACAAATGTACATCTCTAATAGAAAAGCATCATTAATCAGTAAAGCCTAGCCTGATTTACATACGCCATTGCAACAGGCATGAAATTACATGCAATTTTCTACCTCTTTTTTTTTTAGTCCCCTACCGGTTTTACTGGAGGGGACTATAGCTTTCCTCTGCATCCGTCAGTCCGTCTGTCCATCCGTCTGTCTGTCCATCCATCTGTCTTTCTGTCCCACTTCAGTTTTCCACACTTTTTTTCTTTATGCGTTTGATGAATAATATGAAACTTACTGAACAGCTTCAAAATGTCAAACTACAGATCAAGTTTACACTTTTGTAGTGTCTGGTTGACATATTTTTGAGAAAATTGATTTTTTATATTCCAATTTTTTAATGTTCGGGTTCGTTATCGGGTTCGGTGTGTATTGAATAAACGAGGCCAGTATGTAGTCAGAAATAATATCGTGCGTTACTTATACCATTTCTTTTATCATTTCTAACAAACAAATAAGTTCTGTAAAAAAGTGTCAAGCATTGTGTTGTAAATTTAATCGGCAGGTTTTTTTGTATTATTACAATAGGGTTCGTTATTGGGTTGGTCTGTGAATTTGGGGTACAGAAGACGGTAAGAAATGATATTGTGCATAACCTTGCATTGTTTTCACAAATGTCTACCAGCGAATACTTAATGGACTTGGCGAAATTACAGGAAATAAAAAAATTACAGGAAATAAAATAAAGAGTATGTTTTACCCATTTTTTATTTAATTTCCATATGACAACTATATAGTTTGAATTTCCTCTGTTCTTTTATCTCTGAAGCATAACATCTCGTTTATACCCAGAAATAGTTTTGAAATAGATGTATGCTTTGAAGCTTTCAAAGAATAATACAAACCGGTAGGGGACGTGTATTGCTTATGCAATACTCTCAGAATGCTTGGTTTTTTTTTTACATTTTACTGATGGACATTCCTGCCAAGTCTGGCATGGTCTAGCTCTTAAAGAAAGTTTGGGACAAATCTCTACTATTGTTCTTAGGAAATTGTTTGAACACCCTGCATTATTTGGTAAAAGATAACAAAATTGTTACCTCTGTTTCATCTCCTGAAACAAATGTCTCCATATCATCTCGAAGACAGCAAGCATCAATGGCCGCATTGTATCTGTTACAGTAACATAGATATTTAAAAATATAGCAGAAGAGATTATCCATAAATTGATATACTGACATTTTGGGACTGGACAAACCTGTCTTCATTGTACATCTCTCCAAAGAGAATGTTTTCCCTGATGGTGGCATTGATGATCCAAGGTTGTTGTGAGACATAGGCAATGCTTCCACTGACGGCAACCTTACCAGATGTCTTTATCATCTGAAATGTGTCGAGTTTTTAATATAAACATGTATTAACAATAATCATTGAGAAATGAATTCAGAGGGCTTCTAAATACTGCAAAAATCCTTCTTTCACCACTTACCCTGCCTAGAATGGCTGATATAAGAGAACTTTTCCCTGACCCCACACTGCCACAAACTCCTAACAGCTTCCCCTACAAAACACCATCATCACAAACATAAAACATAGGTAATCACAGATTACAAGGCTCACCGAGATGAGGCATCACCTTTATGAGGCATCACCTTTTATGAGACCACCTCTATCATATTATATAGAAATCATATTTAATAATCTTGGATATTCATTGATACTGTTTTGACACAATATCATATATCATATATTAAAAATTGTATGATAATCGTATGTTCATTTCATACGGTCTTATAAGATACAATGTTAATCAAAAAAATAATATTAAATACGATATTGCATCCTATAATACTTACAATATATATCATATAATACAATATAAAACTGTATAAATAATGAGCAATATGATATTGTAACATATGATATGACATCGTATCGTTTTATACATTATTGTATTCGATCACATAATACAATATCATTAAAAAATATGATACAATATAGTATTATATGATACAATATTATATCACAAAAAACATCACAAATATTGTAACATATGATATTATATTGTATAATATAATATGATATTGTATTGTATGATATTGTATAACATTTAATACATCATATGATATTGTATCAAATAATACAATATAATTTGATATAACATTGTATCATATCATGATACAATATTTTGTAATATAGTAATATATCATAAAAGAGGCCCATGGGCCACATCGCTCACCTGAACAACAGTTCCTTGTAACATTCAATTTGGTATCATATGCTATTTCTATTTTAAACTTTGAAACCCTTTCTGGGGCCCCAGTATTGGTCCAGGGTTTATGGTTGGCTTTAACAATTTAGAATCTACACTATTTGAGGATGCTTGCATAGTAATCTCACAAACTGTAGGATTGTAATTCTCGAGAAGAAAATTTTTAAACATTTTCCATATATATTTCTATGTTAAACTTTGAACCCCTTCTGGGGCCCCAGTATTAGATCGAGGGTCATGGCTTTTATAATTTAGAATCTACACTATTTAAGGATGCTTACATAGTAATATGACAAATTAAAGCAGTGTAGATCTCGAAAAAGAAGATTTTTAAACATTTTCCATATATACTTCTACGTTAAAATTTGAATCCGTTTTGGGTCACCAGTATTAGTCCAGGGGTCACTATTTTAAAAATATTGAATTTACATTATCCAAGATTGCAGCATATTAATCTCACCAATTGTAGCATTGCAGTTCTTGAGAAGAAGATTTTTAAACATTTTCCCTATTTACTTCTATGTTAAACTTTGAACACTTCTTGGGGCCTCAGTATTAGATTTTACCAATTTACAATCTACAATAGCCACGGATGCTTGCATAGTAATCCCACAAACTGTTGCACTGTAGTTCTTGAGAAGAAGATTTTCAAACATGTTCCCTATATATTTTGATGTTAACTTTAAACCCCTTCTGGGTCCCCAGTATCAGTCTGGGGGTCATGGCTTACACAAATAAGAATCTTGACAATTTGAGGATGCCTGCATAGTAATCCCACAAACTGTTGCATTGTAGTTGTTGAGAAGAAGATTTTCATCACTTTCCCTATATACTTCTACGTTAAACTTTGAAACCCTTCTGGGGCCCCAGTGTTGGTCCGGGGGTCATAGCTTTTACAATTTAGAATTTTCACTATTTGAGGATCCTTGCATTATAATCTCACAAACTGTAACATTGTAGTTCTCGAGAAGAAGATTTTTAAACATGTTTCCTATATATTTCTATGTTAAACTTTGAACCCCTCTTGTTGCCCCAGTATTAGCCCGGGGGTCACGATTTTAACAATTAAGAATCTACAATAGCCAAGGATGTATGCATAGTAATATCTCAAACTGTTGCATTGTAGTTCTTGAGAAGATTTTTAAACATTTTCCTATACATGTTAAACTTTGAACCCCCCTGCAATTTATTATTTTCACTATATATAAAAGCTTTTGTGTAAATATTGGCATTTCTGGTGCAGTGGTTCTTGAGAAGAAGATTTTTAAAAAATTTTCCTATCTATTTCAATGTTAAACTTTGAACCCCGCCTGGGGCCCCAGTTTTTGTCCGGGGGTCACGATTTTTGCAATTTATAATTTTCATTATCTATACAAGCTTTTGTTTAAATAATGGCATTTCTGGTGCAGTGGTTCTTGAGAAGAAGATTTTAAACATTTTTCCTATGTATTTCTATGTTAAACTTTGAACCCCGCCTGGAACCCCAGTTTTGGTTTGGGGGTCACGATTTTTGCAATTTAGAATCTTCACTATATATACAAGCTTTTATGTAAATATTGGCATTTCTGGTGCAGTGGGTCTTGAGAAGAAAATTTTAAAACATTTTTCCTATGTATTTCTATGTTAAACTTTGAACCCAGCCTGGGGCCCCAGTTTTGGTCCGGGGGTCACGATTTTTGCAGTTTAGAATCTTCACAATATATACAAGCTTTTATGTAAATATTGGCATTTCTGGTTGAGTGGTTCTTGAGAAGAAGATTTTTAAAGACATGCAACCTATACTCACTGTTTCGCAATTATCTCCCTTTTAAAAAGGGATTAGCCCTTTATTTTAGCAATTTATAATCCCCTTCCCATAAGGATATCTTGTACTAAGTTTGGTTAAATTTGGCCCGGTGGTTTTAGAGAAGAAGTCAAAAATGTGAAAAGTTTACAGACGGACAGACGGACGACGGATAACGGGTGATCAGAAAAGCTCACTTGAACCTTCGGTTCACGTGAGCTAATAATACAATATCATATTATACAATATCGTATCATATGATACAATATTATATATTACAATATCAATGATATAACAACATGTGATATAATAATATATTATAGAAACCAATATTATATTATACAATATCGTATTATATGATATGATATTATATATTATACAATATCATATCATACGATACATTATTATATATTGCAATATCATATGAAACTATATCATATGATAAAACAAGAGGCCCATGGGCCACATTGCTCACCTGAGCAACAATAGACATGATAAAATCAGTTTAATGGAGTCATTATACAAAATATCTGGACAATGTGGTATAATGCATGTCGATCCTGTATAAATAAAAATCCATTCTTTCCCCCTGGATATTCTTATGTTTACAATTAAGTCCCTTTTCTAACAGGATGATTTTAAAGTCATATCACATGTTGAGCATTGCAGTTCTCAAAAAGATTCTAAACAATTGTTTATATACGGGATATAAACCTACATCAAACTCTGAACCCCTTGTGAGGTTGATAAATCGTCCAAGGGCCAAAGTCTAAACAATCTTAAAAAATCAGCAACATGTCAAAATGCTTGCATATAAGTTAAACCATATATTATAACATTTCAGTTTTTGTGAATAATTAAAATGTTTTCCTTTGTAAAATTGGATTCCCAAAGTGGCCCCACCCTACTCAAGATTTTGATTTTAACGAATTTGAATCTACACTATCTGAGGTTGCTTTCACTAAAGTAACAGCTTTTCTAGGCAAATGGTTTTTTAGAGGTTTTTCTCTATATATTCCTATGTAAAAAAGGTGCCCCCCCCACCTTGTGACCCCACCCTTACCCTGGGGATCATGATTTGAACAAACTTGAATCTACCCTATCCGAGGAAGCTTCCACACAAGTTTCAGCTTTTCTGGCCAATCAGTTTTTGAGAAGAAGATTTTTAAAGATTTTTCTCTATATATTCCTATGTAAAAATTTGACCCCCCATCGTGGCCCCACCCTACCCCCAGGGATCATGATTTGAACAAATTTGAATCAACCCAACCTGAGGATGCTTCCACACAAGTTTCAGCATTCCTGGCTGATTAGTTTCTGAGAAGAAGACTTTTACAGATTTTTCTCTATATATTCCTATGTAAAAATTCAACCCCCCATTGTGGCTCCACCCTACCCCCAGGGGTCATGATTTGAACAAATTTGAATCTACCTTACCTGAGGATGCTTCCACACAGGTTTCAGCTTTCCTGGCTGATTAGTTTCTGAGAAGAAGATTTTTTAAAGATTTACACTATATATTCCTATGTAAAAATTCGACCCCCCATTGTGGCCCAACCCTGCCCCCGGGGATCATGGTTTGAACAAACTTAAATCTACCTTACCTGAGGATGCTTTCACACAAGTTTTAGCTTTTCTGGGCAATCAGTTTTTGAGAAGAAGATTTTTGAAAAATACCAACAAATTTTCAATAATTCTAAATTATCTCCCCTTTAAAGAGGGCATGGCCCTTCATTTGAACAAACTAGAATCCCCTTCACCCAATGATACTTTGTGCCAAGTTTAGTTGAAATTGGCCCAGTGGTTCTGGAGAAGAAGATGAAAATGTGAAAAGTTTACAACGACAACAACGCCAACGCCAACAACAACAGACAACGGACAAATTTTGATCAGAAAAGCTCACTTGAGCCTTCGGCTCAGGTGAGCTAATAATATATAATACAATATCATACTATACAATATTGTATCATAATATACAATACTATACATTACAATATCATAATACAATATCATAATATACAAAAAATGATACAATATCATATCATATAATTTTTTTACAATATTATATATGATATAATATTGTATCATATAAAACAATAGTGTATCATATCATACAATACTAAATAATAGCAATCATGTTCTATCATTTTACAACAAACACATCTTTCAAGCTAGTTTGAATGACATAGGATTTCTTTTAGCATCCTTGGTAATGGGGATCAGGCTCTGCATCTGAAGATACCTCTGCGATTCATTTATATCATAGTTAAATCAACTATGCAAGTTTGAAATAGCACTATTATCTATTTAACATGTGACCTGTTTCATAAAACTAAACTTCATCCAGCATCTAAAACCTATGGCTCGGATTCAGCATTCAAGCTTGTCGGGTGCATCAGTATCATAAGACGGACCATTCATTCAAGTTTGGTGAAGTTAGGACCAGTAGTAACTAAGATATAATCATCAGAGGGCACCTGCTACAAAAACTTTAACCAGCTCTAAAAGAATTAACCTCATCCAGCATCCGAAACCTTTGGCTCAGATTCAGCATTCAAGCTTGTCGGGTGCATAAGTATCATAAGACGCACCATCCATGCAAGTTTGGTGAAGTTAGGACCAGTAGTAACTAAGATATAATCATCAGAGGGCACCTGCTCCAAAAACTTTAACCAGCTCTAAAAACCTTAACCTCATCCAGCATCCAAAACCTATGGCTCAGATTCAGCATTCAAGCTTGTCGGGTGCATCAGTATCATAAGACGCACCATCCATGCAAGTTTGGTGAAGTTAGGACCAGTAGTAACTAAGATATAATCATCAGAGGGTACCTGCTCCAAAAACTTTAACCAGCTCTAAAAACATTAACCTCATCCAGCATCCGAAACCT
>WFKH01010211.1:20243814-20257695 GCA_016163765.1 Magallana hongkongensis | reverse complement strand
TTGGTGAAGTTAGGACCAGTAGTAACTAAGATATAATCATCAGAGGGTACCTGCTCCAAAAACTTTAACCAGCTCTAAAAACATTAACCTCATCCAGCATCCGAAACCTATGGCTCAGATTCAGCATTCAAGCTTGTCGGGTGCATAAGTATCATAAGACGCACCATCCATGCAAGTTTGGTGAAGTTAGGACCAGTAGTAACTAAGATATAATCATCAGAGGGCACCTGCTCCAAAAACTTTAACCAGCTCTAAAAACATTAACCTCATCCAGCATCCGAAACCTATGGCTCAGATTCAGCATTCAAGCTTGTCGGGTGCATAAGTATCATAAGACGCACCATCCATGCAAGTTTGGTGAAGTTAGGACTAGTAGTAACTTAGAAATAGCTATCAAAGGGCACCTGCAACAAAAACTTTAACCTGCTCCAAAAACCTTAACCTTCTCCAGCATCTGAAATTCATGGCCCAGATTAAGCATCCAAGTCTCTCAAGTCCATGAGTAGGTCCAGATGCATCATCCATGCAAGTTTGGTGAAGATAGGACAAGTAATAAGTTAGATACAGGACCTGCAACAAAAACTTTAACCAAGTGGGACGCTGACGTCGACGCCGACGCCGAGGGTATAGCATAAGCTCCCCCTGACTTTGTCTCGGTGAGCTAAAAATCCTATTCCATATACATGTACTATACAATCATGCAATTCCTTCCATTATTAAAGAATTTAATAGAATTTTATCATCGTCATCATATTTTGGCCATTTAATCATCAAACCATTCTGAAATTATCAAAAACAAAAATTTGCTACTGAATTTATTTGTTCATAAAATGCATGTATATACATACACCATCCTAAGGACTATTGCTGACCATCATTATATTATGGTATTAAACCATAAAATTAATCTAAGAATGTCCATAGGAAAGAACATGTTTACCAACCTTTTCCAGCACCAAGTCAATGTCTAGTAGTATAGGGGGAGCCAGCGACTCTTTCTCTTCCGAACTGTGGTTCAGTTTTTCTTTTTCTTCATCCTTACCACTGGTTTTTCCATTTGCAACTGGAAAATTATGGCAAACAAAATAGCAGATTTGCAAATGTCAATATATTTCAGCAAAAATATCTTCTGTATGATGCTATGATATATGCATTGATAATATTATACAATTATAGCCTTTTGATGAGGTCAATACATGGTTTTCTAGACCTAAAGAGAGTACATCGACCGAGGACGAAGTCCGAGGTTGATATACTCTCATCAGGTCTATAAAACCATGTATTGACCGATATCAAAAGGCTATAATTGTTTTTTTATAATAAATCAAATACTGATACTCTTCAAGAGCATAATACAGGTAACTCTCGATGGCTCGAACTTCGATCGCTCGAAGTTCTTGATCGCTCGAAGTGAGTATAGGGTCCCGATTTTTTTCCCTATGTAACTTAACAAATTTACTCTTGATTTCTCGAACTCTTGATCTCTCGAAACCCTTGATCCCTCGAAGTCAAACTGCAGTCCCGTTATTCATAACCTATAGTTTTTTACTCTCGATACCTCGAAGTGGCTGTGTATATCCAAGCGTTACCTAATTAACACCTACTTGGTCATTTAAATGGCTCCAGGCGTTAGACGCGGGACCCGTGTCACGGGTTGTTTATTCAGGCGACACTTGTCCTGCAAGGTGATAATTGTTTGATGATTGACCATATCGATACCTAATCTATAATTAACACCGACCGTTTTACGATAATTTGGAGACGCAGTGAAAATGAGAAATCAATTGTGACGAAAAGATAATTTTGAGACATGGTCAAAATTTTAGAATTTTAAAACTATAGAAATTATGCTTATCAGCATTATAATGATTATTGCTGAACAAGTTCTAAATACAGCTGGTGAAGGACCTGTACAGTGGGAACAATGGGTGATCATGGTGATACTCATTTATCTAATTTACGACATGTCGTCTCGCAGTCAAGTAGTACTGAGCAATCTGATCATAATATGATGCATAAAATAAATAATTACAGTGTATCATGAATTTATTTAATATTTGTTTCTATTTAGTTTTAAAAATATCCAGGTCTGTATATTTAACTGCCAGTGGAAAGAAAACGTTGTTTAAGCACGTGCGTAAGGTTAGCACTAAATAAACGGCTTAATCATAACATCCGGTAAGACTAATTTTAAAACCTGTCGGTCAAATTGGAAAATTCCGAACTCTTGAAAACTCGAACTCTTGATACCTCGAAGTTTTTCCTCGGTCCCATGGACTTCGAGCTATCGAGAGTTACCTGTAGTAAAAATATTTGGTTCATAATGTATAGGCGTCGATTTCGCTATTGTGCATGATAATGGTGCACATGCCGATAACTGTATTTAGTCATGAAAATCTATTTTTAGCATAGTAAGGTCTATAAATTTTTCTATTTTTAGTACAGTACGGTCAATAACAGAATTTATAGCACGGTCACATGACAGCAATCGACCAATCATATGCTTGGGAAAAATACGATATTATAATAATCAGGAATGATGACTATTGTCAGAATCACTGGGTACAGTACCTGTAATCTGGACATCCAGCAGCCTTATATTCTGTATCACCATATCCTGATCCCAAGCAAAGCAAGCTTTCTTGATGACCACTGCATACCTGGGGTTGTTGATCTGTGATGTGTGGGGTTGTATCTCCTCCATCATTAACAGACTCTGACATAAAACAATACCAAACAATAAGTATATGTGACTAAGTGAAATACAAATCGTTAGATCAAAAAAGAAAACACAGAATGTCCATAGGCCACACTGCTCACTTGAGCAACAATGCTCAACTATTACAAATGATATTTGCATTGATAAAAAAATTTAGAATGCATTTGTGGCCAAATATTATATATTTTGACAAAATCAAAATGTTGATTCACATCCTAAATACAATGTACCTGATTCATAATTCATATTTCGAACTGTCCAATTCCTTCTTAAATCAAAGCCAGTGAAATGCAAAGAATAATATTTTGCAGTACAAACATGTTAGTGAATGAGAAGTTCCACTGTACGTATTACAGTATCAGCTTTCTGAGTGTTAACAATAATCAACATTAATTAAGCCCTGCAGGAAATAATTGAAACAAGAGGCCAACAGGCCTTAACGGTCACCTGAGTACCATAGATCAATATTACACAGACCTGTCGTGGAATCTAATATATATGAATTTAATTATGTTTCATTCTGGAGTAAAAAACTAAATATGAACAAGGGAAGATAACTCCATTATGAACGAGCAAGGAAAGATAACTCCATTAACGCTTACAACAACCCCCTTTATGCATCCATTTTGGCCCTGCCCTAGAGTCAAAACCCATACACCAAGGGACATGAAAATTACAATTTTGGTAGAGGGCTTCCTGGTCTACATAATTATGAACTCAGTTTTTCCTACATATGTGTGGGAGACGAGAAGAAGATTTTTAAACATTATATGCATTAGCAGTATATGGTCATATTGGCCCGCCCTAGGGCCTGAATCCCTGACTCAAGGGCCATGAATGTCATAGGTAGAGGAAATCATGGACATCATAACCATGCATTCAGTTTTTTCCCCACATGTGTGGGAGTAAAGAAGATTTTCTAAGATTAAATAAATTTTCACTATATGGCTATATTGGTCCTGCCCTAGGGCCTGAACCCCTGTCCCAGGGGTCATAAATTTCACAATTTAGGTAGAAGACTTCATGCACATTATAACCATGCATTTAGTTTTTAACTAATGTATATGGGAGTAGAGGAGAAGATTTTCTAAGATTTAATACATTTTACTATATGGCCATATTGGCCCCACCCTAGGGCCTGAACCCCTGACCCAGGGGCCATGAATTTCACAATTTTGGTAAAGAGCTTCATGGTCATCATAACCATGCACTCAATTTTTTCCTCACCTGTGTGTGAGTAGAGAAGAAGATTTTTGAACATTTGGCTTTTTTCAGATTTGGTCCTGCCTATGATGCCCTAGGGGTGGTAGAGCCATAAATTTCACAATTTAGATTCCTTTTACCATAGAGATGCTTTACACCAAAAATGGTAACAATCGGCCTTGTACTTTTCAAGAAGAAGTTAAAAATGTAAAATTGTTAACAAACGACGCACGATGGACGAAACAAGATGACCGACAAAGACCAATGGCAATAGGTCACCTGAGTGACTCAGGTGACCTAAAAAAAACACTAAAGAGGGTATTTAGGAATTGCCTTTTGATTGAAATGTAACAATTAACCCTTTGTAAGACAGATTGCGGGAGCATGGATGAAGACATTAGATTCAAGCAGAAGGTGTTGGCAGACATCTTGATTTCTCTGCACAGAAACAACACTGGTTCAGAGAAAAATTTGTTATATGTATATCAATATATATGTTTATAGATAGACAGAGTTTGATTAGAATACCCAGAAATAATAAGACATTCAAAATCTATAGGATATATGAGTGTATAAAAAAACTTAGCTTTGAATTTTGAATATGTTACGAAATTCATTTCTCACATCTCAATACACATTCCCTGTTGCAATAGAAGTCCAATAAACCATATCAAGAAGTGAATTTCTATTTAATACATTGTATGATGAAAATTTACAATGTGATGAAATGTTTTATTCATGTATTCTTTGTTTACAGTCGAAAATATCGGCGAGAAATCGTCCCGAATTTCCTCGACGGCATTGTCGGTCAGTTGTTTCATCCCATGTACATCGTAATGCATTGTTGATTTTATGTTTTCCAGTCACAAATTCCAATGATTGATTTGTTATACGAATGATACATGTCAGTTTCTTGTTACAGCGCTTTTATTCGCGTGATTAAATTCGATCTCTGTTGTAAACTGCTATGCTCGAACTATGGCGGGTATTTGTATGTTGACATCATGACGTCACAAATATCGATCCCAATGCCAATAAATAACGAGCTCAGCTGTTTGAACAGTCAGTTGGGTTCTGCACTTAATTCTGCAGATCTGCCACAGCAGAGCAAGGTCTGCCTCTGACTCCCAGTTCTGGGAATGGCAATGATTAATTATATTTATAGTTAATTGGGATTAGCTGATGAAATATCATTGTTTAATCAATAAGTTCATTATACTTAAATTTATAGGCAACATATAAAGTGGGAGGATTATAGGAACGGGACTCCCGCACGGTTTTGCGGGGTATAGAACTTGGTTATTTTGTAAGGGTTTTGATGCATATGATGATTCATATTATTTGAATTACTATCCCATCAAGTTTGGGAATTCATTGATTTTATATATACACTCCCAGAGTCTTGGGATTAGCATTGTTCAATAAATTGGAAATATCTTTATTTTATTTAATCCTGACTTTGAGTTTCTTTGTTGCCAATGTACAGATTCGGTAAGCCCACAAGTTGCGAATAACATCCCGGGTTAATAAGACAAAACCCAACATTGGTATTATATAATTTATATAAGCGGGATACCCAGTTCTAATTTGTTGTTAATAGAGACCAGAACAAATGCCTGGAAATAAAAACAAGAGGACTGTGACAATGGTCTGTCTTATGAAACACATATTTTTTTATGGATATCTGCCATATGTGCTCTCCTTTGCCTGCCAACGCCCCCTATGATTGCCAAGGTATGCAACTCTCTAACACAACACCATATTCTTTGCAATTTTCAAAAGCATCATCAGAAAGCATGTCATTAAAAAAAAAATATTATAAGCCACAAAAAGCAGTGCATAACTTTGATCAATTTTAATGAAGTGAATCATTTTTGTGCCAAAGAATGGTTTGGTGAGTGCATGATGTTATTTGTAACATGCCTTGACAGCACCAATAAAAAAAAAAGAAAAGAAGATCCTGGTCAGAGTTATTGTTCCTGTTTTACCTTGCACCTTTCTGTGGACACATACACATCAGCCAGAGCTTTCACTGCATAAGGAATGTTTCCCAGCGAAAATCTCATAGCGTTAAACACCGCTATCATTGTAAAGGCCTGAAATCACAGATCTCGATGTATACAATCAACAAGATTACCTTATAATTGAAGGGAGATTTACTACTTACTGTAAACGTATTTAATTTAGCGTGTAAGATATTTGGTAAAAAATGATTTTCCAACAAGTTAGTTTGGATTTGAACAAGTGTATTTCTGAATGCGTCTATTCTAACACATAAATGGCATTTAGCGATTTAGTTGATTTAGCAGAAGCGGCTTTACTCAAAAAACGCCAAAAAGAATACACAGCCAAATGTAATACGTTTACAGTATGTTATAGATATTGACATTTGGATACTGGTAATATTGGATATTTTGAATTTATGTCTAAATCAAACTACATTCAAACCTTGTTATCTATAAGGGCCAATAAAAACTTAGAAATATCCAAGGATTTCACATATTGAAGGTGAATATGTGAAGAAAAACATACAAAGACTTTAAACTCATTTTGAAATGTGCATGGTACATGTAGTTATAGATATTGATGGTCAAGATTTAAAGTTCAAATGTATTTTCTAAGTCTCTGGTGAAATTTATTTTATTATCTTAATTAAAATTAATGTATAAAATTATATTAATGATAAACATAAATGTAGTTATCATATGACTAAAGTAATTAAAGAATTCTAAATTTTATTGACTTTAACAATGGTGATTTGTCTGATAACTACTAAAAATCAATTCAAATATCTTTTAAAATTTATTCCCGAAATTTTGTATGATTGACTTAAATATACTCTTTAGATGTAGATGTTTAACATATATACATGTACATGCATTTACATGCATAGAAAATACAGTATTAAAGTGTAACATTTTTCTTAAAGGCAAAACATTTTACAAACGCCCCCTTTTTTACCTGTACAAACTTCAAAACGATGCCGCCTGTCAATCAATTATGAAACAATAGCGCCCAGTTTGATTGACGTGATTGTCCGAGCGTGATCTGGCCAGGTCCGTGGAATTCTGTTTACTAGCAATTAGCAACATTATCTTTGATATCTTCCGTCACGTATTTAAAGGGGAGAATAAAAATTCGATTTTTAACATTACCGAATTTGATTATGAAAATTAATCATTTAGTAATTGAAAATACACAATTTATATTTGAATTTAATTGACCTTATAAATTCCACAAAGATGAGCAGCTCCAAAATATATCAAATTTTCTTTTTAAAACAAACGTGATCGTAGGAGCTACTAAAGTTTTATTTACTGGTAAAACAGGCAATTGGCACTTGGTGCATGAGTTGGGAAACGAACTCCATCGTCATCGTAACATGGCTGCCTACATTTCACATTCTTATTGATCGCATACTGTAATTTGTTTAAATTAACTAAATTAAACAATGTCGAGTGCTAAACACAATGTACTGAGCTATATTTTTAAAGCAGAATTATTTTACTGCAATTATTCACTTGTGTTTTACACAAGTGTGTTAAGAAAAAATTCGGACGACACAGGACGTCGATGTAGAACGTTACAGTCCAACTGTTAGATTGGATTCATTTCTGTATAAAATCGCTTCATATGGAAATTTAGAACAATAAGATATTCCAACTAAGACCAATTCTGACTAATTATTTATTTCCTGTGTATTAATTTGCTCCCTGCGTATAGAGATTAGCAGCGTTCACGACCACAGGTAGACAGCAAGCCCCGGAGGCTTTCACACCTCTAAAAAATAAGCCCCGCCCTCACCTGAGATTTACCACCCGGTAAAAATGTTCGCCCTTTAAATAATACCTAATAAATAACAACTGGTTTGTCAGACAGAGGTTATGTCCCTTGTCATGAGTACCTGTGCTGCAGTGAGGGGGTTCCCGGTCATTACGTGGGCAACGATTACAAACACGGAGGCCATTACTGGCACCATGGGGGCCACCGAGGTACTGATACTGTTGATGTAGGCGGCCTTCTCCAGAACCTTCTTTTCCTGACTTCTTATACCTACAAAACAGCACAAATAAATTCATTTAAGAGGGTTGGATGATCGTGACCATTTTAAAACTGTTAAAATCTCCTTGAGAAGAGCTCTATATAAAGATGTCAAAAATATTTGGAATTTTTTAATATTGAATAATTATTGTGGCTAAAACAAATCATATGTCTAGGTAGAACTGATGGGTAATTTGTTGACCATCCAGCCTCCTGAAAGAAGCTAGGGTTTGAACACTACCTAGACTAGATCATATGTTTTTTAAACAATTTTTAATGCATACCTGCAATGGTTCTGGCAAAAGATTTCTCCCAAGCGTACATCTTGATCAGCTTGATACAGTTCAGTAGTTCTGTCATCATTCTCACCTGTAAAGAAAACAAGCCCTTAAAAATAAATTACACGGCATTAAGTACACTCACTTACAAGGTACATGTGTATTCTATCCAACCATAATGAAATAAATAGTCCTTACAACTGTGCATAGAGTGAAAAAGTAGTGTTTTGAAGAAAAAAAACTCAAAGGTTCGATGATATAATGGTTAAAATACAAGAAGAAAACAGTTTAAATCACTTCGGATCCATGTTATTTGAGATATTAGAGTTCAAGATAGCAGAGTTCAACTTTTCATGGATATCTTTGAATTGAAGGGTGAGTGCTGTGAATGCTTAGATTACCCTTTTATCTGTGATGACTATCCCTTTTCTTCTGAAATGAGCTGTGATTTTGCTGATGAAAGCCTGGAACACAAATTTCACATATTCAAATCCATGAATTAATGTGCAAAGTGAGACATTTCAGTTCCATATATATAAAGACAATTTCTTTTCTTTCTTCCGTTTTTGGCACCTTATTTTAGGCCTGCAGTATTGAATTTGGACCCATTTGCTAGGAAAATTATTATTTTAGTGGAATTGTCCCACTGAATTAAATGGAACTATTTTTTAGATGCACATGATGCAACTTCCTGGATGGTGTTGAGTCTTTTTGTCAACATGTGAAACCCACATGATTTCGCCCATGGGAAAAGGGCCCTTATGGCATTTTTTTCACAATTCAAGATTTTTATGGATTTATATTTGTATTTGTTGGAAGATTAAAGTTATGAAGTTTCATGATGATCCAATAACTATAAATAACTTTAATTTGCATTTAAAGTTATGGATTTTTTCTGCCTATGACGTTGTTCACCTTGTGACGATACGTTATGATTTCATCAACGTCATTTTTATGTTAGGTATATAGCCCCATTGTTTTATTTGTTAATCGTAATATAATCTTTGCTTTTAAGGATATCATTAATAAATTCTTTTTTTTTAATTACTTAAGAAAACATAAATCATTACATATTTTTTTTTATAATCAGTGCACATTGCAAATGTAACCGTCACAAAAACTATGAAGTCTTATTAACGCTCATTCATTATTTTCTAAATAAATCATATCTTAGTCTAGTAAAGAACTGCTTTAATTATAAACTACAGTTCAAAGAATGCTTCTAAAATTATTCAGTATCAATAATTAAGTTCAATTAACATGGCATTTAAAAATGATTGGTACAAATAAATGTACATTGTATTCCTGTGCATGTTTTAGAAAAAAAACTTCCGCCAAAAGTCGATGTTTCTTTTTCTCATTTTGCTTTAACTTCTTTATTCTTCTGTATATTTATACATGAATGTCACTTTAGTGTTTTCATATCAATGCTTATCATATTTTACTTATATTCAGGGTTTTTTTATGGCTTGCTATATTCTATGTTGCTTTAATATTTTTTTATCGGTAATAATTCGAACTACCCTCTTTTATATTCACTCTTTTCATTATTATACCTATCTCTATTACAAACGTGAATTCAATCAAAGCGTTTGAATGAAAAGTCGCAGAGCGGTACCGTAGTGTGTTTGCTACAATTGCTCCCCTGTCCCGGTTTATTAAATTATAAAATTATGCAGCAAGCTTAGTAAGAATGCGGGAAGTATCGCTCTTAGAGAGACAATTCGCGCCAGTCATTTTGCTCCTATGTGTATCAATAAAAGATACACTCACTGAGTTCGCCAAGTTCTAATATATAGTATATATCCATATAATAATAATCATCTTTGCAAGCTTGACATGGATCCCGAGAGTCTGAAAATTAGCGTAGACACCTTCAAAACTAAATGGGGACACTACATCTTAAAGTAAAGTTTAACAATGTGTTACAGATACATTTCAATAAATTAGTAAATGTGTTTGAATTAAAATTTGAAGTTTAAATTAAAAAATTGAAGTTTAAAAATTTGTATATTTTTATTTAGTCAAAATGTGAATGATATATACTTTATTTTGAATTCAAATTAAATTTGTTTAGGATCGAAACATACGTTTCTTTTATCCCACGTTTATTGCCATAATTAAACTCTTCAATGTAGTTAATTTTGCTTACTTTTTTACGTGTAATTCAACATGTAACGTTGCTGATATTGTTGATTTCATATTTTACGCAAGCACTTATTCCGCCTTGTTCCTGTTTTAATTGTGTTAAATTGCAAGAATAGAAAATCATGGAAATCGCGAGCACCAATAATTTCATAAAGTTAACTGACAACGGTTTACTGCATGTCTGAAAAATGAAAGCGTAGTTGAATCGAATAAGTGGTCCCAATTAATGGGTGTGATATGGAAATGAAAATGTGCAAAGGTATCGTGAACCTTGGTCAATTTACCCCCTCCACTCGACATTTCTTTTACTGAAATTTCAAAACAAGTACTATAGCTTGTGACTTTGTTTTGTCGAAGCATTTTGTTAATGTTTTTGAAGCTGCCCACTATTTTTGTCCAGGCCAAATTGTTCATTAAATAGATTATTAAGTTCCTGAAACAATAAATTATAATGTGATTTCGTCAAATAATAAAATCAAGCACAAGTTAAATACTATTAGGTTTAATCAAAACTAAGTAGAGTTTAGTTCTTATTTAATTAATTTAATAAATTAATTAATTTAATTAGAATGTAATGATTCAAAATTTGTACACGTTTATACAATGGAGTTGGCTTATTTGTTACACGGGTTATGTGTCACCACATGAATTAATACACACTTTAATACAATGAGTTTGCTCGTTTGTTACCTGGGCTTTTTTTTCCAACACATGAATAATTTAGTGCTTATACATGTAGCTCAAATGCCACGGAGTCTTTAAGGTCAGACGCGACCTATCCTCCATTATTTTCTATTTTTTCCTATCTCCACAATGTGAAGATTTCCACAAAGTAATTCCATAATTATATTTTCATGTTATATGATACTTTTTTTATTTAGATATAAAGTGTTCAATTGAAAATATATGATATGACTTTATATATAAACATTCAAATGCCTTTTGCATGCTATTTTAAGGAAAATTCTAAATATTCTAGCTCCAAAAATAGCCTGGTGAATGTACCATGAATTTTTGGGAATTAACAGGTTTAAATGTTAATAAATAAGGAATAATATATCAATGAAAATTATATAAAATTGAGAAACGTCTCGTGTGTCCTTAAATAAGCAGACCACTAACTTATTTTAAAAATTAAAAAAAATTCCTTTCATGTTTTCGAGCGTTCTCTAAAATTATCTTATCTGCCGAAATGCATCTATTATAAAACAAACTGAGCAGGTTATATTCTTATTGCTATTTACATATAAATCTTGTACGCACTATTTACATGTGCACACCCTTTGTCATTTAGGGACTTTTTTCAAAAGAGAATATGGGTCCGTACCTCTCCCCCCTTCAAAAAATATATACATGTATATATAAAAAATTCAGGCTCCCAAAACTTTTGGACAACTAATTCAAATTTGAAATAACATGAAATCCAATCAATTATAAATACTTATTATTTCATTTTTATGCACTAACTTGTAATCAATGCTAGCTTTAAATAATCAAAACCAGTACATGTACATGCATCGCTAGCCTTAACATAAGTAATTGAAACATTAGATCACTTAATCGCTGCACAGATAGGTTTTGTAAACGTGATTTCAGAAGTAAATTTGGCCTTGAAATTTTCATTAGTTAATTATTATTTATTACAATAAACATGTACGCTGTTTTGAACATATTTTGATAACACAGAGAAAGTAGCCGATTAAATGTCTGAGGTCAATGTTTATCTGTTCTTCACAATTTTGTTGCACTAAGACAAATGAGGAGTTGAAAAAAAATATTTTATTTCAATTTAATATTCTGATTGATTTGCACTCTATGTGCACCTATTAAATAATAATGCTATATTGTGCATAAATATATAACTGACCGACCACAGGGGAAAAAGGGCGGGGACAGAAAAAAAAAAAAGTGGTGCTTATATTGTATAAATCTATATTTACAACAATTAAATGACAATCGTAAAGTTAACTTTCATTCGCCTTTGCGTTTAAATTTGTATATAATGCACCACATTTTATAGTTTTAAAGTAAACATTTTTAAAAAAAAAATTATAACATTCGTTTATCATTATCAATTTAAGAAATCAGCAAAAGGACATAACTAAAAATCTTGCAATTTGGAATAATATAAAATTATATCAATTGAAAGTTAACAAGTTAAAAGAACATTATCAAAACAAAATACATGAACAACTAAACAATATATGTAAAGCTGACTCTGAAAAATTGTCTTTTTATAGCAAAATTGTAAACCAAAATGAATATGAACTACAACAATACTTAAAACTACCTTTAAAAAAATATGACAGATCTGTCCTAACAAAACTAAGAATCAGTGCTCATTCATTATTTATTGAAACTGGTAGATATTCTAGACCTCCTATTCCAAGAGAAAAACGTCTGTGTAATTTTTGCAAATTGTTTATTGAAGATGAGAAACACTTTGTATTGTATTGTTCAAATTATGACCAATGTAGATTGAATTATAATGATATATTTAATGTGAACACATATACAAATGTCAATCCCATTAAGGAACTTGTCAATCCTAAAAACATTACAGCTGCTAGAAGGATATGTTGTTTTCTAAAAAACTGTTTCAACGCTAGAAAGGAAAGTCAACAATGAACACTTATACAATTTTATGAATACCAATAATAGTCTTCGCACACTTTCATTTGACACCAATAAAAAAGGGCTGGCTCCTAAAATTAAGGGCCGATAGCCCTTGAAAGTTTTTGCTAAATAACTCAAAATCGGTTAGGATTTTGATATGGCTGCCGCTGGAAAAGTTGTTTGTTAAGATCTTATAAATGTCGTTAGAATGTTATTTTGTTAGTGTTTTGTGTAATATGAGTGTGAAAAGCTTTGCGACATGTTAACATGTACCTGTTTTCATTTGGCAAGTTAACGAAGGTGTCTGTGCGTACAACTGACAAAGTTACAACAAACAGTATGCCTGTTTAAAAAGGAGGCTTTAATTCATAAGAAAAAAAAATTTTTTTTAGTATACATGCTTTTATGTGAGGAGTTTTAGTCATCTTCATAAGTTCTGCACAATCCTTAAAAACGAGAAACAGAAAATATAAACATTCTTTTTCTTTTCTAGTAAATCACACGAACTACCGATTTAAAAAAAAAATTTATGTGATACATTTTAGTTATCATGCTGCATGCTTTTAAAATCTATCTGGAATCAGAGCTGTGTGTGTGAACCATTATGTAAGCTATCCCTCGCGGCTGGACTACCTAGCGGTCAGCGGTCAGGTTATCTAATACACCGGAGTCACGTCTCTCAATTTATGAGTTCATTTAGCCGCAAACAAGAATTGTTTTAATTTTGATCACACATAGAAGTGTATTCTTCTCAAATTGAATTAAATGATAGAGTGTCAATTAAGAAAACGTTCTGTTAATTAAAGGGAAAGGTCAGGCAAAAGTAAAGAAGAGTTAAAATAATTATATTTACCATAAAAATGATGTCAACCATTA
>WFKH01010211.1:20215155-20233814 GCA_016163765.1 Magallana hongkongensis | reverse complement strand
TTTTCCTGTCACACTAAAGTGACAAAAAGAATTTTTGATTCAGTTGGAGTTCTGCCCCCACTCCTGTCGACATTTTCTAAAATTTACATTTAGAAAATTAAATTTTGGGGTATTGACACCCCAACCCCCACACACTTTCTAGATGAGCGCTCAAGGCAAAAAAAAAAATACTGGCATATTTAAAACAAAATTCTAATTGAAAAAAATTGAAGTTAGAGATGCCTCACAACCCCTACCACCACCGCGGATTATGATTTTGAAGATTTGTGAATTTCTTTTACTTGCTTGTGAAGATTTCGGATAAATATACTCATCCTTTCAAAAACAATACTGAGGCCTGTATGGCCAAACATTATACGGATAGTTATCCCTACCACTGAGCACCTCAGTCTCGTATACTAATAGTGCACCCTCAGATGGGAGAAGGCATTATTGTTTATTTACAATTGGACAGGTGTTCTTTTCAATCTCTAATTTTAACACTACACTTTACATAAACTATTCCATGTGTTAGCGGTAGAGGTGTAAGTATGAATATAGGGAATCAAAATGTTTATGAAACATAACACTGTTTTCCATGCATCAGCGCAGTGGATTTTGTGTATATTATACTATGATATAGGCATACCAGTAGTTTGAATCCTGTCATCAGTTGTACATAAACGTATTTATCGATTTTCTGGTTGGAATAATTAAATACATGTACATATAAGATGTGTGTTTTACGTTATCATAAATTGATATAACCGTGAAGTAAGTTAAAAGGAGAATTTGCCTGGTAGGAAAATAATACTTTGAAAATGAGCCTCGTTTTCTGAACTTACTATTATCATATTGACAATCCAGTTTAATGAAAACCATCCCTCTTCTCCTTACACTCACCGGGGTCTGATAGGTATCAATAAGAGGTCATCTTTCCATGACCTTTACATTTGCATACAATCTAAATATACCCCTTACTTATCACAAACATGCCTTTATCTGTTTTATGAGAAGTGTAACTCTTCAATACTATGCAGTCTGGAGGTTGCAGTAATATATAGATAATAGGCATGAATTAATTTTTCTGTCTCCTTTTGAAGAGTTCAAATTGATTTTCTAAAGCCCTGATTGGTCAGAAGTTAAGGTAGTGTAAAGATGACCTCCTATCAATACCTGTCAAACACTGACAAATGTAAGAAGAAGAGGGATGGTTTTCTTGTTTTTATATTGTCGCTATACGATGATCTGAAGAAACCCCCTTGAGGTCACATCCTGGTGAACTTTGTTTTAACCAATGAAATCGTCGGTTCCATTTCTCAGTTACGTTATTTGGAAGTTATGCCAATACTATCTTTGGATTCCCTAAGGGCGTCTAATATCAACTTATGCTCCATCTCTTGCTGATACCGAAAGATTCGAGAACATGTGGCATCATTTCGTCGTACAACTCCATTTTTGTTTGTAACCCGAAATTACCGTTTCTAACACTTGCTCTGATTGGCTAGAATAACTCATGTATATTTATAAACAAAAGTTCAACAGGAGGTGACCTCAAGAGGGGTTTCGTCAGATCCTTTTGTAGGGAAAATATAAAAACAAGGAGGGAATCAAGGCTATGATTTTTAAAATCAGATTGTCTCGACTTGAAGCTGTAAAGGAAGACCTTCTCGTTGCTTGCAACGAGCTCTGCTCTAGTTAATGTTTACTTTTGCATGCTATGTTTAATGTTTTGTTTTATGTAACTCATATTCATGACTGTATGCCGACATGGTAATTGTCAATAAATGAATTGAATTGAATTGAAAAATGACTGGATATACATGTGCTACATGTATCAACCTATAGATCAAACATCTATTTTTGATAATAATTCATTTACTAGTCTTTCTTTAATTTATATTAAAATAACACTCATTAATATTGAACAGATGAAATAAATTAAACATCTTTTTTAACATCAATTTCCCCGTGCGGAGCCTCATGGTATTTTCTACAAAAGTGGATTATCTTTCTTGTTTTTCGACGTGATCATATATAAATGCCGTTATAAACAGTGATAAAAGTATTTCTCATGTAATAAAAAAGCTATAGGTTTCACCCAGATTACCAAGCTTGTTTTTGGACCCAAATCGTCAGAAATTAAGTGGCTCTTTAGATAAAATGGTACATGAGTTATTGTCGGCCGCGCAAGTAAACAGATGCAGGTTACAGGGCGGATTAACAAGTTAATATCGATAACGAAAACGTAGTCGTGAATATAATGATTTCCCATTATCCAGTAATTTCGAAATTAATCTCCACTCAAAACATTCAATATCAGATTCGGTACCGCAATTTAATACATGGAATGTAAATTGTTCAGTTGTGTTGTTCTTTCGAATACAAGTGTTTTGATGTTGATCAAGAGTTGTCGGGTAACTACGAGAATTACCAAAATGCCCATAAATTACCGAAATGCCCGTTGAAAACATCGAAATGCCCCTCAAAAATACCGAAATACCCCTTTTTAGCATAAATATAAAACATAATTTTATGAATTTGAATGTTGAAATGTCATTCCTAAAGTTTCAGATTATAAATGTAACTATTTATGCAATGATAGCGATTTTTCCACAGGCAAACACATTGAGTGAAGAACAATAACTCTTGCCTTACTAGCTGAATTTCCGTTTTAAGTCTTTAATATAACATGCTAACAGTATTTTTTAATACTTTGGCAAGATTAATGACAATATTATAATTTGTCCTTTCTCTCTCAGAATCTCTCTTTGCTATTACACATGGAAACACTAAGTAAAAAAAAAAATATAGAATGGGACCGCGGTGGTCATGGAAGACAAGATTACAGCAATGACAATAGACGTCTGTGGACAGTGAACAAAAGGAATTTTCCTCCAACAGCACTTTTATTACATGTAACAAAATTGACAAAATACGAGAAGCTGTGAAGGATTGGACATGTAAAGGATTTTAATAAGTTATATTTTCTTTGTATATTATTAAGATTAAACAATCGTACGTGTCCTTCCATCTTATTTCAAACCGCACTGTCAATATCCTCTCTAATCTCATAATCACCAAAAGAGTCTGTGAAATTAGACTGCGGACAAAAGAAAGGCAAATCTCTCAACGGAGTTGCCTTTAACTGTTTTCATTGATAAGCATTTTAATCAACAGAATGTGCAAGATGCATGTTAGAAAACATTAAAGCTGATTTTTTTTTGATTTTTTTTTGTATTTGACAATGTTTTGCTCATTATTCTGTACAATTCCATTTTCTTATCATTAAGTGGGGGTTTCGTGTGTCCAGTAACCATTTGTTGTTTTAGTGGCAGATGCCACTATGTATTACATATATACACTGAGGTGTGAACATTGGATATGTTGTTTTAGCGACATGTGCTCCGTAAGGGTGGATATACCCACTAGTCTAAGAATTTAAAGAACAATCATAATGAAACACTGTTTCACAAAAAGTATAAAAATAAAGATTAAAAGATGTATAATGAAATAAAATCATGCAAAATCTTTAGAATATATAGCTTACAATTATTGTTATTTTTATTTACTGCTTTGATATTGAAAGCAGGGACGTAGCATCACTTTTTGTCGCAGCAAAGATTTTTCTTAAATTTACATGTAAAAAATTGAGTTATCATGGAGTTGGCCCCCCCACTTTTTGGGGGGTATGTAAAAAATTGAAATGGAAATAAGAAAATTAAGAGTGAAATTGAAGTTATAGGTAGACTACCAGGTAGTTGTCTTTTGTTTGTATCAAACAAGCACGGAATCTATTATAACATTCGATTGTGAGTAATGAGTAAAATATATAAAAAAAATAAATAAATATGTTCATTTTATTTATTATAACAAATACTTTACTATGGTGCCTTACTAATAAACACGTTTCAGCATTAAGGCACGTGTCAATAAACAAAGTAACAAAATTATCACGCGCTGTTTTGTACTACATGTATCAAACGTGATTTTTTCTTTACGTAATGTCATATCTTTATGATGTTATTTCTCCATTTTAGTTAGAATGCCATAAGGCCCTTTTCCCATGGGCACAATCACATGTATTTGGAGGTAGGTATTTTTACTATCAATTATCTCTCTTAGAAGCCACATAAGGCATTATTTTTCTGATCTCAAATTTTTCTTGAAGCATTTAACAATAATTTCTCTTTCATGAATAATATACGGAGAGAATACTTAATCAATTAACTTAATTAAAGCTATATAGTGAATTTAATTCCTTGTGCGAGACCTTCAGGAACTAGTGTCTCCCTTTGTATCTAACTAACTTTAAAAAGTGCTTTTGGTGTCATATTTTACAACTTAATATCCATTTCCTTGAAACACTAGTATTGAAAAATGTTACATTTTGAATTCACAAAGCCATTTGATCAAGAGATCATTTGTTGATTTACATCATCTGTGAAAATTTACAATTAAATATGAGAATCATCTGTTACATGTTAATAACAGGAACAGGAGCACTATTTCAACTACCATATACTGGTATGTGATCTAAATAAATAATATATTCACCATAAATGGATAAAACGAGAGGAAAGTGGCACTGCCCACAAGGGCCCATGGACCAATCAGGAATGCTGTGTAGATTATTCCGTACATTAGGATAACTGGTCCACCAATCAGAGGAGGACCAATGGCAAAGGCATCGTACAGCCTCTGTCCGTCATTGCTACATATGTTCACAAGCTACAAAAATATCCAGATGTAAATGAAATTCATGGCAAAACAGGATGAGTGTAAATTATTAAGGCATTGGTTTTTTTCTCTTATTTTGAATAATTAAATGAAAAAGCCGACCTCTCCAACAGTCTTTTCTTTCAAGCTGCGAAGTCGTAAAATTTTGCTATAAAGCATACTAAGTACAGCTCCTCTCATACGCAAACCTACAGAAAATAAACATTGGTCAAATGTTATAAAAAGTCCCAAATGGTGACTTAAAAATCTGTCAATGCTTTCAAATTCTACTCATAAGAAGTCTTATACATGCATATGTACTGTATATGTGCATACCTGTGGTATAATTCATCATCCAACCAAGTGCAAAGAACATGGACCTACAAAATTCCATGGCAGCCATTATAATAACCAATGCAATGGCCAAGCCGATGTTGTCATTTCCAGCTGATAGATCATCCAAGATTTTTCTTAACACAAATGCCTGAAAAAATTGGAAGGTGTAAGTTATAGTCTACAGGACATCAGATATATTGAGTTGCACAACTTTCTTAAATGGGGATGAGATAACTGAATGATATTCAGCATCAGTACTATTGTACCTGCCAATATGGTTACACAGGTATAAAAAAATGAAATTAACAACTAAGAGTGGGGCCATAGGGATTGACAGACAGAAAGAAGAACATAATGAGCAATTTCAACATATCCCTCTTCCTGAAAGTTTGTTGGCAGGGGTGCTAGTTTGTGGGGAGTGGTGGAGAGGGATGGGGAGGGGTGGGGGGTTAGGAGTCTGAGATACATGATGTAGTAGTTACATGTCATTTTCTTCATTAATGATTTTGATAAGAGTGTCTAGACCCATACCGGAGCAGCAAAGATGAAGGACATTGAGATGATGAAGGTCAACCCTCCAAAGATGACCCGGGTTCTGCTCGCCTTCCACAGTGTTTTGGCAAATGAGGCTTTTTCTGGACCTTTGGCCTTTAACTCTTCCTTCCATATCCGATCAAGCCTACAGGTATAAAACAATTCCGATGCAAATATTAAATCTACCAAACATGTACATGTACATGCAGAAGCTTAAACTTGCAAGCAATATTTACGGTATTACAAGCATTATCAACCATGCCCTCTAACCTTTCTGCATTGATCTCTGCTTGGTTGACATCGGGACATCTCATATGTTGGAGAAAGTTGGTGCCTTTTCGGTTGATTTTCCACATAATTGGTGTCAGCCATGCATAGGTCATCAGAGAGAAAAAGCCAGCAGTAGCTTCTGGCAGCTCATCCTTGGGGCTGTAGAAAGAAACCAATGTGACAGTTGGGAATGTAGAAAGCGCACATCTTCACATAATTTAGTTTTGGTTTAAGGTGTTATAATTTGATCAAATCAAATGTTATCTATGTTAATCTAATTCATTCTTGAAATATACTAGTATGCTGCAACTCAAAATAGATCATTCTGACCTAGCTCTTTCCCTCAAATCTAATTACAGTAAAACACAATTATAGGGAGGCCCAAGGAATGAGAGATGATTTATCATAACCATAAAACAATATTTCCAATAATTGTTTTTAGACAATTTCAAGTTTCGGAGAATGCAACTGACTTTGCTGTTAGCATACTTTAATTGTAAGAGATGTTCGCAGTGACTGTATTTTATTGAACTTGACAGTGTCTCACGTTTTCGTGAATCGTATGGGTATAAGGGACTTCATGACCGACTTGTATTTGCCTTTCCGCCTTGAGTACCGCAGGTCCAGCCCAGAAGTGGCCTGACACTCAATGTCTATAAGCCTGAAATCAAAATCAGATAAAAAAAATTTAAAACAAAACGTTAACATCTCTCATAATTTGTACCTAGAGCCATACAGTGTTCCAGAGAGAAACAATTTAATTTTTTTTACTTTAAATAATACAAAAATATATATTTACATCTACCGAGTATGATTCCCTCTATTTCTTATGGAAACTTATAGTTAATTCATAGCTCTATAGAAACAGCCAGACTGAAATCTACACGCCCCATTTATCGATTGGTCGAAACCTACAACAACCTAAGAAAAATCACGGACTGCAAGAAATAATCATGATGATGTCAGACTCAAATTCCCATAAGAGACAATTTGGCTGTTTCTTTTAGCTAACATACTGATGTAAATTAACAGTAATTTGGTGAATTTTACATACTTTTTACAATCAATTTATTAATTTGTTAAAATAAAGATGTAAATATAAACAATAAAATGCTTTCTTTGATGATTCATGCGAGTTATGAAGGTATCGATCATTGCAGAAAAAATTTACATCACGGGTTATGTATTTTTTCTGCAATGTCACCACATTCATATCCCGAATGAATCACCATAGAAAGCATTTTATTGTTTAAATAAACTGATGCAATTGACCAACAATATATATTCACATCATATGTTTCATACTGTAAGTACATGCATTCAAATCTCACTCTTAAGTTTTAACTACCTGGTATAAAAATACATGTACCCTATATCTAGATGTGTCAATCATGTAACAAGTCACTGTGCCACTTAGAATATCGGTTCACTGTGGGAAGCTAAGGGCATGACACACTTGTAATTATAAGATCCAGTATGGGCTTTAATTGTTCAGTATTTTTACAATAACAGAGAGAGTAACAATTTGTAAACAAAAAATTTGAAAACTTGCTATCCTGTTTGCTTTTTTTAAGGATATAACTGACAAATTTGATAAATCTCAACCCAAAATATATATCTACAATAATGTATAGTACTTAGTCTATTAAATACATGTTTTCAAATCAATGCTATTATGCCAATATTTGTTCTTCAAGTATAATAAGGAATCGTCAATATTAACACTTACTCTTCAATATCTTCCTCCTCTTCTTCATCTTCATCATCCACCTGATCATTCCCAACAGGATCTTCCTTCGATATCAATGGATCATCCGATTTGGACATTGTTTAATTAATAAATATTAATATCCTACAAAATGAAACATATCTATATGTTGGGGTTATAGAAATTAATCAATTCAAAATTCCAACACATATCTGTTGACCGAGAGAAATGCTAAAATCACCATTAGTTTCAATTATTTGTGTAACAAACAGAATTAATATCACTTCAATCATTTTCAAAACAGGTTAAAATATTATTTATTATCAAAACACCTGCACTTGGAAGAGAGAGAACTGGATTGTGTAGATTTCAGTCCTGTAGTTTGTATGGAGCTGTGAATTACCATCAATTTCAGTAAGAAATAGAGGGAATCATACTTAATGGATGTAAATATATTTTAGTGCGCATCTTCATCCAACCCCAGGAAGAATGCATTTCTATTTACATGTACAAATGTAATGCATTGATGTTACATTATAATAAGATTTTATTCATTCTTACTAGTGTTACAAATATGATTATATCATAAAACTGACTTCATGCAGGGCCGGCCAGAACCCATTTTTGGCTCTAAAGCTTTCTTTCAACAAAATATGTAACATACATATAATTTAGTCATTATTCCTTAAGTACATGTTTATAACATAAAACAGAAGAAAACACATTTCTTAGCTGTGGGCCATCCCTGAACAAAACACGATTACAATTCACAAGTCAAACCAGTACGTTGTTTAAGTTCTTACTTCTTATAAAAAGAAAGGATAAGAACTATGACTGCATTCCAATTAAGTAAATAAAACGATCCTACTGGATGTATTCCTAAACACCATGTAATTATATCCTATGAATGCATACAGTTTTTTAACATGTTTATTACCAGTATATATGTTGGTAACCTTCACCCTAATTTCTTTCCAGTGCATGAAAGTCAGGGTATATAATTATATAGAATTGTCTAGACTGAAAATATTTTGTTCCCCATCAAAAGAAATTGCAGAGCTCCACACAAAAAAAAATCTGTATTTTTCCTCAACTGACCGTAAAATTACCTATAGGGTGACAGGTGTTGGTTTCATTCGAGTTCCCACACCAACTTCATGGCACATCAGTCTGTAGGTAAAAGAAATATCAATCAAGAAATGTCCATAAATTGTACCCTTTAGAATCATGTACAAACCACTCCTTTTTTTTACGGAAGAATGGAGGTTGGGGGGGGGGGGGGGGGGGGGAGGTTACACACATGCTAAGTATATATAAAGTACTATGGATCAATTTTACAATATAATTAGGTAATCTGAAACCTAGCTTTTTCTACATAAAAATAGAACAAATGTACATATATTATGGTAACTCCAAATTCAGTTTGATCTAAATTGGCACGCCAAATTCACAAAATTGAGCTAAACATAGTTTCACATTTGATAAATAAGGTTTATCGACTGTTAACTATAGTTTACGAACCACAAACTATAGTTAACGATTCGATAACTATAGTTTTCATCTGTAAAACTATATTTAATGGTTGTAAACTATAGTTAACGAATGATAATCTAAGTTTATCTGTCTGCAAATAACATTAACAATAGATTTTGCTGATAAATATAGATTCATGTCTACATTCCTTAACAATAGTTTAGAGTTGTTAATCATAGTTTCACAATCGTTAAACTATATTTATCAAATAAATTATATTTTGCAATCGCAAATGCTTGTATTCAGTGTTAATTAAAGTTTTACACTTCTGAAACATAGTTTATCGCGTTATAACTATGGTTTACAGATGTGAAATATAGATTAACAGCGTTAAATATTGTTTCACATATGATAAACTAGGTTTATCGACTGTTAACTATAGTTTACGGACGTTAAACTATAGTTAACAATAGTTTATTGTTAACTATAGTTTACAAACTGTAAACTATAGTTAACGATTCGTTAACTATAATTAACGATCTGTTAACTATAATTTTCATCTGCAAAACCATATTTAACGGTTGTAAACTATAGTTTACGAATGATAATCTAAGTTTATCTGTCTGCAAATAATGTTCACGATAGATTTTGCTGATAAATATAGATTCACGTCTGTAAACTATAATTTACATTCCTTAACTATAGTTTAGAGTTGTTAATCATAGTTTCACAATCGTGAAACTATATTTATAAGATAAACTATGATTTGCAATCGCAAATGGTTGTTTTCAGTGTTAATTATAGTTTTACACTTCTGAAACATAGTTTATCTCGTTAACTATGGTTTACAGATGTAAAATATAGATTATCGTCGTTAACTATAGTTTTCTGTCCGTAAACTATAGTTTACAACCGTTAAACCTAGTTTATGGGCTGTGAAACTATGATTAGCTCATTTTTGTGAATTTGGCGTGCCAGACTGATCAGGCATCCAACGTGCATTTTTATTCTGTGATAATGATTGACCTGTGATAATGGTCAACTTACAAATCCTTAAGACCGCGGAACATTAACTGGCAAGGTTGGAAATATACAGCTTACGTCAATTTCATCTGTTACAGTCAAAACATTTGAAATGGGCGGGGACAAATTGACGCGGACGCCTGAGAAAACATTGGATTGAAACTGTATTTATATATTTTATTTCATCATCAAATATATATAATCAGCAAATATGAGAAGATCCCAATTCGGGAGAGATTATACCCAAGGCAAAGCATTGTACGATGACTTCAGAGAATCAGTCGTCACAAGTTTGAAACCAAGTGGGGCCATCGTTGAAACGGGGTTTATTCCCAGAGGAGAATAATTCAAAGTCCGATTTAATAAATTAAAATTACACCCACACAGATAAAAATGTTCTTTTTTTTTTGATTAGTTAATGCATACGAATAGATATGCGCATTCATTATCTATCTAGCTATACAATAACTATATTTACACTTACTTGTGATGACTGATTCTCTGAAGTCATCGGACAATGCATATTCTGATCTTCTCCAATTTGCTGATTATATACTTATTGATGAAATAAAATGTTTTTCAACCGCTTTCATGATACAAAATAAAATGTTTTTCGATCGCTTTAACTTATACAGCAAGGTAGAAATGCTGAGGTGGATTGAAAACACACTTCCTATAACTACAGTTTCAATCCATTTTTATGTTTTCTCAGACATCAGCATCAATTTGTCCCCGCCCATTTCCAAAGTTTTGACTGCAACAGGTCAAATTGATGTAGGCTGTATATTTCCAATCTTGCCAGTTAATGTTCTGCTGTCTATTGCAGCTTTCTTACTCGATCTGTAATGAACTTCTCTTTATGCAGTAGCTAGCTTACAGTGATGTAATCATGTAAATTACATATCCACACATCCTAAATCTTGATACAATGTATATTTATCTCTGGATTTTTTGTACAATAACTATATAATTTAAAGTAATGCATTGCTATGGAACACCATAGCTGCCTTATGTGGTCATTTCATGAGAAGATGGTGCTTAATTATATTATGCTGTGGTTATTTCATGTGAAGATGGTGCTTTTTTATATGAAGATGGTGCTTTATTATATGATGATGGTGCTTTATTATATGAAGATGGTGCTTTATTTTATGAAGATGGTGCTTTATGTGATGGTGCTTTTTTAATAAGATGATGGTGCTTTATTATATGAAGATGGTGCTTTATTATATGAAGGTGCTTTTTATGTGATGGTGGTCACTCGGAACTTATATTTTTAAAGACTGAGTTTAAGAGCTATTATCTCGAAATTTTGAAAGTAAATACACAAATTTAGTTCCTCTTTTTCCAAGCATAATAAATATCATATATATTAAGGTATCGAGATAATCTGTATATGACTTGAGTTCAACCAAACATAGATGTATCATTATATAAATAGTGCCTGCTTCGCGTCGGTTGACAATGGTTTTCTCGGGGTGTCAATTTCAACTGTAACCCTTAGATCCCAAACAGGCACTATTTATTTTATTATACTGTCTTAATTTTAGAGAACATTTTACTGCTTTTATATAGAAATGACGTGAATTCTACGCCGAACCGTATGCGCATAATTTACACGCATGTAACAATTCGTTGTGTTACCCGTTGCCAAGTGTGTTGCCAACGCTGCGGTAATAGAACGGATTATCAACTGCGTCTAAACCAATCAGATTTCAGTATTTAACATGAAAGTATAATAAAATTAATTGACAACTACAAAATGACTGAATGTTACAACAATTAAACCGTAGTCACGATATCCTGAACTTTGCAGTGTAGAAAATTGAAATAACCAATTCCATGTACTTGAGATTTAAGTGAAGAACAGATTATTTGATGAGACGTAAATGCCCTAGCAATCTGATTAAAATCAGATTTTTTATCCACTCCTAATTTGGTTATTGTCAACGCCCAGCCGACCCTCATCATTGATTACCGTTCCTCTCTCCCTTAAGTGTCGAGTTGGAGGAAGATGTCACATTCTGAGTGGTTTAAAAACAAAACCAGTTTAAAACAAATAAAGGAGCGGATCAAGGATCTGATTTTAATCATATTGATGCCCTAGGTGATAGGATTCGACCTGAAACAAAGTAGGGGAAAGTCAGAGGGGAAACTTTACTAAACTATAATACAGCTCAAAGGGAGGCCCTCTTATGGGTGGTAAAGGCAAAGCAAAATGCAAAGAAATTCTGACAAAATATTGTAATATTCTATTCATCGTGTTTGTCGATCCAGCCATATTATAGTTGCCAATAATACGTTTGGTTGAGGTCAGAATTTCGAGATAATATCTATTCAACTCAGTTTTCAAAAATATAAGGAGAAGTTCCGAGTGACCACCATCACATAAAAAAGCACCATCAAATAAAAAAGCACCTTCATATAAATCAAAGTACTGAATGTACTAAAAAGCGCTAAGCCAGGAAGAAAGTGTTAAAAATATATCAATTGATATAAAAATACATGTGAAGAATTATATTTGAATCGGGATTTGTTAGTTATCGTAAAAATGCATTTACACAGAATTCTGAAATGATGTAGAATTTGGATATGCCTCAGTTATAGAATGCATAAATCTTTTTAAAAATGATTAATACATGTATCGTAGAACTATTCCAATTATTACAACACTCATCCCCCACTTTTGATCAAATTTTGGCTGGAAAAAAGTGTGTGTTATACACGCGACTTTACTGTACTTAACACCTAAAACACAACTAAATGCATATAACATCCATTTTTTTCTTCAAAATTCTAATTCGAAAGAAATCATCATGATATCTTTTGGAGCACCCGTATCTGATATATCATGACATTTAAATGAAACTTATTGCCAAAATAATACTGGTAGAACAAATGTATCTGCATGCAGGATAACTTGAAGATATTAGTTCTCCCTTTATATATACTGCATATATACAGGTAGTTATGAGTTTGCCATAGTACGACTTCTTCAGCATCCGCCAGTAGGTAGCGGTATTTTGGAAATGTGAAAACAAAAGTGGAAGTAGGGTTAGAAATCTGGCGTTAAAAAAGCGCTGCAGCTATGCTTAGCGCTTTAAAAAGCACCATCACATAAAAAAACACCATCATATAATAAAGCACCATCTTCATATAATAAAGCACCATCATCATATTATAAAGCACCATCTTTATATAATAAAGCACCATCTTCACATGAAATAACCACAGCATAATATAATTAAGCACATCTTCTCATGAAATGACCACATAAGGCAGCTATGGCGTTCCATACATTGCAAGCATTAAGATGATGATTAACATTTGACCCAAGCATGATACAAATGCATAACATAGGCGTCAGAACCGGGGGGGGGGGGTGTTTCTGATGATTAGTCTAGCCCCCCCACTTTCAATTTGCTTCCGACGCCACTGCATAAAAACATTAGAACATAACCCACTTTTTCATCCAACCAGCAGTCGCTAAATATTTTATTAAGTGATGTTTTTAGTTGTTAAGAATTTCTCTAAGTTCACAGCAAAGTCACATTTTCGATGCCGTAAACAAAAGAGAGATAATATTTGATTGGCACAGAACTTTCGATCAGCCAGTGAAAAAGTGGGTTACGTTCTAAGTAAGTTAGATCATCTTAAGTAAAATTTATGCGTTTAAGAAGGGGTTTGGTCGCTTCGCTTCCTCCGCCCCCTTCTTAATCCCCTAAATTTTACTTAATATGATCTAACTACTGTAGATTCCTTATTTTACGCGAGTACTTAATTACACGTTTCCACTGTTTTGCATCAGATCGCGAGAATATACAAATATTGCGAAAGCAGAATTTTTATTATTGTTTCATTTAGTTTACATCTATCCGAAAATGAAAGCGAGATTTTAGAATCTTTGAGATATGGTTCTCGCGATTTTAAGCGGATATTAATTCCTCGCGTTTAATTAGGAATCTACAGTATTACTTATACAGCATTATTTATGATTTTTTTTAGGAGAAAACTCGTGCATTACTAAAAACGTTTTATCTGAATTTTGAATATAGGTCCGATTCATTTCCCAAATAGATGAATACTGTTTATTTTTTCTTAAAAAAAAAACCAACAACATACATTTGTAGGTCTAATACTTGTATATGTAAGCCTAACCATCAGTTGCTTGCTAGTGTATACAAAACTTCATGAAAGAGAATAATCTGCACCAGTTAGCATTATAGGATTATAACCTTGCTGCACTCGGTCTTGCCCTTGCTATTTTACCTTTGGGAACTTTGTGAAACGATACTGTCAGCATGCATAATTATATCTAAATCTGTGTACTGTCTAGTGCATGAATATTGTAACCTTGATGCTTGCTCAATAGAAGTTCCTGAATTACCTATTCTCATTTTCTGAACAGAAATGTATAATTGCAATATGAGTCAAATAAATATTAATGCCATTAAAATTGAAAATCTTCTCATAATTAAAATATAGTGTATACCTATTTACTTGCTATGAGAACGATATCAAGTTTATTGTCCCCCTTGATAGCAACTATTTCACGAGGCGAAGCCGAGGGAAATAGTTGTTGTCGAGGGGGACAATAAACTTGCTATCGTCTGAATAGTCAGTAAATAGGTATTTTATTATACTGAAGAAAACTTGATTTGTCGACAATGAAGATTTTCTTAATGGTAAACAAATTAGAGTTATCGGACTTTGAATTTAACATAGCGACTCTCGGATTACACCAGAGGTGTTCCAAGTTGTAGAACGAGGGAAATCGAATGCCAACGGTGAATAGTTTTGATGACTATTCACCATGGGCAGATAGCAGGGTAGACTGGCAATGCCTATCTGATATGCGCAATATACAGACAGGTGATCAGTAATGTAAAGGGCCCTCTGGTGGCCGGGGCAAAATAAAAGCCGGGGCAGATCGAGATTTTTTATTTATCTTCATAATTATTCTGCCAATATCATTGAAATTTTCAGGATATGTTACGGACCGGTATATATGTATTCGCTGCAAATATTGTTGCAAAACAATGCGTACTTTATTGACGATTGTTGATTTCCAAGTTGGTAAAATGGGTAGGCAAACCCAGGAATGCTGGAGAAAACGTACCCAGGAGAAAACGTACCCAATTTCTAGGGGTACAGTTTCTCCAGGAGAAAACGTACCCCCAGGAGAAAACGTACCCAATTTCTGGGGTACGTTTTCTCCAGGAAAATGGCGTTCCATACATTGCAAGCATTAAGATAATGATTAATATTTGACCCCAAGCATGATACAAATGCATAACATAGGCGTACCCGGTACGTTTTCTCCCGGAGAAAACGTACCCTATGAAAATCATAAATTATAGTTTTCATAAATATTCTTTGATGAAACAAAATAAAATATACAATAAACATTGTTCAATTGTTGCTGTTGTTTTTAAATACATAATCACGTACATAAATTATTAAGATAATAATTTTGTTTAATTAGATAATAATTTGTTACATACACATACATGAACATCGCCTGAGCAGTTTAATTAGTCGGCAATTAATCCACCATAAAGGGACCGTTAAATAATTAGTTTTTATTGCAATCTAATTTGGAGAACTAAATGATGAGTATCTCAAGAAGTCGATAGCGCGTTTTACATGTTCTATGTATATAGATTGCAAATAAACGAAATAAATTATATGTCACCTATATTAAGAGTTTTTGTTTTCATTGCTGAAATGTCTCTAGAATTGACCATACTTTGAAAGTCTCAAAGGTCTATAGCAGATTACTTATAACGAACATGGAAATTCTATCAACTATTGAAAATTATTTATAAAACTAAGTTGAATTTTTTTTTAGCTCAAATCAAGTCCAAGTCATTTAAATATTTGTTTGATTCATATAAATGAAAAATACTACGAGATGAATTACAACACATTGAACAGTCTGTCTTAGTAAATATATGAATTCCTGATCATAAAATAAATAATCCTAATAAGTCTAGCCCCCCCCCCCCCCCCCCCCCCCACTTTCAATTTGCTTCCGATGCCACTGACATGTACATGTATAATATGTGGGGAGTGTATATTTCTACCTCCTTAGCGCGGGGAAGCAATACATAATATTACATAATAATAACTGCTCTGGTATTTAATTGATTATCACTATAATTAAAAGGCAATCAGGGGATCTTGCATAGAGATACTCAAATATGTAAGGCTAACGGTAAATGGAAAACTTAGAAGAAGTAGACTGATAACACTTTATGACAGGTCATTCATACTAAAATAAAAGTTGCTACAATTATTATAAAGATATTATTTTTATGCATTGAAATATGCATAAAAGTAGCATTTGAAAACTATCTAATATGTCCAAACCCTTTAAATATATAAAGTATTAAATTCATATATCTATTAAATTCATACTTTTCGGAGTATTTATGGTGTAAAAAAGTATTTAAAAGTATTAAAGACTATTAAGTAGTATATTTATGATTTTCATAGAGTACGTTTTCTCCTGGAGAAAACGTACCCTAGAAAACGTACCCAATTTCTAGGGTACGTTTTCTCCTACCCAATTTCTAGGGTACGTTTTCTCCTGGACAAAACGTACCCTAGAAATTGGGTAGTACGTTTTCTCCTGGGTACGTTTTCTCCTGATACCATTCAAGGGGGGGGGGGGGGGGGAAGTATCCCCTAATGTAAAGTAATGGAGGAACATCATATCGATGTCTGTGGCGGGTCCGGAGGGATGAGTGGGAGGGTTGTGGGCACATCTGGCTCGTTGTTTCCCTGCCCAGCCATTAGACAAGTTTAATAACAGGTTTTAAGAAAAACTGGGTCATTAAAACCGGATCCGATCACCCGGGACAAACTCAAAAATTCCGAAAAAAGTCCTACCAGGGCACATACTCAGATTTCCCATAAAAAAGCCCCAATATCTAACAAGCTAAGATATTAGGATAGAAATAAAAACATTTGTATGTGATATTATATTAAACATATCCGTAGTGAGTGAAAGGCTGATGCACACTATGGACAGTTGAATAGGACATTTTTTACCTGAGTTTGATAAACCTGCACATTCTGATGATACCATTGCATAAAACAGAAAATAAATATCCATGTGGATTAACATAGACACGCAACTATTACGGATTTTCACTTTCGAATCCGATTAACATGCATGTAAAAGCTAAACGTACCATGCAAATTCCGGAATTTCAACAACAAAAAAAACTTTTGGGTCGGCGATTAAATATAGGCTCGGTCGGGTAACCGTAAACAAACAATTTTTTGTTAGGCCTAATAAGGTAATCAAGGATATCAAAGAGAAATATACATTAGATATTTTAATATTTAGGTTTATAATGTTAAACAAGGTACAATGCAGTAATACATAATTATGTAAATTTAATGAAATAATTGAAAGAAAATAATGATGCAAGTACCTTCATATCTGCTTTAGAATGCAAGCATCGAAAAGTCAAATTGTCCGATGTAATGGCACAGTAGTTAAACAAAATATTCACAGCTCGCTCAGGAAATCCAGCGTTGTTTCTGTATTTAACTGGCCTGGGATCTGTCAGGTAATCATTGATCAACCCTCTTTTCATTGGCAGGTCCTCGGCTTTTACTGGTGGGCCTTTAGTGTAAAATATAGATATTCACTTATTAAATATATATACAGTCAAACTTCGTTATCTCGAACTAGATGGGACTGTTTAAAATCTTCGAGATATCCGAGTATTTGAGATATCGAAGGAAAAATATCTTTAAAATAAGTGGTTGGGACGTACAAATCACTTCGACATATCCATTGTATTCGAGATATCAGTGTTCGCGGACTTCAAGTTCAACTGTATATATATTTGATGGGGAAAGAAAGTTTGCTCATTTCATACATTTTCCATTAGTGCAGGGCTTTATAAATTTAACATTCACTTTTACCTTTTACAAAATGAATATTATAAATGTATATATGGTAATTAAAAATGAGCAGGTATCGTTAAAGTGTATGTTAACTTTGATCCATGGTACATGTAAGCTCAGTTACTAATAACACATACTTACCACTGTAACTGTAACGTGGTTTATGAAAGACCTGTAAGTTTTCAGTGCATGACTTGTCCACGTATATCTTATCTCCTGACACAAACTTTGAAAGCATGAGAGCAACTGCCGCCACATGTTTGCATGTACTGTGAGGTCCACGACCAGCAGGGCACTCGCAGTGCGAGTTGAGGATATCTCCGGTAACTTTGTCAAGCTTCAGCTTGAAAGTGTAGGAAACCTGGTAATGTAAATACATATAACAAGTGATTTACTTGGTTTAATTTAAGGAGTTTAGAAGTATTTTTACAAATAGCATTATCTATCATGTTGATCAATATTTGGATTTTTTTGTGCTTTACATAATATAATTATATATTAGCAATATTTGGGGTTTTTTTATGCAACTTGTTACCTTGTTTCTCATTGATGCCCCGACAATACCAGACAGGTACCGGTACATATCATTGTCCTTAAACATGAATGAAACTGCCTGAATCCTCCTGACTTTCGACCAGGTTTCAACCTTTTTCAATGGCTTTCACATCTCCAGAACACTGTTTATCCCCTG
>WFKH01010211.1:20163412-20190908 GCA_016163765.1 Magallana hongkongensis | reverse complement strand
AGTAAGAACTTGCAATGTTTCTCCATAAGAAAGATATGGACCGGACACAAATTTTGCACAGACAGATGGACGGACGGACAGACAAGGTGATTCCTATATACCCCCCCAAACTTCGTTTGCGGGGGGTATAATAAAATTTGAAATTAAGTTTGAAATATTGTACAATATATCATATAATTTATTATACTGTTTTTATACATTTATTTGACACATTTAACCTTGACCGTTTTCGTCTATATTCTGTGTTATTACATCAAACTTACTGTACAAATGTAAAGCAAAAACTCCTGATATAAGCAAGAAAAGTGTAAACTATCAGTTGTCTAAATTCCTTATCAAAATACAGCTAGAATTGAAATATTACTCACTTTCATCCATGTCATAGGAAAATCGATTTACTATTCTTCCAATTGGAGTTGAATCAAAAAACTTCATGGGACATCTCAGAATTTTGAGGAAGTTGTTGTCATGAAGTTTGCTAGATGCATGTAGTGTGACCTGGTATAAAAGAGAACAAGTAAATGGTTTTTTTTATTAATAGTGAATTTTGTGTTGGATGCACTAATTTTCAAACTAATATCAACATTCCAGGTTTGTCTTTTAACGAAACCAAACAGTTCTGATCTTTCCCAAGACTACAGCTTCAGTGAAACAAAACATCCAATTTTCATTAGTTTTATGACCTTATATAGGGAAGGTCAATGTGACCAAACAAGGTCAAAGGAGATTAGTTTCAAATTTCTATTTTATTTATTAAGACAGGGTAAAAAAACAACATTTCTCTGAAACAGGGGTAAAAAGCCCAATTTTATCATACCTTCATGAACAAAAAGGCCCTGAGTAGGGTTAATACGACCATGACTATTACACACATTCCATAGACCAAGGCATAAAAGTCCAATTCTGGGTTGTCACGTATATCTTTACTCATGATGGTTATATTACTACCCATGTCAATCGTGGTATTCTAAAAAATAAAAATAATAAGATATTCGATCATAGATGCAACATTCAATTTTCCCTATCAAACAATGTTTTAGTAACAAAGTATTTGACATAAAATCTTCTTTACTTATCTTTTGAGTCTTCAGGTTTTGTATTCAAGAGTAATGGCCTCACATAAAAAATAACTGCCCCTTTGCTGTAACTTGAAGGTGCTTACTCATCTGCCCCTTGAATATAAATACTCACCCCACCCCCTTGTTGTAGCCGATTAAAAATGAATAATGTTATGCAGTCATGTATAACTTTACTTATGTCTTTTAAGTATTGGTATTCAATCAGCAGTAATTTATAATAGATGCTTTCCCTTAATTAATTGTGAACTTTGGCCTCAGAGATACAATCTGCGTATTGGTCAGTAAGGGGGATTGACTAGTCGGGGAAGATGAGGACACCTAGTGTGTTAATAGCCTTTTGATTACAGCACCAGCCGTTTATAAACCGTTACACCGTTACAGCCGACAATTAGCTTTGCAGTTCTTCCAAGATCCTGAGGATGTCAGAGGCACAATTAAGAGCTGACCGTCAATTGGTAAATTTTATAATTGGTTAATTTGAAGGGTGATTTTATGGTAAATAATTGGATCAGTTTCATCGGTAAATTTGGGTGAAATCTGGATTATATACGATGCTCTTATGGAATTCTTGAGACTTACTTTTATTAATTAGGAATTAGTTTATTACTACAGGGTAACTGTGATGTTTTTACACTGAGTTACAGGTGTTTACTATCTTATGGATATGGAAAGCTATGTGGCGTTGATTCACCATAGTTTTAGGACAACGGGAGTGCTGGTGATAAAGAATCATTGGTGGCGTTGATTCACCACAATCTGTTCGCCAGAGTTAATCATTTAAATCTTCACCAGCAGTTTCCTATAAATACTTGGTGGTAATAAATAGTTTAACTATTTGTTAAAATAGTTTTGGTGTTTGAATTTCTTCATTTTGTTTCATTGTTTAGTCAATAATCCCACATTAGTTTTTAATAAACTTTATACTGTTTTTGTATACTGGATTTATTTCTTAAGAGTTTCCAACACTGAGGAGGTTGCGCTACCTTACGCTATTGGCTCGTAAAATATCCGAACCCAAACTTTGTTGACGTTTCGAGCCACGTCACAATAATCACCCCACCCCCTTGTTGTAGCTGATAGATAATGAATAAATGTGCGGTGAGCTGTGACTAATCCTCTGAAGCACCATTATTTGCAAGTTTTAGGCACATGCCAATAGTCCAATCAATGAACGCTAGATTAACCCGTAACAAATTGCAAAAGAAAAAATAAATGCATAAAAATGTTTATTAACAACTAGTTAATGATTCATTAAAAGTTGCAATTAATAACTTGCTGCATTATGAAATTATACGAACAATAAAATTTGTGCCTCTACGAATTCAAGTATGGCATATTTAGCCTTTTATACTGAGATCATAATAAGACATCATGCCACAATGTGTCTTTCAGGATGGATTCATAACGTATCAATAATTCTTTTAATGTTAAATTATATCTTTAAACGATTTTCTATCTTTGTTATTATTTAGGGGGGAAATGACGATATTTGTAAACATTTTAGCAGACGCCAATTTTCCACAATGCAGTGATACTTTTTATTTGCTAAAGTAAAGAATTTACTTAATAATTGAATTGGAATTGTTGCAAAAATTAATAACTTATCTAAAACCTAAGAAATAAAGATTCACTAAGTTTGGGCATTTTTATGCATTAACAGATGAATTCGGCATGACTCAATTCAAAATTTAAAAAAACATACGGTAGCCCAGTAGGGTCTTATTTTCAACTAGATGTGTCATAACACCACGAATGCCCCCGCAGATTACCAAAATTTCAAATGCCAAAAGTAAAACATTTGTTTGATTGCAGAATAAGTTATAAATCCCTGAAAATTACAAATTTTCTGTAAAGTTCAAGAGGCAACTCTGTCGAAAATCATCGGAAAATCATCGGACTGGAACCAAGGTCGAACCTGATTTGTATTTTCTTGTAAATAACCTACATAGGAAATATCAAATTTACATATGCATCACTTCAAAAGTTAGACAGCGGAAACTACGAATTTCCCATTTGTTCAAAGATCAAGAGTCAAAAATAATCGGACCAGAACTAAATTCGAACTTGATTTGTATTTGCTTGTAAATAACCTACATAAGGAAAAATCAGATTTATATATGCATCCCTTCAAAAGTTAGAGAGCGAAAACTGAGAATTTCTCATTTTTTTCAAAGTTCAAGAGGTACAACTCTGTCAAAAATCATTGGACTGGAACCAAATTCGAACTCAACCTGTATATTTATAAGATACATCCATATATCAAATTTGAGTTGAATGTGTGCTACGGTTGTTGACATATTGATCGGAAAGTTAATTTCCCTTTTTTTCTAAGTTCAAGAGGCATAACTCTGTCAAAAATCATCAGACCGGAACTAAATTTGAACTCGGCCTGTATATTCATAAGATACATTTATCATATTTGAGTTGAATGTGTGCAAAGGTTGTTGAGATAATGATCGGAAAGTGAATGATGACGGAATGACGGAACGGGGTAACACTATATGCCCCCCAGCCATTATGATTTTGATTTGAGAATTTTAATCTACACTATCTGAACTCACTAAAGTTACAGTTTTTCTAGGCAAATTGTTATTTAGAAGATGATTTTTTAAGATTTTTCACTATATATTCCTATGTAAAAATTTGAACCCCCCCCCCCATTGTTTTAGAAGAAGATTTTTTAAGATTTTTCCCTATATATTCTTATGTAAAAATTTGACCCCCCCCCCTTGTGGCCCCACCCTACCCCTGGAGATCATAATTTGAACAAACTTGAATATCTACCCTACCTGAGGATGCTTCCACACGAGTAACAGCTTTTCTGGCCGATCGGTTTTTGAGAAGAAGATTTTTAAAGATTTTTTTCCCTATATTCTGATGTGAAAATTCGACCCCCCACTCTGGGCCCACCCTAACCCTGGGGATCATGATTTAATCAAACTTGAATCTCCCTAACCAAGGATGCTTTCACACAAGTTTCAGCTTTTCTGGCTGATCGGTTTCTGAGAAAAAGATGTTTAAAGATTTTACTCTATATATTCCTATGTAAATATTTGACCCCCCACACCATTGTGGTCCCACCCTAACCCTGGGGATCATGATTTGAACAAAATCGAATCTACCCTACCTGAGGATGCTTCCACACGAGTAACAGCTTTTCTGGCCAATCGGTTTTTGAGAAGAAGAATTTTAAAGATTTTTCTCTAAATGTTCCTATATAAAAGTTTGACACCCCCTCCCCCCCATTGTGGTCCCACCCTACCCCCGGGGAGCATGATTTAAAAAAACTTGAATCTACCCTAACCGAGGATGCTTTCATTCAAGTTTCAGCTTTTCTGGCTGATCGGTTTCAGAGAAGAAGATTTTTAAAGATTTACTATATATATTCCTATGTAAAAATTTGACCCTCCATTGTGGCCCCACCCTAACCCCGGGGATCATGATTTGAACAATCTTGAATCTACTCTACCTGAGGACGTTTTCACACAAGTTTCAGCTTTTCTGGCTAAATGGTTTTTGAGAAGAAGATTTTGAAAAATACCAACAAATTTTCAATGATTTTTAATTATTTCCCCTTGAAAGAGGGCGTGGCACTTCATTTTAACAAACTTGAATCCCCTTCACCCAATGGTGCTCTGTGCTGAGTTTGGTTGAAATTGGCCCAGTGGTTCTGGAGAAGAAGTTGAAAATGTAAAAAGCTTACAGACGGACAGACAGACGGACGCCGGAAAAATAGTGATCAGAAAAGCTCACTTGAGCTAAAAACCTGTTATAATGGTATTATCTGAAGAAAGAAATCATTCCAAGTAAAATGCATTATCACGTTTATAAAAGTCATACAATTTTATTTTGATTAAAATTAAATTTTACAAATGTTTTAACCTTTTTATTTTGGCTAATTCTTCTCTTGTTTGAGAAGCACAAAAGATCTGCTTTTATTTTATCACTTTTTAACTGCTCAAAATGTTTTTAACTATTGTGTGCTAAATGCCTTATTTTTTGCCCAAATACTCATGATTTTGCATAGAAACAAGAGGCCCATGGGGCCACATCGCTCACCTGAGCAACAATGACTTTATTTGGGCGTTCAAAGGATATTGTACCATATGGCCCCTCGGTAGAATAACAAAAAATAAATATTGTAAAGTATTCGAATTTTACACTTATTTTTGCATACACTTAATCTTTGACATTGTACCTTTATGGAATACCATTTTTACCAAATATAAGAAAATCCTATACAAGATTTAAAACTAAACTTTTGGTAGGGGTACACTGTTAACAATTCCCTATATTTTCGTTCCCCCCCCCCCCCCCCCCCTTTATAAAGCGATCAAAATATTTGAGAGCATATAGGTACATTTTCTTCCTTAACTACTTAGATATTACACCAGTTGGTGGAATGAACTATATGGGAAGAAGATTTTATTTAAAAAATTCTCATAGATGTGAAGAATAAAATTCCTCAAATTAAAAACATTCAAAAATTTAATTGGTCTTCCCCATTACAAACGACTGTTGTTTACCTAGCGTAAACTCCCTTCACTTTTTAATCTTACTCACTTGATTGATGAATACACTCAAATGAAAAATGTTGTCACATGACATGTAAAAGAGTTATCATAGTCAATGTATTGACAGGCATATCACTGTATTTTACTATATAAGACCCACCTATTATTTTCATCTTTAATAAAAAACAACTTAATAAACTTAATAAAAAAAAAAAGCTGTAATATTTTCTTAGGAATAGTGATAATGCCTATATCCCCGTAACAAAATGTGTCAAAACTATGGAAACTGTTTTAACGGTGTCGTTTTTATTTACCCGTGTCTGAAAAACTATCAAAATTAATGTGGAATTCATATAATTCATCATATAAAGAGGGGGCCCCAGAAAGAAGTTACAGCATTTCATCTTTCAAATTTTTTGTACAAGTATTTAACGTTTAACGAGACATTTCTAATGATCAACCAAAATTTCAGCGTCAATCGTAGAATTATAAGCAAGATACAAACCCCACTATTTTGCTAGATTTATAACTTTGTATTTCCTATTCAGCATTTAAAATGTAAACCCCCCAAAAAATGGCCTCATATCTGTGTACAAAGCTCTGTATCTTGCTTATAATTTGAAGCTTAACACTCAAATATGGTTAGTAAATAGAAATTCTAAACAATTAAACAAAAGAAACATGCACTAAAACAAAGAGCACAGTTTATTTTTCAAAATGAATCATATATATACCTAGTACATATATATATCCGTCAGCAATATTAAACTCTGCTTAAACTGAATAAACTCGAGTTTAATATATTTAATAAATGCTGAGCATCTCAACAAAACACATGGCATTAATTAACCTTTACGCAAAAGATCATACCGAATTACCGATAGAATGAATTGTATTTTAGTACTTTGTAAATACATCGGATTTTGCTTATTTTGCGCAGGTAAACAGTCAACCGTCTGATTTACCGAAGTCTATGTTTGATTTGATATGTAAACATAGGTAATCACAGATTACAAAGCTCACCGAGACGAGACATCATCTTTATGAGCCCAACTTTATTATATGATATGAAAATCATAGTTAATGATCTTGGATATATTCATGGAAACTGTTTTAACACAATATCGTATATCATATGTTAAAAAAATTGTATGATAATCATATGCTCATTTCATACGGTATTATAAGATAGTCTGATACAATGTTTATCAATACAATAATATATTATACGATATTGCATCCTATGATACTTACAATATAGTATCATATAATACAATATAATACTGTAATAAATAATTATGCAATATAATATTGTAACATAACATAACATGACATTGTATCGTGTCATACATTACTGTATTTGATCACATAATACAATATCATTATATAATATATGATACAATAGGGTATTACATGATACAATATCATATCACATAAAACATCACAATATTGTAACATGATATTATATTGTATAATATAGTATGATATTGTATTGTATGATATTGTATCATATTTGATACATATGATATTATATCATATGATTTGATACAACATTGCATCATATCATATGATAAAAGATCATGTGATATAGTAATATATTATATAATACAATATCATATTATACAATATCGTATCATATGATACAATAATATATATAACAATATCATATAATACAATTCATGTGATATAATAATATATTATATAAACAAAACATCATATTATACAATATCATATTATACGATATTATATATTATACAATATCGTATCATATGATACAATATTACATATTGCAATATCATATGAAACAATATCATGTCATAAAATGTTAAATATATAATACAATATCATATTATACAATATTGTATCATAATATACAACACTATACATAATAATTACATGACACAATATCATATCATAATGTACAAAAAAATTGATAAAATATCATATCGTATCATATAACTTTTTGCAATATAATATAATATTGTATCATATAAAACAATAGTGTATCATATCATATACATGTAATACTATATCATAGGAATCATGTTATATCATTTAACAACAAACACATCTATCAAGCAGGTTTAAGTGAGGTAGGAGATTTTTTTAGCATCTTTGATAATGGAGATCAGGCTCTGCATCTGAAGCTACCTCTGCAATTCATTTATATTATACTTATATCAACTGTGCAAGTTTGAAATAGTACTAATATCTATGAAACATGTGACCTGTTCCAAAAAACTAAACCTCATCCAGCATCCGAAACCTATGGCTCAGATTCAGCATTCAAGCCTGTCAGGTGCATCAGTGTCATAAGATACATCATCCATGCAAGTTTTGTGAAGTTAGGACCAATAATAACTAAGATATAATCATCAGAGGGCACCTGCTCCATAAACTTTAACCAGCTCTTTAAACCTTAACCTCCTCCAGCATCCGAAACCTATGGCTCAGATTCAGCGTCAATGCCTGTCAGGTACATCAGTATCATAAGACGCACCATCCATGCAAGTTTGGTGAAGTTACGACTAGTAATAACTAAGATATATTTTTTAGCATCCTTGATAATGGAGATCAGGCTCTGCATCTGAAGCTACCTCTGCAATTCATTTATATTATAGTTAAATCAACTATGTAAGTTTGAAATAGTACTATTATCTATTAAACATGAGACCTGTTCCAAAAAACTAAACCTCATTCAGCATCCGAAACCAATGGCTCAGATTCAGCATCAGGTGCATCAGTATCATAAGACCGACCATCCAAGCAAGTTTGGTGAAGTTAGGACCAGTAATAACTAAGATATAATCATCAGAGGGCACCTGCTCCAAAAACTTTAACCAGCTCTTTAAACCTTAACCTCCTCCAGCATTCGAAACCTATGGCTCAGATTCAGCATTCATGCCTGTCAGGTGCATCAGTGTCATAAGATGCACCATCCATGCAAGTTTGGTGAAGTTATGACTAGTAATAACTAAGATATAATCATCAAAGGGCACCTGCTCCAAAAACTTTAACCAGCTCTAAAAACCTTTACCTCCTCCAGCATCCGAAACCTATGGCTCAGATTCAGCATTCAAGCCTGTCATGTGCATCACTATCATAAGACGCACCATCCATGCAAGTTTGGTGAACTTAGGACCAGTAAAAACTAAGATATAATCATTAAAGGGCACCTGCTCCAAAAACTTTAACCAGCTCTAAAAACCTTAACCTCCTCCAGCATCCGAAACCTATGGCTTAGATTCAGCATTCAAGCCTGTCATGTGCATCACTATCATAAGATGCACCATCTATGCAAGTTTGGTGAACTTAGGACCAGTAGTAACTTAGAAATTGTTATCAAAGGGCACCTGCACCAAAAACTTTAACCTGCTCCAAAAACCTTAACCTCCTCCAGCATCTGAAACTCATGGCCAAGATTCAGCATCCAAGTCTTTCAAGTCCATAAGTAGGTCCAGATGCATCATCCATGCAAGTTTGGTGAAGATAGGACAAGTAATAACTTAGATACAGGACCTGCAACAAAAACTTTAACCAGGTCCAGACGCCGCCGCCGCCGCCGGGGGTATAGCATAAGCTCCCCCCGACTTCGTCTCGGTGAGCTAAAAATTACAAAATACAGGCGATATTTCCCCAGGTTACAAAGCATATTAAATAATATGAAAATGAACGAAAATCAAAACAAGCTAACATAACACGAATGCAGGACGGTTCGCCCCGAAAGACCTTTCGCACCGAGACGTTTCGCCCCGAGATGTTTCGCGCCTATTAATATGTGGTAATTATGCAGTAAACTAATTAACACCCATAACTCAAGCTGGACATGGACGGCCTCCAAATTAGTTATAACATCTTAGAGAAATTTGATTAGATACTTAATTATGATTGCTTAATAAACATAATTATATCTGCACGCGGAAAATGATTTGGAACATTATAATTAAGAAATTTTTAAAGAAAATTTGAAAAAGAAAGTGTTTTAATGCAGTCAATATTAATCTTTTGTATAAATATTTATCCTAAAACATCGTATTATATATATCGTTAAAAATTTTTATATGATGAATGATTAATGTTTACTCATTATATTTACTCAAATTAAAATATTGTGTATAAATGAAAAAAAATGGTTTTCCAAAGATTTATATATAACATCTGGATAAAACGACAATAAAGTAAGCAAAATAAATATTTTTTTTAATTTTCATTGTTTTCAAGTTGCATTATATATATCGTTATAAATTTTTATATGATGAATTACCATGTATTTCATCATGTCGCATATATATGTAGCCTCTGGTTCTCATAACTAACACCCGTCTTATAAATAATTTCTCCTTTTTAGCTTGACATGGAGCGCCTCCAAATTAATTATAACACCTTAATTAGAAAACCGATTCAGACACTAAATAATGATTGCTAAACAAACATAATAGTATATCTGCACGTTGATAATCATTTTCATTCATTCATTCATTCTTTATTTCCTCTTTCCAGAGAACATGATCATTTGTATAAAGATATGTTTTCAATAAAGTCAATATTAATTATATGCATGTATAATATATATTATTTAATAAATATTTTTCTAAAAACTCTAAAACATCGCAATATATATAATAAAATATATATAATAAATAATAAAGGTGCGAAACGTCTCAGCGCGAAAGGTCTTTAGGTGCGAAACGTCTCAGTGCGAAACGTCCATAGGAGCGAAATGTCCCGTTACCCATAACACCACCGTCAACTGTGAAAACTGTCAACGCATTGAAATATTTAACCTCAATTTACTTCACAAAATCGGCACCAATGTATCTTGCATGTTTCAAAGATTCCCTTTGCACGCGAACTGTTGCACAACATTTGTCAGATCGACCCGTTTATCAACGTCCAAAATGGCTGCTTTAAACAAAGAACCTACTTTTTCACCGTCCCATTTTAGAAGTATGGAATACTGAACCCGAAGTTATAATCTGATTGAAACACGCATTTCCTTTATTATTATTTTCGTAATAACTCAGATTTGAAACAGAATTAGCCCATAATTTTTGCAATTTATATTTTCCTTTCCATAAGGATTATTTTTGCTAAATTACGTTGAATTTGACTCAGTACGGTAGTTCTTAAGAAGAAGATTTTTAAAAATGCACCCCCATTTTTCTACATTTTTGAGGATTTCTCCGCTTTGAATAAAGATCGGTCTTTTATTTCTGCAATTTATATTTGCCTTACCATAAGAATGCTTTGTTTAAAATTTGTTTGAAATTGGCCAAGCGGTTTTAGAGAAGAAGTTCAAAATGTAAAAAGTTTACAGACGGATAGACAGACGGACGGACAGACGGACGACGGACAAAATGTGATCAGAATAGCTCACTTGAGCTTTCAGCTCAGGTGAGCTAAAAAATCACTTTAACCTTTTTTCCTTGGAATAATCACTTTATATGTTAAATAAATACAAGGAAAAAAATCTTTTGCAATTTGTTTTGGGTTTTGCAAATTTGGGGGTTCATTGACTGGAATACAACCTGTTTACACAATGAGAGGTTATACACTAGGTGTGAAAATGTCAACTGATAATTTAATGGCCGACAGAAATCCTATCAGATTAACCGAAATAATTACGATTCTTTCCTATCAGATTTTCAGAAAAAATTATAAAGGCTTATATAGTAAATGGTTTGGTGTTTTGATATTATTTAACCGAGTTATTTGATTAACCACTATCAGATTAAGTGGAACCCTCTACTACTCAACCCGCCCCCTTATTGTAGCCAACATAATAGGAATACTCCTTCTGCCCCCTTGTTGTAGCCAGTAGAATATGATAACTAACCCCCTCCCCTCCTCCTTGTTGTATCAAACAGAATATGAATACCTACCCCGCCCCCTTGCTGTAACCAATCGAACATGAATACTTACCCCGCCCCCTTGTTGTAGCCAATAAGACAGCCACCAGCTTGTCCCTGTGGACACACCAATGCTGAGAATGTACACAAACAAGACAAAGCCAGATATGAAGAAACCCCCTGCTGCTTGTATGTACTTTCCGTATGTTCTGAAATTGACTTTGCCTGTACTTGTCTCCTCTGCTACAATCAGTCGACCCTCTGGAATACAAAAGTTGGATTAAACAGTCTGCCGGAAACAAAAATTACTTCATTTTTGTGATGATAATATATCAAGTTTGAGGCTGATAAATTTATTTTACAGAGCTTACGTTATGTGGCATGATATTAAAGTCACCCTAACTGACAGTTGGTACTTACTCCCTAACTTGTTCTTGCTAACTGACTAATTGACCGCCCCAACTTACAGTTGGTAACTGACTAACTGACCATCCTAACTTACAGTTGGTAACTGACTAACTGAACACCCTAACTTACAGTTGTTAACCGACCACCCTAACTTACAGTTGGTAACTGACTAACTGAACACCCTAACTTACAGTTGGTAACTGACTAACTGAACACCCTAACTTACAGTTGGTAACTGACCACCCTAACTTACAGTTAGTAACTGACCCCCCTATAAACTTACTGTTGGTTTTTTCCTCCTGGGTGGTGCTGACCACAGACAACTGTTTGTCCACACCTGGATGAACCTGCCCTCCATCCAGCACACCTGTCTGAGAGCTGGGACTCTGGGACAGTTCCGATTGGACAGACGACGTTCTGTTCCTGTTGTTGTTACTATTGGAAAACACTGGCTTCTCCCTTAAACTTATAGGTGATCTTGGGTCTAGTAAAGAAATAATTTTTTTGTAAAAATTAAAATTGTTTTTGATAATTTAAGCACATGTTTGTCATATCCATAGTAGGATAGAATTTGAAAAAAATGTCTTAAAAAATTGTTTTATTTCTCCAGATGTAAAAATAACAAGAGGTCCATGGGCCACATCGCTCACCTGAACAACAATAGCCATAATAAAATCAGCTTTATGGAGTCATATACAAAATATCAGGACAATGTAGTAGAATAGATCCTGTATAAAAAGATTTTTGAATTTTCCTCAAGATATTCTTATGTTTATCATTAACAGGATGATTTAATAGTCATATCACATATTGAGCATTGCAGTTCTCAAGAAGATCTTAAACAACTGTTTACATATATAGAATATAAACCTACATCAAACTTTGAACCCCTTGTGGGGACCAAGAATTGTCCAGGGGCCAAAGTCTAAACAATTTTAAAGAATCAACAATATGGCAAAATGCTTGCATATAAGTAATTTCATATATTATAACATTTGAGTTTTAGAGAATGATTTAAATTCTTTTCCTTTGTAAATTTTGCGCCCCCCCCCCCTACAATGTGGCCCCACCCTATGGCAACCCCTGATTAGATTAAGATTTTGATGACATTAAATCTACACCATCTTAGGTTGCTTTCACTAAAGTTACAGCTTTTCTAGGCAAATGGTTTTTTAGAAGAATATTTTTAAAGATTTTTCTCTATATATTCCTATGTAAAAATAAGACTGTGGCCCCATCCTACCCCTGGGTATCATGATTTGAACAAACTTGAATCTACACTATCTGAGGATGCTTCCACACAAGTTTCAGCTTTTCTGGCTGATTGGTTTTTAGATGAAGATTTTTAATGATTTACTTTATATTATCCTATGTTAAAATTCGACCCCCAATTGTGGTCCCACTCTACCCCAGGGGAGCATGATTTGAACAAACTTGTGTCTACACTATCTGAGGATGCTTCCACACAAGTTTCAGCTTTTCTTGCCAAATTCTTTTCGAAAAGAAGATTTTTGAAAAATACCAACAAATTTTCAATAATTCTTAATTATCTCCCCTTGGAATAGGGCATGGTCCTTCATTTTAACAAACTTGAATCCCCTTCACCCAATAGTATTTTGGCCAAGTTTGGTTGAAATTGGCTTAGAGGTTCTGGAGACGAAAGTGAAAATGTAAAAAGTTTGCAGACAGACAGACGAACGGATGGACGGACGCCGGACATAAAGTGATCAGAAAAGCTCACTTGAACTTTCAGCTCAGTTGAGCTAACAAAAGCTAAAGGTGTGAGATATATTTACATGTATATACATTGTATAGACTTTATCACTGTAAATAAAAGGACCATATTGTTATATATACATGTACATACACATGGATATAGATTTTGACAAAACCAGTTGTGTGCTTCATTAATTCCACTCACCATCTGCGATTTCCTTGGCTTCCTCCTGAGTGTAGTACCTGTTGATGAGACTGGAGTACTCCCCATTCTGCTGCATCAACTCTTCATGTCTACCTCTCTCCATGATCATTCCATCTTTGATGACGATGATTCCATCGCAAGAACTTAGGTACTGAAAAATAAAATGGTATGATTTAGTGTATTTGAAAAAAGAATCAAGATTGTAGGAAAATAGATTTAAACTTTTCTTCAGACTTTTATTGCCATAAAACATGCCTATAACTGTTTTTGTTTACACGCTTAACATGAACTATCATAATTTTAAAAAAAAACCATAATCTAATTTAGAACATTCAGATAAGAGACTTGCTAAAACTATGCTTTGATCTTGAACTTTGATGTTTATAAAAAAAATAGTTCAAGGTCACAACATATACATTATTGTACCTAAATCTTGTGACCTAGACCTATGATCTACATGTAGAAATTTGGTTCAAAGTCAAAATTCAATGTGTACTCCATGGATATAGCACGAGTCAGATAGGTCTAAAGGAAAGAAAATAAGCTTTGTACAATGAATTTTACAAAGAGATTATTTTTACCTTAGGCTCTCTGAGTGTAACATGAGACTGATTGGTCCAAGGGGAATGAAAAATATTTCGGAGAAGTGAAATAGGATGGTCAGACTGACTGATTACTATAAGGCTCCTATATACTGTAAACCAACTTTAATTCATGTGCAAGAAATTTTCACAAGGTTTGCCGTGAATCAAACCTCAAATGTCACAGGTATTTTATTTTCTAGATAATCAACATCTTGATTGCAAAAATAAGTTGCTGCAAACCAGTTTACATGTATATCCGGTTCATCGCCAAATAAAGTCATTGAGAATAAAAGTTAGTTTACAGTATAGGAATCAATACAGGGTCAAATTACATGTAACTTCTCATTACCTGAAGTTGGTGGGTGACAAAGAGGATAGTTTTATCTGGTTTGTTTTTGAGTCCTTTGATGAGGCACTCTGTGAAGATATGTCTCCCAACATGGATATCCACAGCGGACAGTGGGTCATCCATCAGGTAGATGTCCTTATCAGCGTACAGGGCCCGGGCCAGGGCCAATCTCTGCTTCTGCCCTCCACACAAATTTATGCCCCGCTCTCCCACCTAAATGGAAACATATACCAAACATATGTACATCTCTGATAGAAAGCCCATTTTGATGGTAAAGCCTGATTTCCTTTGCCATGGCCCAAGGAAATTTATTTGCAGACAATTTAAAAGGAGATAGCTTATCTTTGTATTCTGCCAAGCCTAGCATTGGCTCTCTAAAACGTTTTGGGACAAATTTGTACAGTAATTCTCCAGACAGTGTTTGCCCTGCAGTTTTTGGTAAAAAATAATAGAACATGTTACCTCTGTTTCATCTCCCGACACAAAGGTCTCCATATCATCTCGAAGACAGCAAGCATCAATGGCTGCGTCGTACCTGTCAGAGTAACAGAAAGCATTTCATCATACTGCACAATATATTGTCCTTAAAATGATATCATTTCAAATGCAGCAAGCGTATCTGTCACAGTAACACAAAGCATTTATAATATTGTACAATACAATGTATATACATGTATTCCATAAAATTATATCATCGCAAAGAAGGTGAGCATCAATGGCCGCTCAGTACCTGTCAGAGTAACAGAAAGTATTTCAAAATATTGCACAAAATATTGTCCATAAAATGATTTCATCTCAAAGACAGCAAGCATCGATGGCCGCATTGTAACTGTTAGAGAGTAACATAAACATTTTAAAAGTGTTTGACATTTTGAGACTGTACAAACCTGTCTTTATTGTACATCTCTCCAAAGAGGATGTTTTCCCTGATGGTGGCATTGAGGATCCAAGGTAGTTGTGAGACATAAGCAATGCTTCCACTGACTGCTACCTTACCAGATGTCTCTATCATCTTAATTTAATGTGTCAAAAAGTGGAAATTTTGATAAGAACTTGCAATAATAGTACTGGTAATCATTGAGAAATAATTTCTAAAGGCTTTTAAATACTACAGAAATCCTTCTTTCACCGCTTACCCTTCCTAGAATGGCTGATATAAGAGAACTTTTCCCTGACCCCACACTTCCACACACTCCTAGCAGCTTACCCTACAAAACACCATCATCACAATCATAAACAAGAGGCCCATGGGGCCACATCGCTCACCTGAGCAACAATGGCTTTATATTGGCGTTCAAAGGATATTGTGCCTCGGTAGAATAACAAAAAATAAATACTGTAAACTATCCCAATTTTAGTTACACTTATTTTTGCATACACTCAATCTTTAACATTGTACCTTTATGAAATACCATTTTTACCAAAAATAAGAAGATTCTATGCAAGATATAAAACTAAAATTTTGGTAGTGATACACTGTTAACTTCCAATTTCCTTTATTTTAGTTCTGCCCCCCCCACAAAAAAAAAAAAAAAAAAAAACCCATTTTATAAACCGATCAAAATATATGAGCAAATATGTATATTTTCTTCTTCAACTACTTACTAGTTACTGTATTTTATTTAAAATAATTCCTATATGTGAGCAAAGAAAATTGTACCTCAATGCGCTCAAATAAAAAACATTCAAAAATTTAATTGGTCTTCCCCATAATAAATTGTTGCTTACCTGGCGTGAACTCGTGCGACGTTTTATAACCTTACTCACTTGATCGATGAATACACTTGAATGAAAAATGTTGTCATGTGATATGTGCTAACAAAAGCTATTATAATCAATGTATTGACAGGTATATCACTCTATTTTACTAAGGCCCACCCATTATTTTCATCTTTATTGAAAAACAAATGGCTACAAACCAATTTTCCGCTGTAATATTTTCTTGAGAATAGCAACAATGCATTTATCCCCGTAACAGTAATGTGTCAGAACTATGAAAACTCTTTTAAAGACGTCGTTTTTATTTACTCATGTCTGAAAAACTCATGTCTGAAAAACTATCAAAATTGGTGTAAATTTCATATAATTAATTGTATAAGGAGGGGGCCCCAGAAAGAAGTTAAAGCATATCATCCTTTTAATTTTTCTTCACAAGTATTTAACGCTTAGCGAGACATTTCTAATGATCAACCAAAATTTCAGCGTCAATCGTAGAATTATAAGCAAGGTACAGAGCTCACAATTCTTCTAGGTTTGAGTCATTTTTTTGTTCACAAGAGTTTATTACATTCAACTAAGGTTTTAAACTTGGTATTTCCTATTCAGCATTTAAAATGTAAATGAACAAAAGCATGGCCTCAGCTCTGTGTGCACACATAGAATTGTGAGCAAAGCTCTGTATTTTGCTTATTATTCGAAGTTTGACGCTCAAATATGGTTAGTAAATAGAAGATTTTAAACAATTAAAATAGAAGAAACATGCACTATTCTAAAACAAAGACGGAGCACAATTTAATTTTCAAATGAATCATATATATACCTATATTTATTTCCGTCAGCGATATTAAAATCTGTTTAAAATGAATAGACTAGAGAAAATGCTGAGCATCTTCACAAAACACATTGTATTAATCAACCATTATGCAAAGATCGTACCGAATTGCCGATTGAATAAATTGTATTTATGTATATTGTTAATGCATCCGATTTTGCTTATCTTGCGCAGGTAAACAGTCAACTGTCTGACATACCAAAGTCTGTGTTTGATTTGATACGTAAAAATTATAAAATACAGGCGATATTTCCCCAGGTTACAAAGCATAATTAATGAAAATGAAACGAAAATCAAAACAATCAAACACTACCGTCAAAAGTGAAAACTGTCAACGCATTGAAATATTTAACCTCAATTTACTTCACAAAATCGGCACCAATGTATCTTGCATGTTTCAAAGATTCCCTTCGCACGCGAACTATTGCACAACAAACAAATTCATCTTTGGGATCGACCCGTTTTTCATATGTTCAACAGAGGTTATCAAGATATGGAATACCGAACCCGATGTTATAAACTGATTGAAGCCCACCCCCCTTTCCATTATTATTATTTTCGTAATAACTCAAATCTGGAACAAAATTAGCCCTTAATTTTTGCAATTTATATTTTCCTTTCCATAAGGATGATTTATGCTAAATAACGTTGAATTTGACTCAGTTGTTCTTGAGAAGAAGATTTTTGAAAATGCACCCCCCCTTTTTTGCAGTTTCGAGGTTTTCTCCGCTTTGAATAGAAACTGGCCTTTGATTTTTGCAATTTATAATCACCTTTCCATAGGGATGATTTGTGCCAAATTTGAAATTGGCCAAGTGGTTTTAGAGAAGAAGTTCAAAATGTGAAAAGTTTACAGACGGACAGACAGACGACAGACAAACTGTGATCAGAAAAGCTTACCTGAGCTTTCAGCTCAGGTGAGCTAAAAACCCTTTTCCATACACTAAACAGTCATGCAATTCCTTCCATCATTAACGAATTTATTAGAATGTTATCATCGTCATCATATTTTGGCCATGTAATCATCAAAACCATTTTGAAATTACCAAAAACAAAAATTTGCTATTGAAATTACATGTATCTGCATCTCCTATCATTTCATAGAATATAAATTCACCATCCTAAGGACTATTGCTGGCCATCATTATATTACCATAAAATTAATCTAAGAATCTCCATAGGAAAGAAAAATTAATGTTTACCAACCTTTTCTAGCACCAAGTCAATGTCTAATAGTATAGGGGGAGCCGGCGACTCTTTCTCCTCCGAACTCTGGTTCAGTTTTTTTTTCTCTTCATCCTTACCACTGGTTCTTCCATTTGCAACTAAATAAATTATGAAAAAAAATTGCAGATTTGCAAATGTCAATATATTTCTGCAAATCAATATTTTGTATGGTACAGAGATGCGCATGCTCGAAATGTAGACGGACATTTTTCTGAGAGCTTAAGAATTATACCAAAAAAATTGTGTTTCTAGCTATTCATGAGTATTATGTGATATGGAGTTACAGTGATAATGAACAGGTAAAAGTGTTTTTGCGGACTGGAGTATTTATTTTCGACGAAAAACGTGAAGAACAAAACATTACGTCTTAAAGTTGTGGGGACCAGTGAGCGGTATTCAGTAATTGTTTTACACTATGGCAACTAAAACGTGAAACGCAAAACAAAAAGAAGTAGATAAAGAAACGGAAAACACCAATACCACTGACAAAGGTGAAATCTTCCAGAACAGGGATATCATGCAAGGTATTGCTAGTATACAGAATACTTTAGCGAACTTTTTGTTACGTTTAGACGGCCAAGGTAAACATCTAGACGATCTCACGCAGGAGATAAGAGCGAGAGATGGAATCAACGAGAGACTTGAGAAAGTCCAAGATCAGGCAATTGAGACCGAGAACTCGATTTCAGAGCTACAGGAAAAAAACAGAAAGATGGAGAGAGAAATGAGTCGCTTATGCGACTATGTGATACGTCTAGAGTACTGCGTTAATGTGCAAAAAGATCAAATATTAGATTTGAAAACAAAGAGTATGGAAAACAATGTAATTGTAAATGGGATAGAAGAGAAAAGCACAGCAAAAGAACCTGAAAACATTGCTTCTATTTTCAGGAATATTCTTATAACAAAGATGGAAATGAAACCAGAAACGGCAGATCGCTTGCAAATCTCGAAAATGTTCCGTATGGGGGAATTTGACAAACGCAGGAAATATCCTAGACCAGTTTGCATACAATTCGCCTACCAAAACCACAAGGATCTGGTAATGAGCGGGGTCAAGGTGCTCAAAGCAAAGAAATCACCATTTCGATTTGCACAACAGCAACCAGAAGAAGTAAGAGAAAAAAGGAAACAGCTCTTCGAAGTACAGAAAAAATACACAGAAAAGGGCATAGAAACTAAGATGAATGGAAAGAAACTCATATTTACTCAGAGCAATTCCGTATATAGAGACAAACTTGGCTCACGACCTACTGCCAACGAGATCATTACCGACGACGAGGTCAACATAACGGTAAACCCTGGCAAGTCTATCGAGGACAATGGAAACCGGTTTATTGGCCATGCAGTACCTGTTGAATCTTTCAAGCAGGTCAGGAGATCTATTGTGGAAGTGATGCAAATCAATACCATTTCAAGCGCGAGTCATAACATATATGCGTATCGCCTTTTCCAGCCCAGACGGTTCCACTCACGAAGGCTCCGATGATGATGGCCAATTTGGAGCAGGACGAGCGCTTCTTAAAACTCTGATTGACAACGAAGTGACCAATACACTGGTTGTGGTCTCGCGTTGGTACGGAAGTAAGATCGGTCCTCGAAGATTCACCCACATTAATGATGCAGGTGTGAGTGCCGTTAAGAACATGCATGTACCTGATACTCTGTGAAAGTAAGGTGAATTCATCAGTCAGTCGTGTGCATTCGTGACTTCTTTGTACATTCAATGTCAATACCTTAACATTTGAATTTCCCACTGAGTTCTTCACAATTATGCCCTATCTTTTTAAAGGTAATCATGATATAAATTATCATTTGTGCTATTTTTCATGAAAAACTTGTTAATATTTAACGTATTCCCTTACAGAAAAGAATGCCATTGAATTTCCATTATTTCTTCAGTTTATTTCTGACCATTGAAACCCCATTGCTTTTCCAGTTACCATGATGTCACATAAAATGGCATTATATATTGTCTACCAAGAAAAACCATTGAATTTCCAGTTTCCAGTTAAAACACAGTGAAAACTCAGTGAAAGTCCATTGAAACACCATTGAAAATGAATACTTATGCAAATTAGTTTGCACCAGTTAAATGATGTCATCTTTCAATGCTAAATTAATGGAAAAAGGATGGTTTACACAAATGCATTGAAAACCCATTGATTTTCCATTGATTATTATTTGATTGCTTATAGAAGATAAGTAGGTCAAGATCAAGTTGCATCATAAGATAACCCTGAACATTTTGCACAATACTGACCCAGAGAAATCTCAATATAGAATTCAAATCTCCCCATAAAATATATGTATGCATATAATGCTTGTTATACATGTAACTGTACAAAATTCATAAGAACAATAAATAAGGACAACTTAATTGTGCTTGATAATAGGTAAATATTATCTAAATGTTCTCATGCATGCACATGCATACTTACATGCATTAATTATTTACTAGTTTATTGACTTCCAAATACAATCTTAAATGGTAGACATGAAGCTATATATATTACATAACTTTTTTTTTTGATACATCCATGCACTAGCTGCTTGCAACACTTAAATCACTTGATAGTGTGTAAATGTTAATTAGTCTTTACACAAATATATTAACATCTGTATCAAATCATACAAGTGTAGGAATTTAATATTAAAAATATTACCTCAAGTGACCAAGAATATATCCCCAGAAAAGTTCCATAAATTCACTATAAATATGCCACAAAAGAGCTGGATGCCCAACAATAACACATTTTCCTGACAATGTACATCACATTTAGGCCAAGATGAACATTCAAACTTTGCAACTCAACTTCCTGTTATGCCATGATCTTAATTCTTAGTGGTCAGTTTATCAGGCAGAGGCCAGTGACCCAGATTGGCAACTCAGCTTGAAATACAATGTAAATCTAGAAATGTGTATAGGAATTATTCCATTTAACTGTTCCTGAAAATAAATGGTATTTTACTGGGAAACAGTAACATTGAAGTTTAAGTGAATTGGAAAACTGGTGTTTCACCGAGAGTTGCAGGCCATTGAAAATGCAGTATTCTGAAAACTGCTTTTTAACTGGTAGGTATAAAACTGGTCAGATGAAGACACAAGAAAAATAAATGCACAATCAATGGTATTTCAATGAAAACTGGAAAATCAATGAAAGTTCAATGGAATTTCAATGGAAAAAAGCCATTTCTTTTCTCTAAGGGTTATTTCTTCTTTTTTTTTCATTTTTTTTCTCGTAAACTTACATATGCCTATTATATAATACAATGGCTTTTGCATAAAAACTATATAATTGTCTCTATAGTTGAAAACTCTTTGGGTTTACGGATACCCGTACGTCAAGTTCTTTTTACTTACAATTCACCTATTTTTTGTGAAAGTTTCTCTATGTTTACAGATCTGGTTCTACCTTGTATCTTACTTAACCCATAATGATTGACCAATTTTCTCCATTTCGAGTAGCATATTATTATTTTTTGGTATATTCTGCTCTCGCAAATACAGAACCTTTATTTTTCCATGCTTCACTTTTTTCATGCATCAATTCCATCATTTATTTTTACATCCTATTTAAGGATAGTTTGGCTTTTTGTTTTCTTTTTTTTGGGGGGTACATTGTTTACTTCTGTTTCACTTTTTTCTTATCATGGGTGAAAAAACAAGAGAAAATCTTAAAGTTCTCACAGTAAATTGCCAAGGCCTGGGAGATGTAAATAAGCGAAAGGATGTTTTTAACAATCTTAAATCAAAGAATTGTAATATTTATATGCTTCAAGATACCCATTTTACTAAAGAAGATGAAAATATAATTAAAACGCATTGGGGATATAAAGTATTTTTTTTAGCTCTTTTAAATCAAATGCTAGATGAGTTGCAACTTTGGTGAATAATAACTGCGAATTTGAGTCCTTAAATGTAATTAAAGATGATTCAGGAAACTACCTGATACTAGATGTAGAAATTGAAGACATACCATTCCTACTTATAAATATATATGGTCCCAATAATGACAGACCACAATTTTATTCAGAATTGATAAATAAAATTGAGGACATTTATACCTCACAGCACATTATTTTAGGAGGGGATTTCAATCTTATATTAGATAAAGAATTATAAAAATCTTAACAATCCTAAAGCCAGAACTGAAGTTTTGAAGCTAATTGACACACTTAACCTTAAAGATGTCTTCCGAGAACATTGTCCCTTTCTGAAGAGATATACTTGGAGGAAAAAAAACCCCATTTATAAGCAAGCTAGACTTCTTCCTAATTTCGGAATCATTACAAACTATGTCACCTATGATATATTAAACATGAAAACAGTTATCGTTCAGATCATTCCCCTGTCTTATTCCAATGCAAATTAAATGAATTTTTGAAAGGAAAAGGTTTTTGGAAATTTAACAACTCGCTCCTAACTGATAAAGATTACATCAATATCATTAAAAAAATAATAAATAACATAAAATGTCAATACCCATGCCATGTATATATTAAAGAAAATATCAGTACAATCAGAAACGAATTAAGACCTTTGCCTTACAATTAATGATCAATTATTTCTTGAGACATTACTCATGGAAATTAGGGGAAAGTCAATTTCTTATGCTAGCTACAAAAAGAAAAAACAAAATGAAAGAAAATTAAAACTGGAAAAAGGAATAACTGAAATTGAGCAAAACTTAACACAAAATACAATTGCAGAACTTAATGAAAAACAGAATGAATTAGAGCAAATTAGGAGTGGCATACTGAAAGGACAATGTATAAGATCTAGAGCTAAATGGATTGAAGAAGGAGAAAAGCCCACTAAGTATTTTCTAAGTCTAGAATCCAGAAATTATATTAGCAAACAAATTCCAAGAATACAAAAAGATGATGGGTCAATTATTACTGACCAATTCAAAATTCTAAATGAAATTAAGTTGTTTATGAAAACCTTTACAGAAAAAGAGAAACTATATGTACAGAGGATTTTCAATTAAAACTAAATAAATTTAATATAACAAAATTAACAAAAGAAGAATCTGATAGTTTAGAGGGCCCATTAAATAAATTACTGAAGTGTATAATTTTCTTAAAAAAATGAAGAATGACAAAAGTCCCGGCCCAGATGGTTTCACGTGTGAATTTTTAAAGTTTATTTGGAAAGACATTGGTGTTTTTGTTACTAGAGCTATTAATAATTCTTATGAAATAGGTCTATTCTCAGACCATAATAAACTTGGTATAATTACTTGCATACCAAAATCAGGGAAACCTAAACAGTATCTGAAAAATTGGCGCCCCATTACACTTTTAAATGTTGTCTATAAATTAGCATCAGGATGTATAGCAGAACGTATTAAAGTCCACTTAGATAAACTGATAAACAGAGACCAAACTGGGTTCATTAAAGAAAGATTTACTGGAGAAAATATAAGACTAATCTATGACATTATACAATATACAGATCATAAACAAATCCCTGGACTGCTATAATTATCTTAATAGATTTTGAAAAGGCTTTTGACACAATTTCTTGGGAATTTATTAATCAAACATTAGATTTCTTCAACTTTGGTAATAAGCTAAAAACAAGTGAAAAGCTGTCAATGTGACAGCAAACCAGGTTTTCTTTTATGTGAACTGTGCAATATTTTGCCAAAAAAATGACTAAGTTCAAAAGGTGGTATTTTTTTCATAAATTACCAGAAATAAATATCCTAGCAATATGCACACCTCTGATATACAGCTTACTCCACTTATATTGAAATCGCTTATTTTGAAATTCCGCTTATTTTGAAATAGAAATAAATCCCCAGGTTTAGCCTCTCATTTACTTTGTATTAAAATAACGGTTATAATGAAATTGGCTATTTTGAAATATCGCTTATATTGAAGCCACTGATCGGTCCCAGAGGTGATAATGAGTTGTTTTCATAACGGTTATATTGAAGTACTCCCTGGCGGCTGTCGTCACGGTTGGTGACAGTAATTATGCCTGACTGACCGGTTGATATACACAGGTGTGAATTGATAAGTTCTCATCTTGTGTGTTTTTATACTTCTTTTAAAAAATAAAATTTATTCACTGTTGAATTCTTTGTTTTTACATATGTATGTTTACGGATGTATTAAGGCGAGACGTAATATGGAAACCTTACAGAAAAGAAAAACCTTATCTTCGGACACCTAACACGATAGTTATTGCTATTGATAAACAAAAGCCTAAATTCGAAATAGCTAAGGATTTTGAGATTAACCCGAGAACACTTTTGATGATATACAGGCAGCGTTCAGCAGAAATTGAAACGTTTGAGTTCGGTGATTTTTCTCCAAAACGTAAAAGAATGCGATCGGAGATTACGATGAGGTTAAAGATTGTAACAAAATGAAACTGACAAAACTTACTGATATTTTAATCAAACTTTCAAAGACAAATATTCCATATAATATGTTCACTGTAATAGATAAACGATGACCAAATATAATTTGTTCGGGTTTGGTTTTCAATGTTTAGATCGGGATTGAACTTTCAAAAATGGCGGCTTCACGTCAGTCAATTTCGCTTATATTGAAATACGGATATATTGAAATAATTTGCATGGTCCCCTGAATTTCAATATATCCGGAGTAGGCTGTATGTACAATTGATCTGCAAAAGAACAACTTCCTATCTTCAAAACTGTAGGAGGAGTTATCTGTACAATAAGGGTACCCTATATGCAATATTTTGTCGAAAAATAACTAAGTTCAAAAGCTGGTATTTTTTTCATTAATTATCAGAAATTAAAATCCTAGGAATATGCACACCTCTGATATATGTACAATTGATCTGCAAAAGAACAACTTCCCATCTTGAAAACTATAGGAGGAGTTATCCGTACAATAGGGGTACCCTATATGCAATATTTTGTCGAAAAATGACTAAGTTCAAAAGCTGGTATTTTTTTCATAAATTATCAGAAATCAATATCCTAGCAATATGCACACCTCTGATATATGTACAATGGTTCTGCAAAAGAACAACTTCCTATCTTGAAAACTGTAGGAGGAGTTATCCGTACAATAAGGGTACCCTTTTGGCAGCTGCCCGCCATTTTCACCATTTCAATAACCGGATTTTTCCGTTGGAAAACCCGGTTAAAAATGGATTAACGCATTTTATAAAGGAATAAAGTCATGTGTTCTACAGAACGGATTTAGCTCAGGTTACATATATCCTCAAAGAGGCTGCAGACAAGGAGATCCTATATCGCCTTATCTTTTTCTCCTCTGTGCAGAAATTCTTGGAATAATAATTCGAAATAATAAAGACATAAAAGGTATTAAAATTGGTGATGTAGAATATAAGCTGTCCCAATATGCAGACGATACATCTCTTATTTCAGATGGCTCTCCCCTAACACTTGATGGTATTCTAAGAGAATTAGACTTCTTTGAAAATATATCTGGTCTTAAAATTAATTTCCAAAAAACAAAAATGATATGGATAGGTAGCAAAAAATTTTCTATAGATGTTTTTCATCATACCCGATGGAAGCTAGACTGGAACAACACAACATTTGACCTTCTCGGAATCAAATTTTCAATTAATCTTGAAGAAATGTCTGAGCTAAACTATACTCCTAAATTGTTAGAAATCAACAAAATAATGGATCAATGGAAACATAGAAAACTAACACCGATAGGGAGACTTAAAATAAAAAAATCATTAGTTATACCAAAATTAAACCACTTAATATTAAGTTTGCCCAACCCAGATACAAACTCGATGAAAAAATTGGAAAATGATTTGTTCCACTTTTTATGGGGATGCAACATGCATAAAATAAAGAAAAACACTATAATACAAGATTACAAATATGGGGGGCTAAAAATGATTGATTACTCAGCATTTATCACTGCCCTAAAATCTAGCTGGATTAAAAGATTAATTAATTCTAATGCAAAATGGGTAAAACTTTTAGAAACAACCTTAGAAATTGAAATATCAAATTTATGGAAAAGAGGATTAGATTTTACTTCTGAAATGATTAGAAAAATACCAAATTTATTTTGGAAAGAAGTGTTACTAAGCTGGGCAAAGGTAGTAAAATCAACAAGTAATCAAACTGAAAAACAATTTAATAATGAACTTTTATGGGACAACCCAAACATTCAGATTGGTAATTCTTTAGTATTTTTAAAAAACTATTTTAGAGCAGGGTTTACCCCAATTAATGATCTGTTTGACTGTCATGGGAATTTTCTTAGCTTAGAATTATTAAATAACACGAAAGTGAATACAAATTTTATTGAATATGCAGGTTTGAAAAAAGCAATAAAAAAACACATAGATATTACAGACATAAGCAAAGAACATGGCCCTAAGATTCCAAACTCTATTTATCTTTTTTATAAGGACTAGATGATATCCCGCGCAAGCGCGGGGATTAACAATAATTCACATTAGTATAATACAATGCTTAATTAATATGTTGAACCAGGTTTTTTTTTGTTAATTTTTAATGTACTGTGTCCGAATTTTTTCTTAATTGCTTTTCTTAAAATATTCTATAAAATTGAAATAAAAAAGCAACTGCGTGGCTGGAAATTTAGAGGAGAGGACAGGGATGAAAATCTAAACTGAAATGGAGTATAAACACTGACATGAACATTTACATGGCCTTAATTCTTTTTGTTGCAGCTGACTGGAAAAAATTAGACTATTATCTTGTTTCAAACCAGAGTGTTGGTGTATAGTGCGTGGTATTTATTTTCAGAACTTTTTCTTTATGTCAAATTTCACTTATTATTGCCAAAAATAAGAATTTTAGATAAAACACTGTCAACAAATTAATTTATAAGGTTTACTACCAGTCTGTCATGGTATAAAAAATGTATATGATATTTAAAACGTGTATGCACTTTTCGCCATAGTGTTAATTAGTCAACACCATTTTTTGGCATCCCGTTCTGTAAAGTTCTTTCCATCAAAAATAAAATCGCGTCTATTGGCCCATTTTATTTATTAACTTTTT
>WFKH01010211.1:20145527-20158412 GCA_016163765.1 Magallana hongkongensis | reverse complement strand
TTTTTTTTTTTTGCAAGAATAACACATAGTTCCCACCATATAGATAATCTATCAATAAGATATTGCCATATGTAGAATGTTAACGTGTGTGAAATATGTCTGAAATATGTTTATACATGTGTGTGTGTGAATTTATGTGTAAATAAAAATAAAAAATTTAAAAAAAAAAAAATTTTGTATTGTACTATCAGTCATGTATAGCTGCCTCTATGCAAGTACGCAAGTGTGTATACATTCTCAAAAAAAAAAGAAAAAAAGAAAAATGGGGAAAAAGAGAGAGGAGAGAGAGAGAGAGAGAGAGAGAGAGAGAGAGAGAAAGAGATTATTTGAAGAAAAAAGAATTAACCATTCAGCACTACCTGTTTCAAATTATTTTATTTTGTTTAATATTGTTCCGATTCAAATCTATATTCAGCAACTATGTGCAATCAAATTTATAGTCTTTTATTAAATCATTGCCCCCCAAAAAATCATCCAAAATTTAAGAGAAAAAAAGTATAGAAGAAATAAACTGCAGCAGTTAATCCGTGGTATCCTGTTTATCCAGACCATCAATTTGATGAGCTAAGGGAACTATATTTATTCTAAAAAAAAAAAATAAGTTGCTAAGAGGATACGACTATACAAGATTCTAAATTTTCGCTGAGATAAAACTAAAAATTAGGTTAAACAAAATAAATAATATAGATGATTGTATAAATATCTTCTTTTACTGATATTACTAATTATAGAGATTATAGAGAATTAAAAAATTCTCATCTTGTTAAGGGTTCCTTGCAACATTTACAATATCATATGCACTAAAGAACTATATATTTTGAATATATTCTCCGATGATAACGATACTAGTATTTAAATGACTCCTTTGTTGTATCGTATCAACTTGGGAAACTTTTTTTCAGTGCTACATATTTGCTAGAGAAAAGGGATGTAGCACGATTTCTTTTGCAGGAAATTGACTATAAAATTTTGGTAAAACCCAGGAGCTTCGCCCCCACACCCCCGACCATTTTTATGTGTACACTTCATTTCCATTCTGGCTACGCGCCCAACTATGATACATGTTATGATGATATTCAGGAATGATGACTTGGAACCATAATCAGAATCACTGGGTACAGTACCTGTAATCTGGACATCCAGCAGCCCTTTGTTCTGTATCACCATATCCTGATCCCAAGCAAAGCAAGCTTTCTTGATGACCACTGCATACTTGGGGTTGTTGATCTGTGATGTGTGGGGTTGTATCTCCTCCATCATTAACAGACTCTGTCATAATAATACCACACAATGAAGGTGCATATATGTGACTAAGTGAAATACAAATCATTAGACTAAAATTATGAAAAAAAAAACACACAGAATGTCCATAGGCCACATTGCTCACCTCAGCAACAATGTTCAACTCTTACAAATGATTTTTTGTATTGATAAAAAATTTTAGAATGCATTTTTGACCAAATATTGTATATTTTGACAAAATCAAATTGTTGATTCACATCCTAAATATGATCTACCTGATTCATAATTAATATTTTGAGGTGTCCAATACCTTCTCAAATCAAAGCAGTGAAATGCAAAGAATAATATTTTGCAGTACAATCGCGTTCATGAATGAGAAGTTCCACTGCATTGTATCAGCATTCTTTTCTGATTAATAATTGACTTAGATAAAAAGCATTACTAGCAATGATGTGTCTTTCCTGCTACATGCAAAATGAAGTGCAGTCAATAAAGGCTTTCAGTGTCATTTCATTTTATAAAAAACATGAATTTTCTCTCAATAAAAGTCTTCGACATAAAATCACTTCAAATAAAAGCCCTTTTTAATCAGTGGTAGATTAGTTTCCGAGTTTCTGAGTGTTGATATTAATCAACATTAATTTAGCCCTGCAGGAAATAAGGTTTATATTTTTAAAATGTGTGTAATTGATATTTTTTTGTTGAAATGTAACCACCCTGTGTAAGACAAATTGCAGAAGCATGTTTTAGGATGAAGACATTAGATTCAATCAGAAGATGTTGGCGGATATCTTGATTTCTCTGCATAGAAACAAAATTGGTTTCGAGAATACTTGTTATATGTATTTTAATATATATGTTTGTAGATAGACAAAGTTTGGTTAGAATACCCCAAAATAATAATTATTAAGACATTCAAAATCTATAGGATATACCGGTGTCATATAATATCTTGAACCCCGCGATATATTGAACCCGGGTTCAAAATATCGCTGCGATATATATTGAACCCCCCCATAAAATATTGAACCCTGGGTTCAAAATATTATGGCCGCGATATTTTGAACCCCCCACTAATTTTCATTGCCATTGGAGAGGGGGTTCAAAATATTATGGCTACGATATATTAAACCCCCCTCAAATTTCCAATTCTCATTGGAGAGGGGGTTCAAAATATGATGGCCGCGATATTTTGAACCCCCCTATAATTTTCATTGCTATTGGAGAGGGGGTTCAAAATATTATGGCTGCGATATATTGAACCCCCAACCTATTTCCAATTCCCTTTGGAGAGGGGGTTCAAAATATTATGGCCGCGATATTTTTACCCCCTTCTCATTTTCATTGCTATTGGAGAGAGGGTTCAAAATATTATAGCCATGATATATTGAACCCCCAACCTATTTCCAATTCCCTTTGGAGAGGGGGTTCAAAATATTATGGCCGCGATATTTTGAACCCTCCTCTTATTTTCATTGCCATTGGAGAGGGGTTCAAAATATTATGGCCGCGATATATTGAACCCCCAACCTATTTCCAATTCCCTTTGGAGAGGGGGTTCAAAATATTATGGCCGCGATATTTTGAACCACCCTCTAATTTTCATTGACATTGGAGAGGGGGTTCAAAATATTATGGCCGCGATATATTGAACCCCCAACCTATTTCCAATTACCTTTGGAGAGGGGGTTCAAAATATTATGGCCGCGATATTTTGAACCCCCCTATAATTTTCATTGCCATTGGAGAGGGGGTTCAAAATATTATGGCCGCGATATTTTGAACCCCCCTCTAATTTTCATTGCTATTGGAGAGGGGGTTCAAAATATTATGGCTGCGATATATTGAACCCCCAACCTATTTCCAATTCCCTTTGGAGAGGGGCCATAATATTTTGAACCCCCTCTCCAATGGGAATTTGAAATTGGAGGAGGGTTCAAAATATCGCAGCCATAATATATTGAACCCCCTCTCCAATAGCATTAAAAATTAGAGGGGGGTTCAAAATATCGCAGCCATAATATATTGAACCCCCTCTCCAATAGCATTAAAAATTAGAGGGGGGGGGGTCAAAATATCGCAGCCATAATATATTGAACCCGGGGTTCAATATTTTATACGGGGCTTCAATATTTCGCAGCGATATATTGAACCCGGGTTCATAATATCGCATAATATATTGAACCCGGGTTCAATATTTCGCGGTATCAAAATATTATATGACACCGGTATGCGTGTATAAATAAAACCTAGGAAGCACTAGCAAGCATTAGACAAAACCTAAAGATACTAATCAGTGTGCAAAAAAGGTTAATTTTTTCTTTGAAAAACATATCTGTGTATTAACCAGGTAATAAATATTGATACAAATGTATTAATTTTTTTTTTAATTTTGCAGCTCTGAGAGAATACTAATTTTTAAAAAAAAAAAAAAAATTTTTCAATACTTAGTGTTCAATCTACATATACAACATACACATGTTCACAAATAAAGTATGGTATTTTACATTTGAAAGTATCTCCTTGATGCAAATGAAAGTTGTGAATATTTGTTTCTGAATTATTTGATAAGTGATCAACATATTTTAAACAGGAATTCATAATCATTAATGGGAAGGAAGCACCACAGATTCAGTGACTCATGCTGTACAAAAGGATTCTCTCTTTTCAATGTGAAGAATAAAAAAAAATGTGAAAATACACCATGAATGAAGGAAGTACCTTAACCCTCTCAGAACAAACTTTCACTTCAGACAATAGTTTTGTAATAGTATGAGATTTATTAATTATTATATTATTAAATCTAATTACAGTATTGATATTGATTAGTTATAAGATATAATATATTTTGGCAATACATGTAGTTCTATATTAAACCACCCAGGTAGAACACCTAGGTTTACCTGGCTTAAGTTAATCGCTGCCCTTAGGATATATGGTCCTTATATGGTCAGTTAAAAGGTGTGTTTTTATGAAGGGAATCTATTGGTTTTTAAGTTTGTATAGTTGGGTTTTATTGGTCTGTGGATTTCCCTCCAGAAGTTCCTTGTGTTTTAATTAAGACATTCTTGATATTGAAGCCAAGGAGACAAGATTTGTATAAAGACTTAGCAAGACCTTTAGTACATAGTTCGACATTGCTTCATCTTATATAGGTAAGCTAACATTATTTACTTCTAACCATAACAGAAGTGCTAATATTTCATTAATAGTACATATCTTGTAATTTAGCAAATTTAATATATCCTTTTGCACTTTCTTAGTAAGAGTGATTTTTGAGTGAAAGAATATTTATTCAAGTATATTGAGCTTCAAGAACTAGAAGTTATAATAGTGAAAACCTTATTTTAAAGCAATCTGTATTTTAGTATTACTTACAGAAATATATAGAATTTGTAGTATGTCCGTCTCTGCTGTGTCAGCTTATAGTTAAGCACACACTCGATCGATCATAGGGCGTGGGACTGCCCATTCCCATATGAATGGTATGGATTATGTTTTTTTATCATTACTATTATAATGTATGTCAGATCTAAAGACATCCTATATAGCTCATATATAGCTGTAAAGCATTTTATAATCTGTATGGATAAAATGTGTAATTACATGTATAATTACATATAAGAGCTATTGCCCTTTAATAAGAGTAAAACATTATCGTGTCTATAATGTATTTTATACCTATCACTTACTATTGTTATCATTTCATTTCAGGGTATTTATTTATTTATCTATTCATTATATTTGTAATCGCAATATTAAATAAAGGGATGTCCAGAACCTTACACAGTGTTTGATGTATGCAAAACCAGCACTGTTTCAGTTTCACCATGCGAGCCATGTGGTTCAAGACTGGTTTTATTTTGTTAATAGATACCAGAACAAAAGCCTGGAAATAAAAACAAGAGGACTGTGACATTGGTCTATCTATATGAAACACATTTTTTTATGGATTTCTGCCATATGTGCTCTCCTTTGCCTGCCAACGCTCCTATGATTGCCAAGGTCTGCAACTCTGATCTAACACAACACCATTTTCTTTGCATTTTTCAAAAGCATTATTAGAAAGCACTTCATTTAAAAAGAAAAAAACCAATATAACCCACACAAAGCAGTGCAGTACTTTAATCAATTTTGATGTAGTTAATCATTTTTGTGCCAAAGAATGGTTTGGTGAGTGAATGTTATCTGTCACATGCCAATAAATGCGCATGCATGGTCAGAGTTATTGTTCCTGTTTTACCTTGCACCTTTGTGTGGACACATACACATCAGCCAGAGCCTTCACTGCGTAAGGAATGACTCCCAGCGAAAGTCTCATAGCGTTAAACACTGCCACCATTGTGAAGGCCTGAAATCAGAGATCTCAATGATGTACATTGTACATACAATCAACAAGATTACCTTAATTATAATTGAAGGAAGACGTATATACATACTATTTACTGTAAACGTAATAAATTTAGCGTGTACAATATTTGGTGGAAAATGATAAGCCTGGATTTGAATAGGCATATTTCTGAATGTGTCTATTCTAATACATAAACAAATGGCATTTAGCAATGTACTTGATTTAGCATAAGCAGCATTTCGCCAAAAATGCGAAAAAAGAATACACAGCCAAATGTAATATGTTTACACTAAATTACAGGAAATTTGGATGCTGGTATTATTGAATATTTTGAATTTATGTCTAAATCAAACACCAGTCAAACCTTGTTATCTATAAGGGCCAATAAAAAACTTAGAGATATCCAAGGATTTCACATATTGAAGGTAAATATGTGAAAAAAAAACATACAAAGACATTAAACTTGTTTTGTAATGTGCATGGTAGTTATAGATATTGATGGTCAAGATTTCAAAGTTCAAATGATTTTCTAAGCCTCTGGTGAAATTTCTTTAATTATCTTAGTTAATGATAAACATACATGTAGTTTTCATAAAACTAAAGTAATTAAAGAATTCTAAATTTTATTGACTTTAACAATGGTGATTTGTCCGATTCCTACTGAAAATCAATTCAATATTCTTTAAAAATTGTTTCCAAAAATTTTGTATGATTGACTTAAATATACTCTATAGATTTAGATGTATAACATATATACATATATTTATTTACATGTATAGACAATACAGTATTAAAGTGTAATATTTTTCTTAAATAATAACTAATAAATAACTGGTTTGTCAGACAGAGGTTATGTCCCTTGTCAGGAGTACCTGCGCTGCAGTGAGGGGGTTCCCCGTCATAACGTGGGCGATGATCACGAACACAGAGGCCATGACAGGGACCATGGGGGCCACTGACTTACTGATACTGTTGATGTAGGCTGCCTTCTCCAGAACCTTCTTTTCCTGACTTCTTATCCCTTCAAAACAGCACAGACACATATTCATTTTTTGGTCGTGACCATTTTTAGAATGTAATAATCTCCATAAGAAGAGCTCTGTATGAAGATGTAGGATAATATTTAGAATTTAAAGCTATATTTGGAAAATAAAAATACTTGGAATTTTTCTTTAGTAAATAATTGTTGGGGCTAAAAAAAACATATCTAGTACATGTATTAATATTGATAGTAGAACTGATGGGTAATTTGTTGACCATCCAGCCTCCTTAAAGAAGCTAGGGTTTGAACACTACCTAGACTAGATCATGTTTTTTTAAACATGACCCTTGTAAAAACATCTTTGTAATTTAGATGGCATAATTTTTTTTATTAAAACCTGCAATAGTTCTGGCAAAAGATTTCTCCCAAGCGTACATCTTGATGAGCTTGATACAGTTCAACAGTTCTGTCAACATCCTCACCTGAAAGGAAAATATGCGCATAAAAATTAATTCCCCAATATTTAGTAAACTCACTTACAAAATACTCTATTATAGTCCTTATCATTGTACACAAAGTGCAAAAGTTGTGTTTTGAAGAAAAAAAAATTTCAATACATATATTGTATTCACATAAATTTATTTTTTGCTCTTTCGGCATTCAATCTAACATAGAATTTAGGTAAAAATAACTTTGAAAATCACAAAAAATGGCTTATTATATGCAGATAAAACATATTAGGTAATCATAGATTACAAAGCTCATCAAGATGAGGCATCACCCTCACAAGACCACCTTTATTATATTATGAAAATCATAGTTAATGATCTTTAATAAAATATTGGATACTGAAGTGTGGTTTGACACAATATCATATAAAATCATATGATACAAAATTGTATAATAATCATATTATATGTTAATTTCATACTGTATTGTATGATACAATATTTATTAACATACTACTATACAATACAATATTGTATCCTAAGATACTATACAATATTGTGTCTAATTTTATATCATATGGTACAATATAGTACTGTATAATATCATTATACATTATGATATTGTATCATGATATGACATTGTATCATATTATACAATATTGTATCATTTTCATGTGATACAAAATCATATTAAATAAAACAATATCGTATCATATTATATGATACAATATTGTATTATATGTGTATTATAATAGTATAGAATATTGTATCATTTTCACATGATACAATATCATATCATGATACAATATATCATATGATACAATATTTGTATTACATAATACATTGTATTATACAAACTGTATCATATGATATTGTATCATATAATATGATATTGTATCATATGATATGATACAACATAGTATGAGTTCATATAATACAATATCATATAATACAAGATCATTTTAAACAAAATATAATATAAAACAATAAAACAATATAATATCACACAATATCATATATTACAATATCATATGATACAATATCATATGATACAATATCATATCATACAAACAATTTGATACAATATCATATCATCTAATATTTTACAATAATATATCATATAATACAATATTGTATCATATTATACATTAATGTTTCATATTATACAGTACAATATCATAGGAATCATGATATATCACATAACAACAAACACATCTTTCAAGCAAGTTTGAGTGAGGTAGGACAAGGTTTTCTTAGCATCCTTGATAATGGAGATCAGGCTCTGTATCTGAAGCTAAAGTTTCAAATCTAAAGTTACATGAACCGTGAATGTTAGCCAGGACAGCATTTATTTTTCAACATTCAAATTAAACTGCATTTAAGGTGGAATAACACACCTGGAAAAAGTCACTCAAATGAACAGTAAATTATTTGATTATGAAAGATATAATGATAAATAAACTGTACATATGTCAAATAAGCAAAAAATTTGCAGTTTGTGGATAAAAAATGAATATCTAAAAAATTCAATTCAGTAAGTAATAACAAAAGCATGCGGATTTCGAACTCGGGATGTACGGATCACAAGGCCGACACTTTATCCACATGGCTATGGAGTAAGTTACATGTTGCCGTCAATAAAATCCTTTTAATAAAACGAAATGTCGTTTCGATCAGAGGTCAGCCATTTTGTGATGATGTGTTATTCCAACTTAACTACTAAAAAAACTTACATCTGCTCCAGCATCAAGATAATCAAGATCAAGCTCTGTATCTCAAGCTACCTCTATTTACACATCCAAAGTTATATTAACTGTTTTGGTCTGACTAGGTATGAGCAGCATTTATTTCATTTTATAACCAGCTCCAAGAGCAAAACACAATTTGAGTTGTTCTAAAATCTTAAATCTGTCTAAGCATCTAGATAATCAAGATCACTCTCTGTATCTGAAGCCATCTCTGTGATTCATTTATATAGTTAAATCAATCATGCACTATTAATTAGTACTATTATTTATATAAACATGTGACCTGGTCCAAAAAACCATAACTTCTTCCAGCATCCAAAACCTATGGCTCAGATTCAGCATCCAGGCCTGTGATGTGCATCAGTATCACAAGATGCATCATCTATCCAAATTAGGGAAAGATTGAACCAATAATAACTAAGAGCTGTCTATCAAATAAGCACCTGCTCCAAAAACTTTAACCAGCTCCATAAATCTTAACCTCATTCAGCATCTGAAACTTTTGCATTCAAGCCTGTCAAGTGCATAAGCATTATAAGATGCACCATCCATGCAAGTTTGGTGAAGTTAGGACCAGTAATAACTAAGATATAGTCATCAAAGGGCACCTGCTCCAAAAACTTTAACCTGCTCCAAAAACCTTAACCTCCTCTAGTATCTGAAATTCATGGCCCAGATTCAGCTACCAAGTCTTTTAAGTCCATAAGTAGGTCCAGATGCACAATCAATGCAAGTTTGGTGAAGATAGGACAAGTAATAACTAAGGTGCAGGACCTGCAACAAAAACTTTAACCAGGTCTGGACGCCGACGCCGAGGGTATAGCATTAGCTCCCCCCGACTTCGTCTCGGTGAGCTAAAAAGATTACAAATTTAGTTTAATTTTGAAAAATTTTATTCAGGCAATAGAAATCTGTTACTATAAAACCTTGTTACCTCGAACTCCAGGAGAATGTGAAAAAACATCAAGATATTCAAAGGTTCGATGATATCATGGTTTAAGAAGAAAACAGTGATTGCCTATGGCTTCTTGATCACTTCCATGTTATTTGAGATATTACAGTTCAAGATAACGAAGTTCAACTTATCGTGAATATCTCTGATTTAAGGGGTGAGTACTGTCATTATTTGCTTAGATTACCCTTTTATCTGTGATGACTATCCCTTTTCTTCTGAAATGAGCTGTGATTTTGCTGACGAAAGCCTGAAACACAAATTTAAAATAGTTAAATCTATACAATAACATGCAAAGTGAGACATTTCAGGAACTCATGTCTCCCTTTGTAGAAATAACTTTAAGAAGTGTTTATGGTGTCATATCTTACAACTTAATATCCATTTCCTTGCAACACTAGTATTGAAATAATTTACATTTTGAATTTACAAAGCCATTTGATCAAGAGATCATTTGTGAAAATTTACAAGTAAATATGAGAATCATCTGTTACGTGTAAATAACAGGATCAGAAGCACTACTTAAACTACCATATAAGTGAGTTTAATAAATGACATATTCACCATAAATGGATAAAACGAGAGGAAAGTGGCACTGCCCACAAAGGCCCATGGACCAATCAGGAATACTGTGTAGATTATTCCATACAATAAAATAACGGGTCCACCAATCAGAAGAGGACCAACGGAAAAGGCAGCATACAGCCTCTGTCCGTCATTGCTACATATGTTCACAAGCTACAAAAATTTACAGATGTACCGGGTAAATGAAATTCACAGCAAAATACAATGAGTGCAAAAATTGATTAGATTTTTTAAGGGATTGTTTTTTTTTCCCCCTTTATTTGATTAAATATGATTTTATGGTATTAATTGTAAATAATTAAATGAAAGTTAACAACTTTTTATTGATTTGTACTCACCTCTCCAATAGTCTTGTCTTTCAAGCCACGAAGTCGTAAAATTTTGCTATATAGCATGCTAAGTACAGCTCCTCTCATACGTAAACCTACAGAAAATAAACACTGGGTCATAAAAAGTTCCTAATGATGACTTAGAAATCTTTCAATGCTTTCAAATTCTTAGAAATCTTTCAATGCTTTCAAATTCTACTCATAAGTCTTATACATGTATATGTACATACCTGTGGTATAATTTGTCACCCAACCAAGTGCAAAGAACATGGACCTGCAAAATTCCATGGCAGCCATTATAATAACCAATGCAATGGCCAAGCCAATGTTGTCATTTCCAGCTGATAGGTCATCCAAGATTTTTCTTAACACAAATGCCTGAAAAAAAATTGGAAGGTGTATAAATTATAGTTTATAGGGCACCAGATATATTGAGTTGCACAACTTTGTTAATTGGGGATAAGATAACTGAATAATATCCTGAATCAATACTATTGTACCTGCCAATATGCTTATACAGGTATAAAAACTAAGGGTGGGGCCATAGAGATTGGCAGAGAAAAGAACATAATGATCAACTTCTACATATCCCTCTCTCCTGAGGGAGTGCTAGTTTGTGGGGAGTGGTGGAGGGGGGGGGGGGGGGTTAAGGGGGTTAGCAGTCTGATATATATAATGTAGTAGTTACATGTCATTTTCTTCATTAATGATTTTGATAAGAGTGTCTAGACCCATACCGGAGCAGAAAAGCTGAAGGACATTGAGATGATGAAGGTCAACCCCCCAAGGATGACTCGGGTTCTGCTTGCTTTCCACAGTGTTTTGGCAAATGAGGCTTTTTCTGGTCCTTTGGTCTTCAATTCTTCCTTCCATATTCGATCAAGCCTACAAATATAAAACAATTCTGATGAAAACATTAAATCTATCTAACATGTACATGCAGAAACAAACCTTCTTAAACTTGCAAGCAATACTGACAGTATTACAAGCATTATCATCCATGTTCTCTCACCTCTCAGCATTAATTCCTGCTCGGTTGACATCAGGACATCTCATATGTTGGAGGAAGTCAGTGCCTTTTCTGTTGATTTTCCACATAATTGGTGTCAGCCATGCATAGGTCATCAGAGAGAAAAAGCCGGCAGTAGCTTCAGGCAGCTCATTTTTAGGACTGTTGAAAGAAACCAGCATGTCAACTTGGAATGCAGAAAGCACATGTCTTCATATAATTTAGTTTTGGTTTAAGGTGTTATAATTTGATCAAATGTTATCTACGTTAATCTAATTCAAATCTAATTACAGTAAAACACAGTTATAGGGAGGCCCAAGGAATGGGAGATGATTTATCATAACCATAAAACAATATCTCCAATAATTTTTTTTTAGACAATTTCAAGTTTTGGAGAATGCAACTGACTTTGCTGTTAGCATACTTTAATTGTAAGAGATGTTCGCAGTGACTGTATTTTACTGAACTTGACAGTGTCTCACGTTTTTGTGAATCGGATGGGTATAAGGGACTTCATGGCCGACTTGTATTTTCCTTTCCGCCTAGAATACCGCAGGTCCAGCCCAGAAGTGGCCTGACACTCCATGTCCATAAGCCTAAAATAAAATCAAATAAAAAAATATTAAAACCAAACCTTTACATCACTTATAAATTATACCTAGAGCCATGCAGTGCTCCAGAGAGTAACAATATAAATGAGAAAAAAAATAGATATACATAAACCAATGAAATTGCCCCACAATATATTTATATACTATAAACGTTGTTATTATGGCAAGTTGAAAAATTGACGATTTTTCATGCAGAGAGAATTGACGGGTGTTAATTTAGACGAAAATTCAATTTTATGGGAAAAATACATTGACACAGAGTCACAATATATCTCTCTTTTTCACACACTTATTATTATTTTATATGTTTGTTAAAGATCTTGATTCACACAAATCACACTAAAAAAGAATAGCAAATTAAATTAGTCATATACATTATAGTATAACAACATATACAGTAATTTGCTCCCTACGTTTTGATTTCATTGAGCGAAATTAATTGCCTGAGGTAACAAAGCAGGTCAAGCATGTGATAATTATTGTAAGCCAGATACTAGATTTGAATTTTTTAACGGTTGTTTCTAGTGGTGCAGATTCAATAAAATTATTTTATCTCCAAATGAACAAGTATATGCTTATCACAATGTATTTACTATTGTGACTCAGACTGTGATGTCACTGTTGATG
>WFKH01010211.1:20091751-20111200 GCA_016163765.1 Magallana hongkongensis | reverse complement strand
ATATATCAGACAGCTGAATACAATTTCTGTAAATCACTCATGACAATCACTGTATGTACATTTACATGTACATGTATGTAAACATGATCTAATTATAATCCAATAAGTTTTCTATATAGACAGATCAGTTCCAAAACATTTACTTAAAATAACTCCAATCTGATTAAAATAAGATCTTGATCCACTGTGATAATTTTATGTGGATCTTTGTGTTGGGACATAACATTGTCGTAGCGAATCAAAGATCTGATTTTAATCAGAGTGGAACATTCAAAGAATCTGCAGAACTGCAGAGTAATTTTCCTTTGTGTCCAGTGTAACTACTGACCTGATGGTTCCTATGAAGAGGACGGGGTCCTGAGGAATGATGGATAGCTTGGACCTGAGGTCCTGCAGACCCAGCGTGGAGATGTCAATCCCGTCCAGCTTGATGGTTCCGGACTCCACCTCCACCAATCGAAACAAGGCTACGCCCAGCGAGGATTTTCCTGGAAAGAAACAAATGAATATTTATGTAATTTCCTTAAAAAAAAATTTCAGATTTTGTAAAATGTACATCAGTTTACAAATCAACAGTGATGTTATGTTTGATCTTATTGATGATGAAACAATGATCATCCCTTTCAGTGACACACAAATCAAACTATATTCTGTATATCTGATACCAAAATATAGGCAAACAAAGCTATTGTAGATTAAGTTTACCATGGATGATTACGAAAGTATGATGCTCTCTTTAAGCAACATATACCTTAAACTATCAGTATTCTGTAGTTTACATGTGGTGAGATACAACATTAGGGTACCTGATCCGGATCTCCCCACAATTCCAATCTTCTCCTGGGGCAGGACGTCAAAAGACACACCCTTCAGAGCCAGGGGGAGGTTCTCCCTGTATCGGAGCTTCACGTTTTTGAATATGAGCGTCCCCTCCTCAGGCCAGTCTGCGGGGAGCTGGTTCTTCTTGTCCACCTCTGGGCCCTCAGACTCTGCTTCCTATCACAACAAGGTATAAGTACAAAATAAAACAGATCACTTATTTACTATCTTTGATTTTACAATACACGTACAGTAAAACTCGTTTAGTACGAACATGGAGATAGCAAAAATTCAGATATAGCGAAGTTTTTTTGAGTCCCCGGTAACATTCTTAACAAATCCATGCAAAATTTTACAGTTATAACGAATTCGAATACAACAAATTTTTGGATATAGCGAACTGATTTTGAATCCCGTAGAGGTGAATAATAATGAAATTTAACACTTTTATAACAAATTTTTTTACAGTTTAAAAAATTTGCACTACCATTTAACATAATAGTTTGAATGAATTTATTTTCATATAAATTCTTCAATTCACAATCCGATTATTAAAGATATCAAAAGAATGTATTTTCATTCTAAGTCTCAATTAGCAAAAATTGTAGTCTGGTGAAAGAAAACATGTATATAGTGAATTCGCTATAGCTATTATTCGTAATACGGATATAACGAATTACTAATATAATGAAGTAAATCCATTTGTCTTTGGACTTCGCTATAACCGAGTTTTACTGTACATGTATTTAACTCATTTAAATTTGGAATTATAACTGTAAAGAAAATTTTTTTTAAAGAACAAATCTTCAGTTCTTTGATTTTGTGTAATGGGTAAACCATTTTTATTTATTCTGGACAACTTTATTTTGCAATTTACTGTCAGTAAACTTGATTGCACAGACTAATTTTCGCGACCAAATGTAAATTCGGATAAGCCAATACGAGAGACATTAGAGGACTGTTTTGAAGCAAGAAATATTGAGATGATGATGTTCTTGTGAACCTTGTGAAATTTTTCACATCCAAATAAAATTTAGTTTACATTATGTAAAATACTATGAGGTACTCATGATTATGCATAACCATAGCACTCAATCATGACATCTCATTGGTTAATCAACATCGGACACTGTACCTTTTCGTATTGGGCGAGTCTTTCTACTGATGTAAACCTGGCCTCTGTATCAATGGCCATCCTAACAGTGAACTGGAATAACCCTGTCATCTGAAATAATAACATTGTTGAAAAAACATAGATTTATTTCAAATACAGTTAAAATGTAAGTATGAAGTTGAATTATCAGTTAGCATGTAAAGGACTACCTACATAAAGAAAACCTTTGGTTTTATATACTGGTAATAAATCTACAAGTACCTGGTAAATGCAATTCGACATACAAAATTTTGCTAGGGAGAGTTAATTAACTCTTTATACAGCTAGTTTTGCTAGGGAAACCAAATCAACTCCTTTTATACTAGTTTTCAGTAAACTTGATGGCAGAGAGTATAAAAATCATATTCTCTGTCATGATAATTTCGATGTCAGATCTAGAGATCAACTGACCTGTACAGAAAAAGCCAGTGCCATGCCAGCTAATGCTGTAGGAATGTTAGTAAGGATCACCAGAAGACCTGTTACTGCTACCACGATAACGCAGAGTAAATCCAAACGGATAGCCAGCCAGCGATTGGAGGCCGAAAACAGGAAGAAAGGGAGAGAGTTGGTGTCCAACAGCTGGTGAAATCTGCAATACAGAACCACACATATAACCTTGATAACACTTTAATACTGTGAAACAATGCACATGTACATGTATGAAATAGGTTTTTTTTAATCAAGTGCTTCAACATAACACATTAACCAGTACCTCAAAGAGATTTAGAAATAAAGCTACCAGTAGCATAAACAAATTTGATATTTGAATGCTGAGATAGAATCATTACAAAATTCTTGTTTTGGGATATTACTGTATACAGGGAAATATTCGCCTCCATTTTATTTTTGCCCCTTTTGCCCTCCTTGTCAGCGAGTGAATATAAGACTGGGCAGATTCAAAACAATTTTTAAATAACTATTATAATTAGTCTCACTGTGTCAGGGCAAATTCAAGACAAAGTGTGTAGAAGGGCGAAAAAAACACTGGGTGAAAATAACTCTGTGTACGGTACATGTCTATAAAAATGAATTGTCCATTTTTTTTTAACTTTGTACGTGTAAGGTATATAAGGTATATATAAAGGTATATAAAGGTATATATAAAGGTATATAAGGTATATATAAAGGTATATAAGGTATATAAAGATATATTAACATAAATATCAACATTACTATTGCTACATACAATTTACCAACTGTCGAAAGTTTGGTACATGATATGAAAAAAATTAATTTTCAAAGAACCCACCTGTCCATGAATTCTGTTGACTTGCCGAAAGCATGGATAGTACTGATGCCTTGAATGGTGGCAGTAATATGGCTGATCAGAGGAGATCGAGTTTTTGCATCCATTCGCTTTAACTCGCGTACACTGGAGGTAAACACTAGGTTCAATAGGAAAAACACTATTGCCAGAGGCAAGAGGGCAATCAGAAAATACGGGGAAACAAAGACAATGCTTATGAGGGAAAATATAATCATCAGAATGTTCATTAGAAACACTTCCGCACTTCCTGGTAACCTCACATCAACTAAAAAAAAAAAAAAACAAGGAAATAAGTCACTCAATAAATAACAACAAATAAAATCTTAAATTAAGTTTGAAATGTTGTACAATATATTATGATTTATTATACTGTTTTTATACATGTATTTGACACATTTAACCTTGACCTTTTTCATCTATATTCTGTGTTTCTGCATCAAACTTACATACAAATGTAAAGCAAAAACTCCATAATATAAGCAAGAAAAGTGTAAACTATCAGTTGTCTAAATTCTTATCAAAATACAGCTTGAGTTAGAAAATTACTCACTTTCATCCATGTCATAAGAAAATCGATTTACTATTCTTCCAATTGGAGTTGAATCAAAAAACTTCATGGGACATCTCAGAATTTTGAGGAAGTTTTTGTCATGAAGTTTGCTAGATGCATGCAGTGTGACCTGTTATAAAAGAGAACAAGTAAATGTTTTTTAATTAATAGTGAATTTTGTGTTTGATGCACTAATTTTTAAATTTATATCAACATTCAAGATTTGTCTTTCAACCAAACCACACAGTTCTGATCTTTCCTAAGACTACAGCTTTAGTGAAACAAAACATCCAATTTTCATTAGTGTTATGACCTTATTTAGGGAAGGTCAAGGTGACCAAACAAGGTCAAAGAAGATCTAGTTTCAAATTTCTATTCTATTTATTAAGACAAAGTAAAAAAAAATGCATTTCTCTGAAACAGGGGTAAAAAGCCCAATTTTATCTTACCTTCATGAAGAAAAAGGCCCTGAGTAGGGTTAATGCAACCATGACTATAATACTCATTCCATAAACCAAGGCATAAAAGTCCAATTCTGGGTTGTCACGTATATCTTTACTCATGATGGTTATATTACTACCCATGTCAATCGTGGTATTCTAAAAAGATAAAAAATAAGATATTCATAGATGCAACATTCAATTTTCCCTATCAAACAATGTTTTAATAACACAGTATTTAATAGAAAATGTTCTTCGCTAATCTTTTGAGTCTTCAGGTTTTTTATTCAAGAGTAATGGCCTAACATAAAAAATAATTGCCCCTTTGCTGTAACTTGAAGGTGCTTACTCATCTGCCCCTTGAATATAAATACTCACCCCATCCCCTTGTTGTAGCCAATATAAAATGAATAATCACCCTGCTCTCTTTTTGTAGCATATAGAATATGATTACTCACCCCGCCCCCTTGTTGTAGCCAATAAGACAGCCACCAGCTTGTCCCAGTGGACACACCAATGCTGAGAATGTACACAAACAAGACAACGCCAGATATGAAGAAACCCCCTGCTGCTTGCATGTACTTTCCGTATGTTCTGAAATTGACTTTGCCTGTACTTGTCTCCTCTGCTACAATAAGTCGACCCTCTGGAATACAAAAGTTGGATTAAACAGTAACGTCTGCCAGATACAAAAATTATTTCATTTTTTTGTGGAATATATCAAGTTTGAGGCTGATCAATTTATTTTACAGAGCTTACTTTATGTGGCATGATATGAAAGTAACCCTAACTGACAGTTGGTAACTGGCTCCCTAACTTACTGTTGCTAACTGACTAACTGACCGCCCTAACTTACAGTTGGTAACTGACCCCCCTATAAACTTACTGTTGGTTTTTTCCTCCTGGGTGGCGCTGACCACAGACAGCTGTTTGTCCAAACCTGGATGCACCTGCCCTCCATCCAGCACACCTATTTGAGAGCTGGGACTCTGGGACAGTTCCGATCGGACGGACGATGTCCTGTTCCTGTTGTTGTTACTGTTGGGAAATACTGGCTTCTCCCTTAGACTAACAGGTGATCTTGGGTCTAGTAAAGAAATAATTTTTTTGTAAAAATGAAGATTGTTTTTGATAATTCAAACACATACATGCCATATCCATAATAATATAGAATTTGAAAAAAAAATATCATAAAAATTGTTTAAATTCTCCAGATGTAAAAATAATGAAATCTAAAGGTGTGAGAAGAATCATCATTGTTATATTTACATGTATAGGTATATAAACTTTATTGCTGTAAATAAAATGATCACATACCGATAGTTATATATACATACACAGGGATATAGATTCTATTTTTTAGTTTTTTTATTTCATACCTCGGAGCATATATACATTTTCTTATAGCCAAGGTTGAAGAGCCTTGGAATCTATAAGTTAATTTAACATGATAATATTGAAAAAAAACTGCATTGAGGTAATTTTTTGCAAACATTCATCTCACATACTCCATTCATTCAGTTGCATGTACAATAAAACTTGTTGAATCTGGACGTTGTGCATTCCGGCATGTTGTCAATCCGGCAAAATTATTCAGTCCCTTGACATTTTCCTATCATTTTATGTTAAAAAAAGAGAAAAGCTGTCAATGTGACAGCAAATCAGGTTTTCTTTTGTGTGAACAGTATCCATAATCCATTTGTCAACCCTGAATTGATGAACACTACCTATCCAGAGAAATGGGGTACTCTATATGCAATATTTTTGCCAAAAAATGACTAAGTTCAACAGCTGGTATTTTTTAAAAAAATTAACAGAAATCAAAATTCTAGCAATATGCACACCTCTGATATATGTACAATTGATCTGCAAAAGAACAACTTCTTATCTTGAAAACTGTAGAAGGAGTTATCCGTACAATAAGGGTACCCTATATGCAATATTTTGCCAAAAAATGACTAAGTTCAATAGCTGGAATTTTTTAAATAAATTATCAGAAATCAAAATCCTAGCAAAATGCACACCTCTGATATATGTACAATTGATCTGCAAAAGAACAACTTCCTATCTTGAAAACTGTAGGAGGAGTTATCCGTACAATAAGGGTACCCTTTTGGCAGCCGCCCGCCCGCCATTTTCACCATTTCAATAACCAGATTTTTCCTTTGGAAAAACAGGTTAAAAATGTTGTGCAATCCGGATCTTGTCTATTCTGTAAACCAGCCATGATGAAAGAACTGATTGCCTATAATTCGTGAGAGTTATCTTCCCTAATCCAGCCACTTATCGATCGACCTTATGCGTGATAATTACTACTCAATTAGTGATCAATTTTCCTGTCGTTGCTATTGATTTAAACAACTGTGAATATAAATCCAAACTAGCAACTCATTTCAGTTTATACCGTTAAGTATTGTTATAAATAAATACGCATTTTTTTTCAGCCAAACTTAGATCAAAAAAAGGGGCTGCGTATTATACTTCACCCCATTTTTTTTCAGGCTGTGATTCTGGATACCGCGATAGTAAGGCTGCCGATAACGTTTGTAATGTGCGTTGTATGGTTACACTTACAGAATTACATTTTATTCTCTAAAAATGCTCCATTCTTTATTAAATTCCCGTGTATTTGAATATTTACCCATTGTTCCCTAGATCAAAACAGTTCTCGCCATTACTTAATCAGCCACCTGTTGACTTGTCGCGTGGCCATGGTCAATGTTTGTTTAACAATTTCTGGTGAATCAGGCACTTGTCGTGTCGGACTTCTCAAGTTATTCGGGTGTTTGAAAATTTATCAATTACGATTATTTGACTGAAAAAGTATTTCAATTAAACGTATTCCGTTATGTAATTATTATTTTCCAAATAAAAAACGAAAATGAAAATCAGCACCATAATCACGATCAAGGAGGTCTAATATATTTCAGAAGCATTGAAAAAATTGTAAGAATAGACGATCAAGACCTACTGCATTAAATACTAAAATTAATTTGCAACAATGTCCTCCAAACCGGATGTTGCCTAATCTGGCCAAATTTTTCAGAACAACCCTCCGCCGGATTAGACAAGTTTTACTGTATATGCACATTGATATATATCATAATCAGACAATAATACTAACTTGACAGTAAAATTTCATTACTTTGTATATAGATTTTGACAAAACCATGCAGTTGTATTCTTCATTGATTTCCACTCACCGTCTGCGATTTCCTCAGCCTCCTCCTGAGTGTAGTATGTGTTGATAAGACTGGAGTATTCCCCGTTCCCCTGCATCAGCTCCTCATGCTTCCCTCTCTCCATGATCATTCCATCTTTGATGACAATGATTCCATCGCAAGAACTTAAGTACTGAAAAAAAAAATGGTAAGATTTAGTGTATTTGAAAAAAGAATCAAAATAGTACCAAAAAAGATTTAAACTTAACTACACACATTTTATGCCATAAAACATGTCTATAAAATTTAATTTTAAGAACTCACCTGTTCTTTTGTATACACACTTAACATGAACTATCATAATTAAAAAAAACCATAATCTAATTTAGAACATTCAGATAAGAGATTTGTTAAAACTATACTTTGACTTTTATTAAAAAAAAATAGTTCAAGGTCGCAGCACATACATTACTGAAACTAAGTTTCATGACCTAGACCTATGACCTACATTTAGAAATTTGGTTCAAAGTCAAAGTTCAACAAGTACTCCATGGATATAGCATGAGTCAGATATATGTAGGTCTAAAGGAAAGAAAATAAGCCTTGTACAATGAATTTTACAAAGAGATTATTTTTACCTTAACCTTATCCATAGGCTCTATGAGTGAAACATGAGACTGATTGGTCCAAGGGGAATGAAAAATATTTCAGAGAGGTGAAATAGGACACACTGATTACTATAAGGCTCCTATTTACTGTAAACTAACTTTTATTCCCGTGCAAGGTTCGCAAGAGCCTCGTCGTCGCTAATATGTTTCACTGTGAATCAATCTTCAAATGTCTCAGGTACAGTCGCACCTGCTGTTACGGCCACCTTTAATCAGCGGCCACTCGCCATGAGCGGCCAGTTTCAATCCCGCCCGTTTAGTTTTTCACTATATTTTAACTGATATAAGCGGCCACCTGTCAACGCGGCCAGCGGCCAGTGTTTTTAGGTCCCGTGGTTTAAACATGCCTGTTTTCAACAGCCATTTTGTCTGTTTTGTCACATGACTTCTGACTCTGACATGTGACCCCGTATCGAAAGAAGCCAAACTTCGATAGCTGATAATGAGTTAATGACAAATAATTGAGTGTGTAATTTGAAGTCTGCTGAGATTTAATGAGATAATTGATTATAGCACTTGTTTTGTGTTGTTTATAGATCTACATGAACTTAATATATATTTCATTACAAAGTTATTAAATGGCCAGTCTTGCACTTAACAGCTTAACATGTACAGCAATTTGCCAATAATACGCACCTTTTTTCTAGAAAATTTCTTTAAGAGAATTAAAGGGTTGCTTATTATACACCCCAATGGAAACCTGGAATAAGAGGCCCCCTGTCTTAAGCGGCCAGTTTGTCACTGTCCCACAAGTGGCCGCTTAAAACAGGTGCGACTGTATTTTATTTTCCAGTTAATCAACATCTTGATCGCAAAAAAAAGTGCCACGAACCAGTTTTTATCCGGTTCGTCGCAAAATAAAGACATCGCGAATGAAAGTTGGTTTACAGTATAAAAATTAATACAGGGTCAAATTGCATGTAACTTCTCATTACCTGAAGTTGGTGAGTGACAAAGAGGATAGTTTTATTTGGTTTGTTTTTGAGTCCTTTGATGAGGCACTCTGTGAAGATATGTCTCCCAACATGGATATCCACCGCGGAAAGAGGGTCATCCATCAGGTAGATGTCCTTATCAGCGTACAAGGCCCTGGCCAGGGCCAATCTCTGCTTCTGCCCTCCACTCAAATTTATGCCCCGCTCTCCCACCTAAATGGAAACATATACCGAACATATGTACATCTCTGTTAGAAAAGCATTTATTTATTAATCAGAAAAGCCTGATTTACATTTGCCATGGCTGCCATGCATGTTGTGTATAATGTTACATGCGCTTTTTAAATATCAAGCTATGGGATACAGCTTTATGTTACATTATGGATATCCTGCCAAGTCTGGCATGGGCTCTCCAAAAATATTTGGGACAAATCTGTATGATAATTCTGCAGAAATGTTTTGAATGCCTGCATCATATTGTAAAAGATACTTGATGATAAAAAAATGTTACCTCAGTTTCATCTCCCGACACAAAGGTCTCCATATCATCTCGAAGACAGCAAGCATCAATGGCCGCATTGTACCTGTTACAGTAACATAAACAATTCAAAATTTCCCACAATAAATTGTCCATAAAATGATTTTTTGACATTTTGAGACTGTACAAACCTGTCTTCATTGTACATCTCTCCAAAGAGAATGTTTTCCCTGATGGTGGCATTGAGGATCCAAGGTTGTTGCGAGACATAGGCAATGCTTCCACTGACTGCTACCTTACCAGATGTTTTTATCATCTGAATGCGTCAAAAAATGGAAATTTTGATAAGAACTTGCAATAATAGTACCAATAACCATTGAGAAATGAATTCTAAAGGCTTTTAAATACTAAAGAAATCATTCTTTAACAACTTACCCTTCCTAGAATGGCTGATATAAGAGAACTTTTCCCTGACCCCACACCGCCACACACTCCTAGCAGCTTACCCTGCAAAACATCATCATCATCATCATAATAAAAAAACCTTGCAGTCTTTTATACAGTCATGAAATTTCTTTCACCATGAAAGAATTCATTAGAATATTACATGTATCATTGTCATCATATTTTGGCCATGTAATCATCAAAACCATTTTGAAATTACCGTATCAAAAACAAAATTGGCTATTGAAATGATTTGCACCATCTATCTTATTCACCATCCTGAGGACTATTGCTGGCCATCATTATATTACCATAAAATTAATCTAAGAATCTCCATAGGAAAGAAGATGTTTACCAACCTTTTCTAGCACCAAGTCAATGTCTAGTAGTATAGGGGGAGCCAGTGACTCTTTCTCCTCCAAACTCTTGTTCAGTTTTTCTTTCTCTTCATCCTTAGCACTAGTTTTTCCATTTGCAACTGAAAAAATTATGAAAAAAATTGAAGATTTGCAAATGTCAATATATTTCTGCAAAATAATCTTCTGTATGGTACTATGATACATGAAATGATGATATTCAGGAATGATGACTTGGAACCATAATCAGGATCACTGGGTACATTACCTGTAATCTGGACATCCAGTAGCCCTATATTCTGGATGATCATATCCTGATCCCAAGCAAAGCAAGCTTTCTTGATGACCACGGCATACTTAGGGTTGTTGATCTGTGATGTGTGGGGCTGTATTTCCTCCATCATTAACAGACTCTGTCATAACACAATACCAAATGATGAAGGTGCATACATGTGACTAAGTGAAATAGAAATCATTAGACTAAAATTATAAAAAAGAAAACAGAATGTCCATAGGCCACATTGCTCACCTGAGCAACAATGTTCAACTCTTACAAATGATTTTTTGTATATAATTGATAAAAATTTTCAGAATGCATTTTTGGCCAAATATTGTATATTTTGACAAAATCAAAATGTTGATTCACATCCTAAATATGATGTACCTGATCTATAATTAATATCTTGAAGTGTCCAATTCCTCTTAAATCAAAGCCAGTGAAATGCAAGAGTAATATTTTGCAGTACAAACACTTAACGATATCCGATCCTCAGCAATGTTCGATAACTCTAAATTATCCGGATTTCTTTTATCCGTACCATAACTTTGACTTTTATACAGACAATTTTAATTAGTATTCTAGTGTTCGTATTACCACTAGTCACACAACTACATGCTTGGAGTAGTGGATCCACGGAGAACTACTAATGGATTACGTGTTGGTAAAGAGTTCGAGCCATCGGTGCACCGGCACTTTTTTTTCAAACTCGTTTATTCTATTATATCCATCGTAGGTAAATTTGCAATAACTTTGTAAAATGCATGGATACCATCTAAAAATTTCATTTTATTTCATTTCATTTATTAAGTTTTAAAGAAACATAACACTTTTATGATGAAAAAAATACTTTGAGGCTGAGGATCGGAGAACCTTAATGAATGAGAAGTTCCACTGTATTATAGTATCAACATTCTTTTCTTAATTGAATGTCTTTGATAAGAAGCATTACTAGCAACAACTAGTCATTACTACGTACTACATGCAAAATGAAGTGTAGTCAATAAAGGCTTTCAGTGTCATTTCATTTTATAAAAAACATGAAATTTCCCTCAATAAAAGTTTTGGACTTAAAATCACTTCAAATAAAAGCCCTTTAATTTTTAATCAGTGGTAGATTTGTTTCCAAGTTTCTGAGTGTTGATATAAATCAACATTAATTAAGCCCTGCTGGAAATAAATTTTATATTTTTAACAATGTGTATAATTGAAAAAAAAACTAAAGAGGGTTTTTTGGAATTGCCTTTTGATTGAAATGTAACAATTAATCCTGTGTAAGGCAGATTGCGGGAGCATGTTTTAGGATGAAGACATTAGATTCAATCAAAAGATGTTGGCAGACATCTTGATTTCCCTGCATAGAAACAACACTGGTTCAAAGAAAACTTGTTATATGACTGTATATTAATATATATGTTTATAGATAGACAAAGTTTGATTAGAATACCCAGAAATAATAATACATTTAAAATCTATAGAATATATGCATGTACATGTATAAATAAAACATATGAAGCACTGGCAAGCATTGGACAAAACCTAAAGATACTGATCAGTGTGCAAAAAAGGTTTTTCTTTCCAAAACATATCATTCGTGTATTAACCCATTAATATATATTGATACAAATGTATTAATTTTTTCTTTCATTTTACAGCTCTGAGAGCTAATTTTAAAAAAAAATATATCAATATTTTCAATACATCGTGTTCAAATTCAATCTACATATACACTGTACACATATGATATTTTACATTTGAAAATATCTCCTTGATGCAAATAAAATTTGTGAATATTTGTTTCTGAATTATTTGATGAGTGACATATTTTAACAGGAATTCATAATCATTAATGGGAAGGAAGCACCACAGTGACAAATGCTGTACCAAAAGGATTCTCTCCTTTCAATGTGAATAATAAAAAAATAGTTTGAAAATACACCAAGAATGAAGGAAGTACCTTAACCCTCTCAGAACAAACTTTCACTTCAGACAACAGTTTGACTATGCGAGCCATGTGGTTCAAGACTGGTTTTAATTTGTTGTTAATAGATACCAGAACAAATGCCTGGAAATAAAAATAAGAGGACTTTGACAAAGGTCTATCTATGAAATACACATTTTTTATGGATTTCTGCCATGTGCTCTCCTTTGCCTGCCAACGCCCCCTATGATTGCCATGGTATGCAACTCTCTAACACAACACCATATTCTTTGCATTTTTCAAAAGCATCATCAGAAAGCATTTCATTCTTTAAAAAATCATAAGCCACACAAAGCAATGCATAACTTTAATCAATTTTGTGAAAGTTATTCAATTTTGTGCCCAAGAATGGTTTGGTGGGTGATGTTAGTTGTCACATGCCTTAGCGCCAATAAAAAAAAAGAAAAGAAGATCCTGGTCAGAGTTATTGTTCCTGTTTTACCTTGCACCTCTGTGTGGACACATACACATCAGCCAGAGCTTTCACTGCATAAGGAATGACTCCCAGCGAAAATCTCATAGCGTTAAACACTGCTATCATTGTAAAGGCCTAAAATCACAGATCTCAATAATGTACATTGTACATACAATCAACAAGATTAGCATTCAACTGAAGGGAGACACATTTCTACATGTATACAGGAACCATTGAAATTTTTGATAATATTTGACATTTTGAATAATTGTTTAAATCAAACTCTTTACAGTAAAACCTCATTATCTTATAAAGGGCCAATGAAAAACTAAAGAGATATCCAAGGATTTCACATATGGAGAATAAAAACCATAACGAAAAACAGTGGTTGGGACTTTTATCTCAATTTGCAATATGCATGGTAGTTTGCAATACTGATGTTTAAGATATCAAAATTCAACTGTAATTTGTAAGTCTCTGGTGAAATGTCTTAATCTAACATACATGTTTACACATTCATAAAAGACACATTCATCATATAACTTAACCACTTAAGGTTTTTTAATTTTTTGGGCTATAACAATGGTGATTTGTGGGGAAATATCCACATACAGCAAAACTCGAATATAACGAACACGGATATAGCAAATTTATGGCTATAATGAATTATTATTCATGTCCCGGCAAATTTCTTATATAAACCTAAAGAAAATTTATGTATATAACGAACACAGCTATAACAAATTTACGGCTATAACGAAGTAATATTAAGATCCCCGCTAGCAAAATTTTAAAGGTATTTTATCATTTATATAACGAATTTTTCCCATTTCAAATTTCATTGATGATACATGTAATTTTAAGATGCATATATAAAATACTCAAATTCAAATAGTTTACGGAAATTTTTTTTAAAAATTGAAATGAAATGGTTATATGGACATTTTTTGTAAATGACGGTAATACTAATTTTATAACTTATGATAGTGTGGAAAAAAACTGTTAGCCGATTATTTCATAATGAATTCGCTATAATATTTCTTACGAATTCGTTATAAACGTATAGTAAATTACGGCTATAACGAAGTTTTTTCTATGGTCCCTTGAAATTCGTTATAAACGAGTTTTGCTGTAGACATTTGATTGAGCTTTCAAGCACTAGTACATGTAGTCCAAAGACCATTTAGTTATTACATGTATACTGCCCAAACTTCTGTAATTCTGTGTTCCTTGCAAGAATTTGATTGAATGACTGCATGAGTAACAGCAGTTACAGTGTAATATTTTTCTTCAATAATAACAAATAAGTAGTAATTGGTTTGTCAGACAGAGGTTATGCTCCTTGTTGGGAGTACCTGTACTGCAGTGAGGGGGTTCCCCGTCATTACATGGGCGAGGATCACAAACACGGAGGCCATGACAGGCACCATGGGGGCCACTGAGGTACTGATACTGTTGATGTAGGCGGCCTTCTCCAGAACCTTCTTCTCCTGACTTCTTATCCCTACAAAACAACACAGATAAATTCATTTAAGAGGGTTGGAGGGTTGGGACCATTTTTAGAATGTAATAATCTCCTTAAGAAGAGCTCTGTATAAAGATGTAGGATAACATTCAAAATTTAAAGCTAAAATATTTGAAATTTTTCTGTACTAAATAATTGTTGTGGCTAAAACAAATCATGTCTAGTATGAAAGGTAGAACTGATGGGTAATTTTTTGACCATCCAGCCTCCTTAAAGGCCGAACATTTTTACCGGGTGGTAAATCTCTGGTGAGGGCGGGGCTTAATTTCTAGAGGTGTGAAAGCCTTTTTGGCTTGAAGTCTACCTCGTGAACACTGCTAATCACTGCAGGAAGCAAATTAATACACAAGATATAAATAATTAGTCAGAATTGGTTTTAATTTGAATATCTTATTGTTCTAATGACCATACGAAACGATTTTATACATACGGAAATGTTACGTGTCGTCCGAATTTTCTCTAAGAGCACGTGTGTAAAGCATAATAATTATTGAAAAAATTCAGTAAACTAATTCTGCTTTAGAATATAACTCAGTACATTGTGTTTAGCACTTGACATTGTTTAAGAAGTTAATTTTAACAAATATAATTGTATAAGAAAACCATACGATCAGTAGGAATGTGGAATGTAAAGACAGCCATTATACGTTGACAATTATTGGAGTTCGTTTTCCATGGAGAGACGTTTTCGTGCAACAAGTTCCAATTGAGTGTATTACCAGTAAATACATCTTTAATAGTTCATAAGTTTGTTTTAAAAAAGAAAATTTTATATGTTTTCGGCTGCTCATTCATCTTCGTGGAATCAGGGACGTATATACTATATATACATGTATACATCCCTGGTGGAATTTATTAGGTTATATACATTCAACATGATTCTAATATACATTTCGTATTTTCATTCAATTACTGAATAATTATTTTTCATTAACAATGTTAATACCAGTAATGTTAAAAATTCAATTTTTAATTCCCTCTTTTAATACGTGACGGAAGATATCAAAGATAACTTTGTAAATTTCTAGTAAACAGAAATCCGCGGACCTGGCCAGATCACGCTCGGACAATCACGTCAATCAAACTAAGAGCTAGTGTTTCAAACTTGATTGACAAGCGGCATCATTTTGAAGTTTGTACAGGTAAAAAAGGGGGCATTTGTAAAATGTTTGTCCTTTAAAGAAGCTAGGGTTTGAACACTACCTAGACTAGATCATGTTCTTTAAACATGACCCTTGCAAAAACAATCTTTGTGATTTAGATGGCATTATTTATTTTTTTTATACAAACCTGCAATAGTTCTTGCAAAAGATTTCTCCCAAGCATACATCTTGATCAGCTTGATACAGTTCAGTAGTTCTGTCATCATCCTCACCTGGAAGGAAAGTAAGCGCATAAAAATCTATAATGAATACCATTAGTCCTTATTATTGTACACAAAGTGCAAAAGTTGTGTTTCGAAGAAAAACAATTGTCAATACATATAGCGTATTCACATAAATATATATTTTTTGCTCTTTTGGCAATCAATCTAACAGTGCAAAAATGATACACATGGAGTTTAGGTCAAAAAATTTGAAAATCACAAAAAATGGCTCATTATAAGCAGATAAAACAAGTTTACAAATTTACTTTAATTTTGAAAAATTTGATACAAGCAATAGAAACGTGTTATGGTAAAACCTCGTTAACTCAAACTCAAGGGGACTGTGAAAAAACATCAAGATATTCAAAGGTTCGATGATATTTATGGCTTATAAAATACAAGAAGAAAACAGTAATTGCATAGGACTTTTAAATCACTTCCATGTTACTTGAGATATTAGAGTTCATGATAGCGAAGTTCAACTTTTTATAGATATCTTGATTTGAAAGGTTAGTACTGTGATTATTTGCTTTGATTACCCTTTTATCTGTGATGACTATCCCCTTTCTTCTGAAATGAGCTGTGATTTTGCTAATGAAAGCCTAAAACACAAATTTAATATAATCATATCCATACAGTATCATGCGAAGTGAGACATTTCAGGAACTCATGTCTCCCTTTGCAGAATTAACTTTAAGAAGTGTGTTTGGTGTATTCTTACAACTTAATATCCATTTCCTTGCAACACTAGTATTGAAATAATGTTACATTTTGAATTTACAAAGTCATTTGATCAAGAAATAATTTGTTTATTTACATCATCTGTGACAATTTACAAGTAAATATAAGAATCATCTATTACATGCAAATAACAGGATCAGTAGCATTAATACTTAACCTACCATATACCGGTAGGTGATTTAAATAAATGATATATTCACCATAAATGGATAAAATGAGAGGAAAGTGGCACTGCCCACAAAGGCCCATGGACCAATCAGGAATGCTGTGTAGATTATTCCGTACAATAAAATAACAGGTCCACCGATCAGAAGAGGACCAATGGCAAAGGCATCATACAGCCTCTGTCCATCATTGCTACATATGTTCACAAGCTACAAAATATCCAGATGTAAATGAAATTCATGGCAAAACAGGATGAGTGTAAATTATTAAGGCATTGGTTTTTTTCTCTGACTCTTAATTTGATTATTGATATGATTTTATGTTATTTATTTTGAATAATTAAATGAAAAAGCTGACCTCTCCAACAGTCTTTTCTTTCAAGCCGCGAAGTCGTAAAATTTTGCTATAAAGCATACTAAGTACAGCTCCTCTCATACGCAAACCTACAGAAAATAAACATTGGTCAAATGTTATAAAAAGTCCTAAATGGTGACTTAAAAATCTGTCAATGCTTTCAAATTTTACTCATAAGAAGTCTTATACATGCATATGTACTGTATATGTGCATACCTGTGGTATAATTCATCACCCAACCAAGTGCAAAGAACATGGACCTACAAAATTCCATGGCAGCCATTACCATAACCAATGCAATGGCCAAGCCAGTGTTGTCATTACCAGCTGATAGGTCATCCAAGATTTTTCTTAACACAAATGCCTGAAATAAAAATTGAAAGGTGTAAGTTATAGTTTATAGGCCACCAGTTGCACAACTTTCTTAATTGGGGATAAGATAACTGAATAATATTCAGCATCAGTACTATTGTACCTGCCAATATGGTTACACAGGTATAAAAAAATGAAATTAACAACTAAGAGTGGGGCCATAGGGATTGACAGGCAGAAAGAAGAACATAATGAGCAATTTCTACATATCCCTCTCTCCTGAAAGTTTGTTGGCAGGGGTGCTAGTTTGTGGGGAGTGGTGGAGAGGGATGGGGAGGGGTGGGGGGTTAGGAGTCTGAGATACATGATGTAGTAGTTACATGTCATTTTCTTCATTAATGATTTTGATAAGAATGTCTAGACCCATACCGGAGCAGCAAAGCTGAAAGACATTGAGATGATGAAGGTCAATCCCCCAAAGATGACTCGGGTTCTGCTTGCTTTCCACAGTGTTTTGGAAAATGAGGCTTTTTCTGGACCTTTGGCCTTTAACTCTTCCTTCCATATCCGATCAAGCCTGCAGGTATAAAACAATTCCGATTCAAATATTAAATCTACCAAACATGTACATGCAGAAGCTTAAACTTGCCAGCAATATTTACAGTATTACAAGCATTATCAACCATGCCCTCTGACCTTTCTGCATTGATCTCTGCTCGGTTCACATCAGGACATCTCATATGTTGGAGAAAGTCAGTGCCTTTTCGGTTGATTTTCCACATGATGGGTGTCAGCCATGCATAGGTCATCAGAGAGAAAAAGCCGGCAGTAGCTTCAGGCAGCTCATCTTTAGGGCTGTTGAAAGAAACCAGTGTGTCAATTGGAAATGCAGAAAACGCATGTCTTCATATAATTTAGTTTTTGTTATAAGGTGTTATAATTTGATTGAGTTAATATTCATTGGATCATATCAAATCAAATGTTACCTATGTTACAACAAAACATGCATGCAAAATGTATCAGTCCACTTAACGTTGCATTTAAATTTTGTAAATACAATGTAGATCACAGTGTCTCATGTCTGCACTTTATGATATAGAATTTAATAAGTAATGAAGTTAATTATCTACATATGTTATGAATATAACAAAACTTGAGACAGCTTACACTTTTTAAAAAATCACTTTCACAGTTTATAAAGTGTAAACTGTCAAAATTAACATACTAGGTAAAAACCTTTTTCATTCCTAAAATATAGAAATCAGCTTTAACTCAAAATAGATCATTCTGACCTAGATTTTCTCCTCAGAACTAATCACAGTAAAACACAGTCATAGCTAAGCCCAAGAGGCCAAGTGGCCTTAACGGTCACCTGAGTACCATAGCCCATACACAAAATTGTCGAGGAGTCTCATAAATGCATTTAATTGAGTTTCATAATGGATTAGAAGATTGTAATAATGTAATGACATCCACCTCCCTGCCTGAAATCTTTTGGAAAGAACTCTTAACCCTATAGTTTTGCACAAGACTTGAAGCTCTTAACAGAGTGTATGACATACTATAGAAGAGGTGCCATGATTCCATTCAATTTATTTAACCCACATATGTTAACTTACAAAAGAGGTTTTATGTTTATATGTTTTCATAGATAAACTAAAACAAGGTGGCTTGTATACTACTTATTACTTTACTATTAACAAGTCTATTTGTTTATCTTAAAAAATTTAAAAACTGTTTTTGTTTCAAATGATAAAATACTTGCATAACTATTTTGATCATACAGCTTCTTTATTACATTCTATTTAATGATTTATTACTAAATATGAACAAGCCAAGGAAGATAACTCCATTACGAAGAAGCAAGGGAAGATAACTCCATTAACTGTTATAATCCTCTTCCCTGAACTCTTTTCAAATGCTTTCACAATATCTTATCAATAACTTTGATGGACAGCTTCATCATTTTTCTATATTCAATGATTAATTACTACAAGCTAAGGAAGATAACTCCATTAGGAAGAAGCAAGGGAAAATAA
>WFKH01010211.1:20071596-20087886 GCA_016163765.1 Magallana hongkongensis | reverse complement strand
GAGAGAGAGAGAGAGAGAGAGAGAGAGAGAAAATCTCTAATACAAAGCAGGAAATGAAACATTAAGCTGTGAATTACAATCAATTTCCGTAAGAAATAGAGGGAATCATACAGTACCATCAACGCGAATCCCGTATTTCCCACACCCCCGATGTCCAATTTGCAACACGGTTTAAGACAGGTGTCTCAGGTAAAACTGCTTACCCCCGCGGTAGGGTCGTTCAGCAAATCAACACCACCGCGGTCTTGACAATCAAATACAGGTGAAGAAAAGTATCAGACTGAAACGCGAGTTATCTCCCTCGATAAAAAAATAATTGACAGCTACAAGTAACTATATATATCATATTATTAATGTAACTATTTAAAACAACAGACAATATATTTTCTAATTCTTTTAAAAATTTATAGCGTGTGTTTAAAATCATTCATCGATGCTATTTCATTTAGTAACTTGACGATGTATTTTTACAAACTATTAATATTGACGTGGTTTATTAAAAAATTCATATGTTTGCCAGTAGGATTTTATTTTTTTTTTCTTTAATCTTATTAAATTGTGAAGAAGTACTGAAACTTTTCTGTTTTATCTATGCAAACTGCATACCAGGTAAATCAAATTATTGAAATGCTTTTGCCAACCTATGTCCGTATGATCGAGTTTCAACGAACTTTCAGCCAGTTTGCAATCGTATTATAGAAAACAGAAAGTACACATTTACGTCTATTATATTAATTATATTTCCATTTTGTATGTATTATAAAATTTAATCTACTTGTTCATGGGCAAGGTTTTCTGTGCAAGTGATATAATACCGGTCTGAAAAACAGCGCGCTTAAACCACTTATCATGTTAGAATATTCGCGAAGCGGTTTATGGCAATTTAAGGTCGCGAGGATATTTTTCAGGTTGACATCAGAGTTAGGTAGATAATATTTAAATACAGTTGAACTTCGATATCTCGAACACTGATATCTCGAATACAATGGATATTTCGAAGTGATTTTCAAGTCCCAACCACTTATTTATTAAGTATTTTACCCTCGATATCTCGAATACCCGGATATCTCGAAGTTTTCAAACAGTCCCATCTACTTCGAGATAACGAAGTTTGACTGTAATTAGTGTTGTTCTCTTATTTTAACCTTATAAGCTTGTTATATTACTACTTAAAGGTGTTTATTCTTTACAAGAAATGGAAGGAGGTAATTATTTTGCATCACAAAAATACATGGGAAACTGTACATGTTATTAAATGCATACAACTCGAATTACTTTTCAAAAAATACAATGCAAACTATTTACACATGTATATACACATCTCCTTTTTTGTGTATATTTAGTTAAAGTCGCGATTATTTCCTGTGTATAGTGATTAGCAAACCCAAGGTAGAAAACGGCATGTCCTGGGGGTTTTCACACCTGTTCAAGACAAAAGATATCTTCTAAATTGCAAACTACTTCGTCTAACCGTACAGCACCATCCCTATTCTATCTTACAGAAGGGGTTTCTTGATTAATGACTGTCGTCGATCCAGATATTCTTTTTTTATGATCGTTATAAGAGAGAGAGAGAGAGAGAGAGAGAGAGAGAGAGAGAGAGAGAGAGCGCGTTTTAGGTGTAATTTTACGTACTTTTATTTGAAATATACTAATATTAAATATTCATAAAATTAGTATCCACAAAAGAATATAGTACATTGTGATGAATCCAGCATGCAGTTTCAGTCCGAGTCCACGTGCTACCCTTGTCAATCAAATCAACCCGCGAGGTGCACCACATGTTCCTTCCAAGATAAGGGAAAAAAGTTTTGTTATAATAGTTTTCATTTCAAGTAAAGAGAAAAGAAGTATGCCTAACAATGAAGTATTGTACACTGTTTGTGATGTTTGATTTCAAGTAAAGAGAAAAGAAGTATGCCTAACAATGAAGTATTCTACACTGTTTGTGATGTCTGATTTCAAGTAAAGAGAAAAGAAGTATGCCTAACAATGAAGTATTCTACACTGTTTGTGATGTTTGATTTAAAGATTGATATACTGTGCTTGTGAAGTTTAATTCGTATACTTCGTTATTTTAAACAGAAAAAAACTCTCTCTCTCTCTCTCTCTCTCTGTCTCTCTCTCTCTCTGTCTCTCTCTCTGACTCTCTCTTGTTTAGCTTAATTGAAGGTTTTATAATCCGTTGATTTTCTGAGGAGAGGAACATGTTTTTTATGCTTTTTTTTTTGCGGGGAGGAACATCTTAAACACCTTTATTGGTAACAGTTTAGAAACGTAGGAAAATGAAACAATTGTTTACTGCATTTGTTACTGTTAGTAAAATCGTTTGATGTACGTGCATTATGAATTTCTTACGATCCCTCGTTACATGAACTGTCCACCTGTCTCATACCTATGTATTTTGTGCGTTCAAGCATAGAGTGATTTCCTCCTGTCTGTGCGATGGTTTCACACCTTTGTGTAAAACAATTGGGACTAAAGTCAAATACAGTTTACTTTGACAGTCATAAAACGTTGAAGATAGGGGTGGGTGGGGGGGAATGGTTACGAAAAACGTTATTCGCAACTGATACAACATATTCAGCACACATAAAATGATATCAATATCATGTAGTATTTTAAATTTTCATTTTATGCCGTTGATCGTAAGGTAAACGTTCACCGTGTAACATGTGCTTGTAGCTGACTAGTACTGGTTAACTGTCTTGAGCATCAAGAGACTGTGCGGTAAAACATGCTACAAATTGATATGGAGTCGGAAATGTTTAAAATCATTAAAAAATCTGTATTTTTTTTTTATAGTTTTTATCTTATCCTACATGTAGATTATATTAAGAAAATGATAAAAATGTCTTTGAAATAATAGCTTTATCCACAGTTACATGAAAATTGTTAAGGGTGCAGATGATTCTTTAATTAAAATTTCTCTAAAATAATTAATATTAAGGAGTTTTAAAAACGTGCATTTAAGTAATCATTTAATGTGAAATGAAGCAATACATCAGACATGGCCAGTAAAGAATGACTCTTAATGTAAGGTGGCCGTCTTATTGTCTAATAGCGTACTGGTAAAAATCTCCGATCGCCTTGTTCAACGGTAGGTCACACCGCCGCGGTTTAAACATGGTTGCAGCGAGGACCGCGATGGTGTAACGCGGAAAGGATTAATTAACCGCGGGGGGAGCGCGGTTAAATACGGGATCCGTGTCGACGGTACTGTACTTAATGGATGTAAATATTTTAGTGCACATCTACATCTAACCCCATGAACAATGCATTTCTCTTTACAAATGTTATGCATTAATTCTACATTAAAATTTTATTCATTCTAACTATAGTCTGTCCCAAGATACTTATGCAGCACATTTGGATGATTTTTAATAAAAATACACATACCTGTGGAAGAAGATGAAAGGGAAAATTTCCAAAATAACTTCATTGACATATTATCATTTTTCACTCGGAAAAATTCACAGGAACAAAAACAGGTTTCTTACGGAGATTTAAAATGGGAAATGTTGACATCTTTTCTCCATTCAGAATACCTCACACAATTTTTCAACGTTATCAACTGGGTCTGTTGCAATGCAAAATCCCCGTAGATTTCTTTATTTTTAGCCGTGTATTAAAACCTGATAAGCTAGAAGGGGTGTTTTAAAGGAGAAATCTGGAAATTTTTCATATTTTGAATGAACAATGCTTGAACCCTGAGGTATTTATAAATATCAAGTTATTAAGCAAAATGTGAATCGAGGATATCTTAGGACAGAGTATAGTGTTACAAATATGGATTATATAATAAAACTCTTCATGTAGTGAACCCATGTTTTTGGCTCTTAAGTTATCTTCCCAAAAAATATTTAAGATACAAATAATTTAGTCATTATTTTGTTTAACACATGTTTATAATATAAAATACAAGAAAACATATTTCTATGCTGCATACCCTTCCTATATAAAACAAGATTACAATCCACAAGTCAAACCAGTACACAGTTCAAATTCTTACTTCTATTACTAAAAGAAAGAGTAAAAACTATGACTGCATTCCAAGTAAAAAAAACACCCCATTTTACTGGAGGTAAACACCCTGTAATTATATCCTATGAATGCTGACAGTTTATTAATATGTTTATTAATACCTGTATATATGTAGGTAACCTTAACCCCTATTTCCTTTCCAGTGCATTAAAGTCAGGGTATATATATAGAATTGTCAAGACCAACAATATTTTGTTCCCCATCAAAACAAATTGCAGAGCTCCACAAAAAAATATCTCAATTTTTCTCAACTGACCATGAAATTACCTGTGAATTTGTTCCTATAGTGTGAAAGGTGGTGGTTTCATTCCCACAAGAAGCAGTGGTCATTGAGTTCCCACATCAACCTCATGGCACATCAGTCTGAATGTAAAAGAAATATCAATCAAGAAATGTCCATAAAATTATACCCTTTAAAATCATGTACCACCCACTCTCTTTTTTATGAAATGGAAGAATGGAGGAGGGGGGTTTAAACACATGCTATGTGTAAATAGTACTACATGTATGGATCAATTTTACTATATAATTAGGTAATCTGTAACCTAGCTTTTTCTACATAAAAATGGAACAAATGTACATATATCATGGCAACTTCGAGTTCAGTTTGATCAGTCATCCATCTAAAAACATGCATTTTTATTCTGTGGTAATGATCGACTTACAAAACCTTATGCAGCTTTCTTATTCTGTATAATGACTTTCTCTTCATGCAATAGCTAGCTTAGTACAGTGATGTAATCATGTAAATTACACTTGTATATTTATCTCTAGATTTTTTTTTACAATAACTATATGCATTGCAATGCATTATAATGATGATTAGCATTTCCCCAAGCATGATACAAATGCATAAAAACATTATACAGCATTTCCCCAAGCATGATACAAATGCATAAAAACATTATACAGCATTATAAATTTTTAGGAGAAAACCCTTGCATTACTAAAAACGTTTCATCTGAATTTTTAATATAGGTCTAATTTATCTCCCAAATAGATGAATACTGTTTTATAAAAAAACCAAAATATGTTTGTAGGTTTAATACTTGCATATGTAAGCCTAACCATCAATTGCTTGCTATAGTGTAAACAAAACTACAACCTCATAAAAGAGAATAATCTGCACCAGTTAGCATTCTAAGGGTTAATATAACCTTTCTGCACTTGGTCTTTACCTTTGGGAACTTTGTGAAAGGATATCTTGCCATCTACACCTTAATACTGTCGGCATGCATAAATCTGTGTACTGTCTAATGCATCTGAATATTGTAACCATGATGCTTGCTCAACAGAAGTCCCTGAATTATCTATTCTCATTTTCTATACATAAATGTATAATTTTGCAATATGACTCAAATAAATATATATCATGAAAAGTAATGAAACACTTTGAAATTAAAATATGTCATATATTTCATCTCTGTTAATCATACAAAATTTTCAAACCATGACATTTTCAAAATTAATTTAGATAAATTTCTAGAATCATTAAATGGGTCAGAAGAAGTCTAAAGTTTAAATAACCTGGCTGATCCACTTCAAACCCAGCTATAGAAGGATTGGTTCTATACAGGTGATATATTAGCTGCAGTCAGAGCAAACACCTTTAAATTTACATATTCAAATTATTAATAAGTACTTACACCGGTCTAAATAATCACATATGAATTCAATAAACACTTTGGGGTACAGTGCCCGATAAAGAACATCTACTAGCTTACAGAACCTCATACATAACAATGAAAGATAACTCGGAATGGTTTATCTCCTAGCCAGTAGCACCCAACTGTTATCATTTTTGTTGTTCAAAACATGTCTTCCAGTGTGTCTTCTAGAGAGAACTAGTTTGAGGGGAAACAAAGACTGGATATATTTTCTATATGAGTGCCATTGTATTGACACATACGGGATAATAAATCGTTTTTTCCTCTGCAACTCAAAAATTTGCACTATTACAATTAGTTATAACAAAAATCAGCAAGTTGCAATATTTTCTGGAACAAATCTAAATTTTCATCTTAAAAGATTTTTTCAGTGATCAAGAGAGCAAATCTTTTGAATGGTAAAAGATAGCCAATAAATTAAATGCATATTGTTGAAGCCAATTATGAAATTTATATGATTTATTTTGTTCTAAACAGTAAAATGTTACTGGCTAAATTTTTATTTATAAGTTTCAAATATATTTTTTTCATTCATAATTGCATGTAAAGCACATAATTCAAGTAGATCTAAAACTGCCTAAGATCGATTAATAGTTCAACCCCCCCTTTCCGGCCTCTTTTGAACAAGTACCATCTTGATGGTGACATGACCTTGACACTGGACAATGACCTCATATCTGGATAACAACAACTTCAGTGCACAGGCAACCTTAGTGTCAAGTATTTGCCTCTGATAATTCTTAAGCTAATATATTGCAAAATTTCTGAAGCAAACATGAAAGAGGGACAGGCTGACAGATGGAGAAATGGATAGACAAACTGACAGAAAAATAAACAGATGGACCTAATGATTCAATAATACCCCCTCCTTAACTTATGCAGTAGTCCTTATGAGATATCATGTAAAATGAAGAAAAACTGCCAAATCATTATGAAAATTGCAGGGGCATGCACATTTTTAGATCATGGATAAAAAGTTTACCAAATTTCAGAAAAATCCACATAAATTTTTTTTCAAACTTCTCCAGAAACCAAATAAAACCATGTCTACAGACTGATGAACAGACTGGTAGAGGGGTATAACGAGTAATATTTTACAGAAAAGTACATGGTATATTTTCAAATAATAATTTAATAACCAAGAATGAAGAATTGTACTGATGATCCAATGAGACATCGAAATTCAAAGAATAGGCAGATCATTTATTGAAATTATAAGTTCAATTCTGTAGCATTGAGCATGCAGATAAAATTCAGCATAATCACTATTTATGATTCAGTTTTAAAGATCAAGTACTTGAACTAAAGTGTACTTTACAATGTATAAATTGGTTAAAATATAGAAGCTGCTCCAGCATATCAAAATAGACAGTCATATTCCTGTACCTTCCTATATGTACAGGATATATAATTTATTACTTCTTTGATGCACATAATTTATGCAAATAAAATCAAACTTCATTTAAAAGGAAATTAAATGCACAATAATGTAATAAAAAGTTAAGGAGATAATCAAACAATACCAATAATTATATCAAGATTTATTACAGTATTTCTTATTATACCATCTTGCTCCAGAAGTATATCAATCAAACTAAAAAATTGGTGAAACTTTTAATAGGATTTGATATTTAAAAAAAGATTCCCACCACACTGTCTTCTTGTGTGACTACTATTTGAACCCTGCTTCCTGTTGTCACTGTAACAAATGAATCACCCTTAGAGTATGATATATCTGTGAGTCAGAATAAAGTTTCAAAAACCTAAGAATAGACATCGTTGGAAACCCATGATCAGTCTCGCTTCTCGTATCTTAGGTAAGAGAAGCGAGACCGACCAATGAGAATAGAAAGTATTTTACATTTAATATATATCTATAAATAAGAGCCGCCATTACCATTTCATTTCTTGTAACATATGTTTTTGTAGTAATAACCTGAAGGAATGCGGCGATTCAGGCCATTTTGTCTATACATCTAATCCACTTGATGGCAATTAAAAGTTTATTTCATAATAAAACATAAAAAAGGATGAGATACCACATATATAAAACCTATTAAGTCTTCTCACAATTTATTTATTTCTAATTCATTATATCTAGTTCATTACACTTTCTATTTATAGAAGCATATATTGGTCATTATCCTCACCTATTTTATATATAACTTTTGCTCTCATCACTTTTTTTCATCCTTAAAATAAGAGTTCTTGTCAATTAAAGCATTTAACATTGATGCCTATAGGCAAATGTTCTGACACATTAAACCCTGATACTGACATCATATCAATTGAACAAGTGGCTGTGGGCTTGCATGGTAAATTGCAACTGAATATTAGTGTCAAAGCCTGTCCCAGCAGCTAGCTGTTTAATCAATAAGTGCATTCTGAAATTTCTTGTAACAGTTCTTAAAGCAAACTGGTATGGAATTCACTGTTAGACAGCTATCATAATATATAATATATCAAACTCTTCAAATACACAGTAACCTTTTCTACTATACTATACTCTGTCCCAAGATAATTATGCAGCACATTTTCTTAAATAATTCAATATTCATAAATACCTGTTCATTCAATACTATGAAAAAACCTCAAGTTTTCTCCTTTGAAATGCCCCCTCTAGTGTGTCAGCTTAAAATAAAGTCTACAGGGATTTTGCATCGCAAGTGACATGAAAAGTACCCAGATAAAAACGTTTAAAAATTATGTTAGGTGTTACGAGTGACTACCAATGATGAACGATGTAACATTTCCCATTATAAATCTCCATAAAAAATTTGTTTTCGTTCACATGAATTTCTCAGAGTGAAAATGAATGAGGTGTCAATGAAGAAATCTTGGATTTTATCCCTTTTATTGTTTTCAATTGTACTTATTTGAAAGGTATGTGTATTTTCTTTAAAACTCATGAAAGTTTTAAAAACAATAACTTGGGACAGACTATATGCAGTTTAGGTGAATAGTGAAAGGTGTATCTATACAAATAGTATGCTATCTTGACTTAAATTATAGTTGAAAATGAATCAACTAACTTGTTCACTAACAATGTATCTAGTAAAAAATTGACTACTGTAATTATATCAACTCACCAAACCAACATCATCAGTAGTTGCAAAGAAAAAATATCTCTCCTTGTACATCAAACTTCTCAGACCAGTATATATACCCTTGGGATGGAAGATAACCATATTTTTCATTTTACAAATGCCTAGTTTTTCCTCCGCATATGTTCTAATTTTTAACACTATCAGTATCTGGGGTCAACAAGATTAAATCTTATATTTTATTTCTTGACAATTTTTTTTTACCTCGATCCCTTTCACAAAAATAAACTGATGATTCAAACCATGAAATGAAAGGACAAAAGTAATGTTTTACTATCTTACATACAAAAATGAATACCAAATATATTCATTTATCCCAAATTATCGCCACATCATTGTTTCAAGCATTCACTACTGGCCAAGTTTAATACGTCCGTTCCATCTTCTGACCTTCAGTGTTGAAGTTAACACTGCTTTTAAATATGTACTAATATGTCCAGCTTTATCATTTGTTATAGATCGAACCTTGATTGATTCATGAAGTAATCAAACAAAGCCAAAAAACATTAAAACGAAAATAAAAAAAATCTCTATTACCTGCTCGTACGTATTATACATCGGAAATTCCCAGAATGTCGCTAAAAAAAGAAAAATTGACAACCTACAATTTTCCGAAAAAAAAACGTACGTCACGTTGTAGTTGTAATGCATTATGCATTCTGTATATATTCGTCAGTAAAAACTTTTGTGTTGATAAAATAAGATTATACATGTATCTGCTTCAACATACATGTGCTTGAATCTGAAAAAGTCGCTGTTGTTACTCTTTTCGGTCATGGCATTTTACCCCCCCCCCCCACCCAAAAAAAAAAATAATTCTGAGTCACAGAGTAAAATTACCAAAGATTGGTCACGGATCCCCCCCCCCCCCACGACAAAATTATCCCTTACCCCCCCCCCCCCCCCCCCGGGAATAATTTGTCTTGACCCATGCATGAATTTTAGTTTCATCATATACAGATTGTCGGGCTGAGTTTTTCTGACTCATTTTCATCATCAATCTACTTGAAAAATGACTCTTTCTTATTTAGAGATCTTTCCATTCCTGATATACAGTGTATCATGAGTTTAAGAAGGCTGGATGGTTACAAATTACCCTAACCATCAGATCTACCTCAAATTTTAATTAAGATCGATACGATTTGTTTAGCTAAAAACTATTATTAAGTAAAGAAAACATCCAGAAATATAACCTTTTAAATTTCAGTGTTTTTCTGTTTTTATATAGAGCTCTACTTCTTAAGGAGATCAATACAGTCTAAAATTGGCCACGACCATCGAGCACTCTTAAATGAATATTACCAGTAACATCACATTTCAAAAAATGCTGTTCTCGCTCCATGAATGACGCAGAGTACCCCATGCGCGGATCTAGAGGTGTTGTAGGATGTCTAATAAAAATTTAGCAAAAATGGGCTTTGGACCCCCCCCCCCCCCCCCCCGGAAACAAAATTGACCCTTAAAACCCCCCCCCCCTCCCTGGAAAAAGTTTCCGGGAACGCGTTTTTTTTTATTTGTGGAGTTCCGAGTCTTAGATATTGATAATATTACATTATTATGACTGATGTAAACGTGTAAACGTTAAAAGTCATTACGTCAAACAAAATTGAGTGCAATTATAGTTGATAATATAGAAGATGCCCCAGCATATCTTTAAAGAGGTTATCGGGTCTGTGCTTGATATTGCATTCAACTAGGTCGATCTGTGTTCTATATTTTGAACCCTGTACTTGGTAACACTAAGTAAATCAACCTTTATAACGTTATCTTTGAACAGTTACTTTTTATAAAATATCTTTTCTTATTAGGCCTGCACGAACATTGAAGTTAATTAAAAGCATATAAGATTCGACACCTGTTTTTAAAATATATTATTGATTTTTCAAATACATGTACCTGATTTTTTTTTTTTTTTTACTGGCATATACATGCATGTACTAAATATTAATTTAATAATGGAAAAAAATATCAAATATGTATAAAATAAAAAAAAAAACCCAATTAAATATACAAAATTCTTTCATTTTTTCTTTCATCAAAACTTACGTGCATGCATGTAATTATTTTAGATTTTCAAAATCATTTCAAAATTTGTTATTTTGGGGCACCTGGTTTTCAGGTGAACCGTTTCTTATACTATTAATCAATTTTACCGCTGATGAGCTTCCATATATCGCCAATATGTAAACAGACCAATAAATATAGACACACACGTGTTTATTCTGGTCTGTTCACCTCTGCTGTTGGTCTCTACTAGGATCTAGTGATGCTCGTCAGGTTAACGAAGTGGTATACAGAGTTGAGACTCTCTTGTCGAAAAATACAGGTTCGTTGACTTACAGTACTACTGCATATACATGTACTAATATTTCATTGACGACGTAATCTGCACGTGTATGTTTTGTTGCATGTTCTAGTTTATGAAAAAAGTTTTGTACATGCATTGTCTTTAAACAACTGGGCACCATGAATCGGAGCCTTTTGTGAATGAGTCATTGAGTGACCGTTGTAATTTGCAAATTTACAAATGTGAATTATACGACAAATACGCTTAGAAGGTCTTTAAAAAAGGTCAATTCTTTTGAGAGAGAGAGAGAGAGAGAGAGAGAGAGAGAGAGAGAGAGGGCTCTCCTGCACGATAATATGATGACCCAGTTTATATAATCTTTTACTGAACTGGATCGGATATTGCACCTTAAAAGTTTATGCCCTTTCTTACGGTGGTAGATTTAGGACATTTTTCTAAGAATGGGATCTCAACTCCTCTGCTCAACATACCATCTCGTCCTCAAGCGTTGGACTTATGTTACATCATAAGTTTAAAATCAAAGATTTCTAAACTTATCTATAACAATTTAGATTGTTATATATAGTAAAGTTTACGAATATTTCATTTTAAATTTTTAATGTAACACTTGTTCTGTCTAGTTTGCACAATTTAAATTATCATTATCTCACTCAACTTATTATTATTGTCCTTTACAAAAATTTGATTTTGATTCCCAATAATCTAAATTTTTGTAAAGGACATTATTCCTTAAACTGTTGAAATACCAGGTCGATTTAAATTGAGTACCTCATCTACCGTTACGTTGACGGTTTGAGTGAAATAAATTGCATTGAATTGAATTGATCACATAAATATGTTGAGCAACAATTGGGATAGTGGTGATTGAGCACCAGATATTGACATGATAGGAACTGAAGCAAAGCGGACAAAATTAAGCGTCGATCATTTACCCACTGAAAAAAAATTCTCATATATAATTGATTGTAGTTCATAGCTCTAAAGAAACTTACAGGGCTTAAATCTACACGATCCAGTTCTAACCAGTTTATCGATCGGTCGAAACCTTCAGCAACCTAAGAAAAATCACGGACTGCACGAAATAATCATGAGGATGATGAAATTCCCATATAAGACGACTTGGCTATTTCTTTTATCTAACGTACTGATGTACATTAACAATAATTTAGTTACTTTTACTTACTATTTACGATCAATTCATTAACTTGTCAAAAGAAGATGTAAATATAAAGAATAAAATGTTTTCTTTCAGGATTCATGGGGGTTATGAAGGTAGCGATCACCGCAGAAAAAAAAATTACATATCCCGCTAACGCGGGTTCTGTATTTTTTTCTGCAATGTCCTTTTCCTTTTTCCTTTTCCTTTTTCCTTCATATCCCGCATGAATCACAAAGAAGGCATTTTATTGTTTAATTAGTTTCAGATCCCTGACTAGTGTATATTTCTATTGATAATCAAACCAATGGAAAATTGAGGGAATGTTATCTTAAGCTCTTTTGGTATTTTGGTATTTTTAAGCCCAAAGAGGCCAAATCTTGGAAGAGAGTGAGACAAGAAAATTCAAACTCATTTTTGCTTGAATTAAATCGTATTGTATGTTTTTTACAGAAATGTCAACGCTTGTCATTTTCTACAGTAGTAGAAAAGAAGAACAAGAAACATCGCGTGAACGTTGGTGTGTTTGGAGCGGGGCGCATTGCTAGTTCGGTCCATATTCCCAATATTCTCCGTGACAGAAGATACAACATTAACTGGGTTGTTGAAGAGAATGAACAGCAAAGCCAGAAAGTGAAGGATCAACTTTTCCTACACGACATCCCCTTTCTCAAGTTCAAGGACAGAAAATCACTTCTAACTGACAAAGGGTTATTGGAGTTTCTAATCTTATTTTTCATAGCAGTTTATGACATTATATATATTTGAAAGCCCTTCAGGATATTTTCGTGGCATTTTTTTCCCGAAAATTTTCACAAATAAACGCATTACTTTTTCGATACAACGCGAAACTGTCACAGATAAAGGCGTAAAATCGCGAATAAGTGATATTTTCTGAGTTGAGTAGTGAAATTGCTTATGTAAACTTCTAAAACTAAATTAATTTTGATCTTGTATTCCAATCCTGTGTAATAGCTGTATGTAAAAACGGATAACTTTAAAATAAAGTTGATTTTTTTTAGTAGAGTAATAATAGCTACGCATTTTTTGCGAAAGTTCTGTGTTTCATTGCGATTATAACCCGTTTATTTGCAAAAGTTTTGCGGTTTTTTCGTAAAAGTTACGCGACTATTGGCGGAAAATTATTTTTAGCCATGAAAATAAGCTCATTAATATATTAAAATAAAATTGCGATTTTTCAATAAATATACCCTAACTTGCATACTAAATTCGTTTTTATAATTCAATTTTTCAGGCAGTGAAGTACACAATGCTCTAGTAAATTAATTTGAGCGTTTTAATTATGATATATCAAATACGGTACACAAATGCTGTACGGTTACAATTAAATATTGTTATGATAAAGATAATCTTTTCATGATTTTGCCTGGCCATCAAGTACATGTATGTAATGACATCACTTGTATTAGAATTAGATTTGTATCAATTTGTTGATGATTGATCCACTTTACGTTTTTCAGACTTGATGCTGTTTTTGTGTTCAGCCCAACAAGCACGCATGCAGAAATTATATGTGATAGCCTAAAAGAAGGTTTGTAGAAAATACATTTACATATTATGTTCACTGTGTTATGTGGATTTGCATTTAACAGGTTATTTGTTTGACAGGGAAATCAGTGATGGTCGAAAAGCCTACGGCCGAATCCTTCACAGACATAAAAACCTGCTACGAAACTGCTGAAAATTACGGGACTGTATTGCTGACTTCATTTCAAAGGTTGCAAATATTAAATCAAAGTGATAATCAAATTAAACATCCCCCTCAATAAGTTGCCTATTGGCATAACATTCCTCTTCTCTTCTACATAGAATATCGCCTCTCCTCCTTCTCCCTCCTTCTCCTCCTCCTCTTCCTCCTCCTCCTCCGACGACGACGGCGTATTAAACATAATTTGTATAAATAGAAAGAACAATAATTTGAAAAAAGCTTAAGAACAATAAAATAGCCAAATTAAATGTGCTGTATTTTGTTGTTGGTAAAATCATTGGCATATTCAAAAATAGGATTAGTTATTCTTTTTTTCTGACATTCTTCATTGTTTCATGTTAAATTCAGACACGGTTGTACTTCGGTCATTTGTAGGAGGTTTGACCCAGCTTTTGCTAGCCTTAAAGCAACAGCACAGGGTGGAACTCTTGGAGAGCTGCAGTTATTGAGACTAACATCCCGAGATAATCCGAAACCGTCCTACGAATTCCTGTCCAACACTGGTAAAGTAATTCATTCATGTGGTTTATAGTTAGTGATTGTTCTTTTAATAACTGGATTTGCACGAAGTGGATTGTAATTTGTTTATAGAATTTGGAGTACATGGTAAAAGTGTGACGAATCATAATAAAAGTAGAAAATTAAAGGTGAATACGGCAGTTGTTTTGAGATAGTGCATGCAGGCCAGGTAATAGTGGTGCATAAGCATAAAAGTTATAACACGCCGAATTCAGTACCAGATAGGTACATGTAGTAAGCGGTTGATTGTTTAGTATTCACCACATACAAAAATTATTTAATATGCTATCAGCTTCAATGAAATATGAAGAAAATGAGTAATAAATTCCTGAGATTTTTCCAAAACTAACAAAATTTAAGGGATACATCCAGAATGCCTACAGTCTCTCAGAAAACGGTAAATAACAATTTATGTTCTTGACTTTTTAGTTTAAAAAATTGTCAAGTTTTAAAATATAAATGTTCTTAATAATTTTGCATGATTTCAAATGAAAAACCAGTAAGAAAAGGGTTTCATTTTCTACTGGTAGCCGTAACTATGGGGGAAATAATTAAAGCCAAAATGTAGTAAACGAGTTAAGAGTGTACATTTGATGCTGTCATAGTTAATTGAAATTTATGTTTTTCCAGTACATGATGGTTACTTCATTATGAATTATGTAATAAATGAAACTGTATCTTGGAATTCCATACAAAATTGCGTGAAAAGTATTTCGGATACAAATACCTAATTCTAATATTTTTTAAGAGGCCAATAACATATTAGTTATGTATAGCCGTTTCCAGGAGAGGACTGTAGGAAATTCGGATTGATTTCTTTTGTCAGACGTCAAGAAAACTCCTACATTGGTATTAGATTTCCTTCATATTTCATAAAAATACCAAGTTACAACACCATTTTTCCGTAGGATTCGACAAAATATGCTCATTATTACCACATTTGACCAAGTTATTGTTATTAAACATCATCAAAGGAATTATTGTCTCAAATTTCAGAATTACGTAGGCTTCGTTCGCTAACAAGATCAATTATGACGTCATAATGAATCAAGCACCTGTAACTTGCAAAACCCGTTTTATAAATCGTGACCTTAACTGGCAATCATATGAAAATTTTGCATTTTTTCCTTCCATAAAGACCAGGAGGGCTGTAATTTGATCTCTGACATGGCCATCCACGACATCGACATGCTGGTCTGGTTAACCTCGTGTGCTGCCCCCAAGTCTGTGTTTGTCATGACCCACATTCGTGACGCGACTCTGCAAAAAATCGGGGAACCGGATGCTGGGGTCGTCACCATCAACTTCCAGGACGGACTGATGGCCACCATAGATGTGTTCAGGGAATGTGTGTATGGCTATGATATCAGAACAGAAGTAAGGCTACCTCAAGGAAATCACTGATTTGTCCCCATGAGTTTGATAGGCTTACCACTTTATTACCCTTCTTTTTTTTTTCTTTTTCTTTTTTTTACATAAACATGTATTTTAAATATGCCCCCTGCGTTCGACATGCTTACAACCTTACTACCCTTCTTTTATTTACATATACAAAACTTTTAGAAATATTTCCCCCGATTTTATGGTTTTAAAACAATAAGTTAATTGTTCAGCAGGTTCTTATTGCAGTTTAATTTACAGTGGGGCTTCAGATATCCGGACGCCAGATATCCAGACGCTTCAGTTTACGGACTATTTTATTTGGGAACAGATTTTGTATACGATATTTTGTCTCATATATCCGGAATTTCGCGTTCCAGATC
>WFKH01010211.1:20036660-20047936 GCA_016163765.1 Magallana hongkongensis | reverse complement strand
AGACTTATAAAATGTTTTTTTCTGTGTACATGTATTGGCGTGGTATTTAAAAAAAAATGAATTAACTTTAAACTTCAGGTTGTACGATTATTTGGTATGGTTTGTAATAATGTAGCATTTACAACGACTTTAGCTTAAGTTGTTTGCTTAATTAGTACCTCAAGATTCATTGATTTATTAATTCAAGTGATAATTAAAGGATTTAAGAAGGAGTCTTACAAAATATGTATATTAAGTAAATGAGTGTAAGTAAAATACTTCATCATGTTTGCGATATACAACTAGCTAGAGATTTATTTTACTAATTAATTATAATTTACTAATTAGTTTTACTAACTCAGATACACACATATTGACAAACAAATTCCTGCCGGGCTACAGTTATAAACTCATGCTTAGTACCGTGTATATGTTATGTAACAGTCTTTTGTTCACTCCTGACAGAAAAACCCTGCAATCCACACAGAATATACAGGAAAATCACAAAGAGGAGGTCACCTGGACAAAGAATGTATACACATGTATACACGTGCCCGAGTACCTAAGATTAATGATTTCATCATTAAACAAGATCTGACATCAGTTTTTCTTTTCACATTCAATTAATTACTTAGTAAATTTGTTAATCGCCTTATTTTCCACATTTAAAGATAGTTACATGTATACATATAGTTTCAGTCACGCTGAAACCTACAATAACTGTACATATAAGCATGTGCGGCTTCATGATCATTAGGCTAGAATTAAACTTAAACCTGTTGAAAATAATTGATATCACTTATAAACTCAACTCAATTTTAGTAATAGTTTCAGCAATGCGTAAACCATTTGGAATCTTAACTTAAAGTTTCCGCATACTGAAACCTAGCGGAAATGTGCTGAAACTGATTGATATTTCCATAATAATTTACACAACTTTTCATACATTTCAATTTTGGTTTCCGCATTGCGGAAACCATCAGGAATCTTAGACTTAAGTTTCTGCTGACTGAAACCTAACGGATACTTGCTGAATCGATATAATGGTTTCCGCATTGCGGAAACTATACATGAAACTTCAACTTCAAGTTTCAGCAAGGTTTCCAAATAGTTTCAGTTTTGCTGAAACTGGATTTTTCATCCAGTGATCGGTTGTATCAGTACCGTATTTTAGGGAATTTAGGTCGATCCTGTTTATAGTGCGAAGGAACCCGTTTTTAGCAAAAAATAAAAAAAAAGTATAAATAGGTCAACTTCGATGAATTGGTCGAAAAATTACTGCTAGATTAAATGAATAAATGGTTTAAACCAATATCGTTATCATAGTAGCCTTTTATCTTATTTTACAGTTTAAACAAAAGGGAAATAAAATGCATTCCATAAATTTACACATCGTAAGAAAATGTCTGAAATTGCAACAACATTTTTTTAAATCAATTTATTCAGTATGGCCGGATTAATGGTTAAGATCGTTTGTTTAAATGTGTACAAACTGCATGGTGTTAACCGGGGGATAGTAACCTAGCTTGGGGGCATGAATACGGTAGCACATGCAACCTGTGTTTTTGTTGTTGGTTGAGTTTAAAACATTAATTAGTTCACCGGAGATTCATTTCACCCGCTTATGTTACCGCTATAAATGTTACTGTTCATCTATCGTCATTGTAATTATTCCTCAAGATTTTTTTATATATCCTACCGTATGGCTTAAACAATGTGTACATAATCATGATAATTGTTCACACCTCTGTGTGACTTTTACTGTGTATACAACACATAGGTCAAACTCTGATCTTATCGAAGCCTGCGGGCATGAGTAGCACGTGCCGAGAGTTCAACTGTGTATAAACAAAGTAGGCCCTACCCAGACTGATTTCAGAGACACCTGGTTTAGATTTCATCGAGAGTTTTATTTTGAATCTACAGAAAAATAAACTTTTACATGTATTCTATTATAAAAACAAATCGTTTTTTTTTAATTTCAACCCTTATGATATTTTTCTCCCGTAATTACCCTTTGTACAGTTCTCATTTTACTTTTACCGCGCGAAATCCATTTCCTGTTTATCGTAACCACACGATCAAAATGCATGACAACATGTAATAAAGATCGAAAGATGATTCAGTCTGAACGATAGAAGTAAGAAATGTAAGAAGAAATAAATTTATTCACATTTATTTTGTTTTGATAAGTTACTACAAAATATTGATAAAAATTCATGCGATTTTTAAACAGAATCCAAGCGGTATTATAGTGAACTCTCATGATTTTATTGGAGGTTTGAATGAATTTTTGCAAAATTTCACATCAAATTAAAAAAAAAAACATAAATAGGGCGAAGCGATGAATAGGGCGAGGTCCACGTCCCAGAGAAAAAAAGTATCGACCTAAATTCCGAAAAGTACGGTACTTGTGGAGTACATAGTAATGTAAAGTAATGCCTTGTAATGCCAGCATTACACTAGATTTTGGAAAGTAATGCATTACATTACCATTGTAATGCTAAATGTGTGGCATTACACATTACTAGCATTACTTTGAAAACATGCAATGCATTACCATTACATTTAGCATTACCCCAAGCCTGGTAATTAGTAATCACAAAATTCCAAAATATTAATATTGACCCTCCATCCCCCAGTAAATAAAATTCCATCATCAAGTTCATGTAACACTGCATATACCAAATATCTATATTGTATAATACATGTACGTTGTATAAATAGTATTATTAAATCTAGATAAACATACTTTCAGAACCAGTTCAGAATCCAGAACAGGAGAAAGTAAGGAAAAGTCTACCCCATAAACAAGCAGTGGTTAGCTTATCCCCTCAGGAATGGAAGGTACAGTCATGTGAATAAGCAATACATGCAGTAAAGTATGGCTCAGGGAAATTTCTGGGGATTGATGAAAAAACAATGTTTCAGCAAGTAAAATTATATTGTACCATGGAAAAATTGCTACTGAACAAAAACAAAGTTAAATAAGAGTTGATATTTTAGGTGTATTTGTTGTCTAACCCTAGCCCAAAAATATTTATAAAATTTCCTAAAGATTACTTTGATATTTGAGTTCTACAATTTTCCCCATATATCAATGCCATTTCCTGAAAGATATCTGTCATACTCTTGACCATACATTCATATATGTATCAATGACGTATTTTCAGACTACCATGTATTCAACATATTAATGATCAAAGAATGTTTCTCTTTAGGAATTAGTTGAAGTATATAAAATCACTGATCCATTAATTCCAACGAGAGTTTGTAGCACCTTGGATAGTTCAGCTACAAAGAAGATGAGAATGAAATAGCACTGTGGCAGTGCCCCTATATCCCATTTTAGGTAAGACGTTTGAGATGATAATGTGTATGATTAAGAAACTTTAATGTGTTCAAAACTAATTAAAAATTGAAAAAGCATATAGATACTAATGCAACTATTTAGTGTTTTAAGTTGTATGGCATAATGTATTTAAATTTACCTTGGTTAAAAATAGAATTTACCTTTATCATATTGTTAATGCTGTGTTGATATCGTAGTCAATGCAATATATATAGGGTCTCTCATGGTTTGTGATGGTATATATGATTTTTATCCAAGCTGTGCATTTTCTATCCCCGAGCCTGGCAAGGGGATAGAAATCACTTAATGAGTTGGATAGAAGTCATATACCATCACAAACCATGAAAGATTCTTTTTATCACATGTTTTAATTATGTTTTAATGTGTTTATACTATTTTATAGGATTTTTTATGCAAAACTAACATCATTTCAATAGAAATACATAAAAATCCATTGTGACGTCTTCACAGTGTAATATCAAAAATTTATTACATAAGTGATATCCACCGCATATTAAGCTAAACATGTGATTAGTTATAATCATCAAACACTTGTGTCAGATAAGGTGAAGATGATTAACTTTTCTAAAGACTTATGAAAAATTTGAAAGGTTTAGCTAGATTTTCATCTTCGCAATTTTTTCTTTTAGTTCTCCCCCTGAAGATGCAAGCAGCAAATATCAGGATTATCAAGGAGACAGTACATTGTCCACATGTTGAATTGGAACAAACAATAGAGTGGACAAAATCTCTCTACCAGGACTGTGTCTTTTCGGTCAGTGAATGCCCACGTTGCTTTGTAAAGAGGGACATTCTGGATTTGAGATTCTGTGGCACATGAACATGCATTGCAGCTTTTAAGGATTTCGTCCCCTTAAAAGAAGGAAGCAGTGCCTTTATAGATCTGCAAAGTATGCATGTTTAAATGTTGAAGTTTTCTGTTCATATATCACCCATTTTTTTTTTTCAGTTTTGTAATAAAACAGTGATATAGTTTTACATGTATGTGATTTATACCGAGATTGAAGAATGAAGCATATATATATATGTATATAGATGTGATATTCATTTTTATTACAAGCAGTTCGTTGTGCAGATACCAAAGTTTTGTTGCAACAAAACTCGTTGATACTAGTTACCTTCTTATATTCTAATCTACATTGCAAAAAATGAATAAAGTTGTGTCCTTTTGCCTGGTCAACCGAAAGGAAAAATTTTCCTCCTGTGATACCAAACATTTGGCTTTCCTGCAATGATTATTTTTTAGTTTTTACCTTCAAAAAATGGGTAGCCCCACTCTGGGCCAATCAAAATATGAGATGGAAAGGGATTTTAAATTTAGAATAACAAAGTTAAGGGGGATGTCCGGCCATCTTGTACACACGTATACCAAAATGTAAACATTTCTTAAACTGGCTTGTTTATGCCAAAAGCTGACTGGAACTGCTGTCAATAGATACAAAAACAATATGAGTTTTTACGTACTGTTTTGTACGCAAAATGCATACATAAGTACAGAACAATGCATTTAATTACTTAGAACTGTGCAGCTGCAGACTTGAATTGAAGAGTTAAAACTCTGAAAAAATATAAAAGGGGGTCATGGTGTCCACTCTACAACCATTTGTTGAGAAAAAAGGTTTAATCTTGCTCGTTTATTCGTAGCGTTCTCTCAAAATAGGGTACCCTATTCATGGCATCTATTTTTAGAACACGGAAAATCCAGCCTATACTGAGAACTCCTGTGTCTATTGAAGCAAATTGACGATATATTTTCATAGAAAAAAATATTTGTCAATTCGAATCAATTTGTGGAATGTGACAGACATCTCTATACCAGCCCCAAGTTTATTTTTATCAGTTCTATATGTATAAGTAAATTCTTTTTAGAAGTGGGGAAGGGGTCCAAAAAATTGTTTTAAATAAAAAATATACAAATATTTTTCAGTGAAAATATAACTTCAATGTACCTCCATAGACACAGACAAATATATCTCGTGCCGACTGATAGTTTCTGAGACCCATTTTAAGAATAGGGTACCCTACTGTGAGACAAAGCTACACGTTCTAAGTGATTACAACAGGCATTGTTCTATTCTTGCGTAATTTGCATACAAAACAACATGTAAAACCTCACATTTCTTGCTTTTTTATCTTTAGACAACAGTTTTTGGCAGAAACAAGCCAGTTCAAGAAATGTTTACATTTTTGTCCTCAAATGTACAGGATGGCCGGACATCCCCCTTATAAACATCAAAACTTCTTTAAAAATCCTATTTTTTCCCCCAAAGATGACGACCAAAGGACATAACTTTTGGGAAGGTGGATTCAACTATAGTTAGCTTTCTGTATTCATTGGCAAAATACTTGAAAGATCAGCCACAGTATGTATATGATAAAATCTTTGTTGAATTAAACAGGATCTGAACACAGATATTGATATAAATGGTATATAAAACATAATAACTATTTAAACATGTTTCAAATGGAAATATTGTGAATAAGACTTGAGAGGAGTAATTCAAGTCAATTTACCAACCAGCACTAAGAAGTTTTATTTAAACAATTATCTCTAAATATTAAAATATTCACAAAATATATATGTATATATAATATATTTTACATTGTGGTAGCTCATTCATCACTTAAGAGAAGAGCTTTTTGATAACTGTTTAAAACGACAGACAATGAGCTACTGGCGTACGCGTAGGCCTCAGTGGTTCCCAGTCGGGTAAAACGAAACAGCGGAGAATCCGTTTTACATATACATGTATACGCATAGCCATGGGTTTTCCAGATATTTAAAAATTTCGACATACTTTAGGCTAATTAGTTCATAATCTTTTTCTCCTTTCCCAATCTGAATCGGGAATGATACCTGTACAGTAGTACATGATGTTGAGGGCTAAAATTGAAAGATGTAAGTTTTCCGTTTGTATTTTAAGTAATGGTAAAATATTAGGTGTTCGTAGACAGTGGAGTGTCTTTCGATACCCTTGATTTATATTTTTCCACTAATTGAAAAGATAAAGTTGATATTTAGTTATAATAAAACAGCACTGTATGTATATTTCGCCCTTTTTAGGGTATCAGCCCGGACGATAAAATTGAGTTTTGCATTGCATAAGGATTTGTGGGTCGTTTTACAATTAAAAACTTGGGTAAGAAGCAAAATTTGATATTGTCGGTGACTCAGCCTCGATATTTTCATTCTAAAATCACATTCAAGAAACAATGTAGACGGGGAAACTTAATTTATCATGTAACTGTAACAACCGACCTGTCCATCGTGTGTTTCAATTTGATTGACCTTAAAAAATACTTCACACTAACAAAGGTAAGAAAGAGGAAGTTTGGCGTGTCATGGCAGTCTTGTTAAGTACATGTGTACCGCTGTTTTAAACCATTGGTGCAGCTTTCTTCGCCTAAATTGACTATTTTGCGAGAAAATTAGCACGGTCGTGCTTCGCAGGCTGATCTTGTAAACACCTCTTCGCTGCAACTCCCTAAACTGACTTTTTTGCAAGAAAATTGATCCAATATCTAGCAACAGAACTATCTTTAAATAACACGATTGAACCTGATCTTTTTTTGACAATCGCACCTGTGTTGATTCGAAGTAGGTAATAAGGACAGCTCAAGAAATCTAACAAATGATCAGCTGATCGGTGGTTTCAATAGTGTATTTTAATATAGAGTTAATACATGCGCGGATCTAGAGGGGGGAAGGGGGTCCAGACCCCCCCCCCCCCCTGCAGAATTCAAATTTCTTTAAATTGACATTATAAAATTACCAAAAATATGCCTCACCCCCCCCCCCCCCCCCCGCAAACTTAAAAAACCCATCGGAAATCATCCCCCCCCCCAAATGAAAAATTTCTGGATCCGCGCATGTAATAAAAAAAATTCCCGTCTATATTGGGTATATAAGCATCAAAACATGCGGTGAGTCACCAAGAAGAACAGGTTGATTTTTAATTGTAAAACAGGTACTAAAGTTCTTTAAAGTAACACCACTATGCCTAAAAGGGTGAATATATAAGTTCATGGTTAAGTGTATGTGATGAAGGATGACTGTACTACCGACGGATTTTGGACCCAATCACTCCACTGTATCACTGTGTACTTAAACAGGTCTCAAATATTGTTATAAGAAGAAAAAATTTGGGGGTTTTTAAACAATGTGTGTACATACGTTAAGTACTATAAAAGGTTTTTTTTATCACCTTTTGACACATTTAAATTCGAATTTACAACTATAAATGGAGAAAAACACATACATACATGCGCTGACTTGATCTCACAAACACAACTTTTTAATGTCGTAACGTGAATTTACAGATAAAATATTGACCATTCCTGCAATTGAAAAAAAATACTGTGCATTTGTATAGGTTTTTTTTTTCAAATCACTTTATGGCAATATTCAAGTGTCTGCAAGTACAGTGATCTTGCACACGGGAAAATACCCTAACCCCATTACTCTCCACGAAAATAGCGAATTTCACAACACGTATTACTTATCGTAAGTGAAAAACTGTAGTATATGATATTTATCAAAAGATTATTCATGAGTGTTTAAACATTTAAGATTTACCATTATTATGAAGATATATTTACAGCAGCACACGCTACGCTACAGATTCATTAAAATTGATTTGTTTTCAAAAGATTATATTAATTATATAACTTCTTGTTTTGAAAAACCGTGAATCTGAATATTGAGAAATTCAGGAAATACTTATAGTCAATCGCCACTTATATACCAACAATAGCTGATGACTAGACCCTGAACCTTGATAATATAAAAAGAGGCAAATTTCCACTTCCATCAAATTACCACAGTAACCATATGTCGCTTACTAATTGCTTACTAATACTTCCAGTGTGTTGTTTTCAGGAGTTAAACTAAAAAAAGCAGATATGTGTCCAGCCGTGAACTACAACATATCCAAGCTTTTTGACCTGATTTATTTAAGGATTTTGATATTCTTAGCTGTACTGTTGATGTACAATATTGGGTTTGTTATGAATAAATGCCAACCTCCAGTGAAAGGTAAGATTTCATGCTTATTTTATATTGTTACACGCCATTTAATGCCGATCGTCTATAGTTTTTTTTTATTCTCCATCCATCAGCAAATACATTTTGTGTTCACTATTTGAAAGTACCAGTGTGTTTAAAATTGTTCTGGGAAAACATATTCGTGGTTTTTTCATTACTAAAATGCCAAAATATAGATCCAGTCCTTTTTTCACAATATTTTTTCTTTGTTTTTAAGTGAATGACTTTTTTTTAATTTCTGAATCAAAATGCTTACAGTTGATCGTGCATGTAGAGAAAGCTGTGACTTGCAAAGTGAACTTTAAGTGTTCGAAAAATAAAGAGACGTTTATTGACCCTTGATATTGAATCAAGAATAGTGATATTGTCTTTTCTTAAATATTGTAGATTTCCTCCATTTCACCAAGAACATAACAGACCTAGACCATGTCAAAGCTAAACAGTCTGTGTACTTGGACTGCTGTGTTTCCGGTTACGATACCATCACATGGTACTTCAGGAATAATAACACAAAATATTCGTGGAAGGAATTTCCTTTCTTGTATCAGGAATGCGAAAACAATGACGAATGTCCAACATTGTCCCCAAAAAATCAGACTCTGCTGATTTTGAAGGCAACAGTCGGCTACGATAATGGATCCTATACATGTATTGCCCATAACTCCAGCACTGGACAGAATATTTCACACTTGGAGGACCTATTAGTCGTTGGTATTGAATTTATTCCTTAGATTTCATTTGAATTTGAAAAATGAAAATAGTTTTAATGCTTAACTTATTATATGTGACATAGAAAGGGGACAATAATTGTACTTCGACATGATGTTCATTTAAGTTTTAAAAAGAAATAAATGATACCAGATATCGGATTTTGGTGGCATCTCTCTCGCATCAAACATAACAAACACTACTAGTATATATGCCCTTTCTGCTCCAAGTGTGATTTGGCTACTTACTAATTTGCCATTTGTATTTGTGGCTTTTCTTTATCCACGCTCTCCTTTAAATAATGTATTTCAATTTTTGTGGGATTTTTGTGAAGTTCGCGCTCCAGCAAATCTCATTTCAGGATACCTGGAGCACTTAAAACATGTTTGAATTTTTGCAGATCCCACTACAAATGCAGCCATTTGAACACATTACACACATTTGGACACATTACACATTTGATAAGCATCTGTATATACAGTTTATAAAATGACACATATTTGATAGATTGTGTTGAACGGCCTAAACCTGAACCCATTCCTCCCAGTGACGTCATCACCAACATTGGACAGAATGCCACGTTCCACTGCGCTGCCGACTTTGGCTGTAAGTCTAGTTACACACGAGATGTCAGTTGGTACATAGGCACTGTGGAAGTCCAGGATGTTAGTAAACGGTACATCGTGACTAAAGAAAATAGGTAATTAACTTTTCCAGCCTTAGTACATATATATCTTTTCAATTAGGAATGATTTTGTCTATTTTTGTTGCTGTTAATGAATTACAGGTTTTCAATCCGTTATGAGATTAGAATAAGTTGGGGGTCAAAAGACGAAATTAAGGAGAGAAATGAAAATGAGTGGTTAAACAAAACCTGATGGTTTGAAGAATTTTTGCACAAAGGACCATAAGAGACAATATACTAGCATTGCTTTGTACTTTAGGTGCTTTTAAGTTTCGTTAGCACGAGCAATTCTATTCAAAGTAATGCATGTATCAGAAATTCAAAAATATATTATATCTAATTTGAACATAATTTAGTAGAATCTGGTTGAGAAACATTTGATAAAAAATATGTTATTTTTGTTTTGTAAGTTAACACTTTGAATCATCTCCTTTCGACAAATATTGTTCACATCATTGTAGTGTTTGTAATTTACATTAAGTATTCAAAGAGAGATAACTCTATACCATCCCCTATTGTGTTATGTTGGGTTATTGCCCCTGTATTACGTGTGGCGTTGTTTCCGGTTTAATAAAGGTCTTCAATGACGAACATGTTATTTATTGATACACTAAATCTGGTTTAATCCGTATGTGTAGCCTGCAAGGACGCTACATAAAATTGGCGACGAGGATAATTAACGCTCAGTGATCACGATGTCAAGTGTTTTAATGCATGATTTGCATGGACTTATGAATTTTGATGTTTCCGATGGTACCGGCATTGTATCCAAATGGCAAAGATGGCGTTGGGCATTTGAATTATATGCTACAGGGAAAGGGATAGAGGATGCGGCTCAGGCAAAGGCTTTGCTTCTGCATACAGCAGGTATGGACGTGCAAGACATTTTCTTTACGTTACCGGAAGGTACGGGTGATAGCGTTTACGCAAAAGCGCTGAACGCTTTAGACAAATATTTCAAGCCCCAAGCAAATGTTCCCTACGAGAGATCTGTTTTTAGAAGTATGGCACAGTCCGCACATGAGACTATTGAACAGTACATAACTCGATTACGTCAGCGTGCAGAAACGTGTGAATTCAGGAACCGTGACGCAATTGACGAGAGGATACGTGATCAGAGGCCTGTTCAACAGAGCGAGCGCTCGCGAGCGCTCGCCAAAATTTACTATACCCACAACACAAATTTTGGCGAGCGATCGCGAGCGCTCGTTCTGTTGAACTCGCCTCAGATAATCGACAAGTGCGTACGTCATAACTTACGCCGTAAACTACTTGAGAAAAGTAGAGAACTCACTCTCGACCAAGTCCGCGAAATCGCCAGAGCTATGGAAGACTCTGAGAGACAAGCCACATCAATTGAAAAACAACCCCTAGGAGCCAGTAGCAATGTTGTCAACAAGGTTAGAGTTCAGAATAAGAAACGTTTTGTGAAAAAGACTAACAGTAAATGTTACAGTTGCGGTTATGAAGGGCACTTACGGAATGAT
>WFKH01010211.1:19970469-19980601 GCA_016163765.1 Magallana hongkongensis | reverse complement strand
TAGTTCTCCAAATTAGATTGCAATAAAAACTAATTATTTAACGGTTTCCTTTATTGTCAGGTGGATTAATTGCCGACTAATTAAACTGCTCAGGCGATGTTCGTGTATGTGAATTATGTGTATGTGTATTAAAAAACAACAGCAACAATTGAACAATGTTTATTGTATATTTTATTTTGTTTCATTCAAGAATATTTATGAAAACTATAATTTATGATTTTCATAAGGTACGTTTTCTCCAGGAGAAAACGTACCCGGGTACGTTTTCACCTGGAGAAAACGTACCCTAGAAATTGGGTACGTTTTCTCCTGGGTACGTTTTCTCCTGGGTACCTTTTCTCCAGCATTCGAAAAATAGAGTTTGACCAAAGTCGTGACCATGCCCATTTAAGCTATTTCAGTTTTTGCAAATGAGAAAATGGCTGATAAATGTCAGATTGTTTTGTGTTTCACAATTAACTAGAGTTTTTATTACCTTTCATAATAACGGTTATTATCATTTACCCCATTCGTGAGGTTTTTTCATGACTCCTGCCATATCTCTAATGACGACTTTTGTGGCACCCTGTAAAATCAAACATGGTGGGTAGTAATTGGACTTCTATAAACATCGGTAATGTTTAGCTCTTTACTGGTATTTGTAGACAGATGAGGCCAAACTCATCTGGACATGTACATGTTAAGAAGACTTGAATCCACCAATATCGATATAAAGATATATGTGTAAAGGAGATCTATATTGGAAGATTGTCTAAATCAATAAACAAACATGGTGGTTTTACGAGTCGGACATCAAACGTGTATTAGCGTCAGATTAAACATAAAAATTTTTGAGAAAACCCCGATCATGAATCCGTGCAAAACTTGTGGAAAAACTGCATGGTTAAAGAAAATCAAAAGATAATTTGCACTGGTATAGATAACATCACCCCAAGGTGAACATGCATTATGTGCCAGCCATAAATACATAAACATACTTGGTCCATTTGTTGGAAACAAACAATATGCTCTCCTTAATTCATTTTATAAATGATTCTTAAAAATTAATAAAAATGTTTCTAATGGCAATCAATTTTGAAATTCAGTTAATTAAAACCTAGTTTTAATTAACTATTTGAAACGAAGTACAATTAATGTGAGATTAGTCTTGGACTGAGTTAAGTGACTCCCTGTCTTATGTGACCTTTTTCTTTTAGTCCCTTGGATGGTCACATAAGACAGTCTAGACTAGTATCGTACAATATTTTGCAATATTATATCATATGATACAATGCCTTATCATATAATGCAATACTGTGTCATATCATATGGCATCTTCCCAAGTCAAGGGTTTCTGATCTGCACCGCTCTACATAAACCCTTGACCGAAAAGACAATACATATGCGGGTTAACGATTACGCCATCTAGTGAGAGTACTCATTTTTGAACTTTTGTGACCTTTTGTTCTGATTAATCAGAGAATTCATTATAAACAGAAACAATATAGCAATATGGCCGCTCCCATGAACAAAATCAAATTTGTAGAAAAGATGGATTCACTCGGACTAAAAACCGATAGCAGTAAGTCAAATACTTACTAGTCCGTCTCAAATTTATTTGACAACAGTTCAACATTGATTAATGCACAATTAACATCATTATTGAAACAACGTTTCTTATTGGATCATGCAAACTTGTATGACACCAACCAGCGTGCGAGGTTTCTAACCCCGTCAAACTCTGCCTATTCGGTCAAGGGTTTATGTAGAGCGGAGCAGATCAGAAACTCTTGACTTGGGAAGATGATCATATGGTACAATATCATATTATAAACTATCATATCATATGATTCAATCTCAGGAATAGGAATTATGATATACCATATAACATTACCATCACATCTACCAAGCAAGTTTGAGTGAGGTAAGAAAAGGTTTTCTTAGCATCCTTAATAATGGAGATCAGGCTCTGTATCCGAAGCTAGCCTTGTGTTTCAATACCAAAGTTACATGAACCATGAAAGCTAGCCAGGACAGCATTTTTTCCAACATTCAAACCTGCATTTAACTACTCAAAAAACTTACACCTGCTCCAGCATCAAGATAATCAAGATCAAGCTCTGTATCTCAAGCTACCTCTATTTACACGTCCATAGTTATATTAACTGTTTAAGTCTGACTAGGTATGAACAGAATTTACTTCATTTTGTAACAAGTTTCAAAAACCTAACACAATTTAAGGTGTTCTGAAATCTTAAACCTGCCTAAGCATCTAGATAATCAAGATTACTCTGTGTATCTGAAGCTACATCTGTAATTCATTTACATATATTGTCTATCAAAGGGCACCTGCTCCAAAAACTTTAACAAGCTTCAAAAACCTTAACATCAACCAGAATCTGAAACCTATGGCTCATATTTAGCATCCAAGCCTGTCAAGTGCATAAGTGTCATAAGATGCACCATCCATGCAAGTTTGGTGAAGATAGAAAAAGTAATAACTAAGATTTGTCTATCAAAGGGCACCTGCTTCAAAAACTTTAACCAGCTCCAAAAACCTTAACATCAACCAGCATCTGAAACCTAAGGCTTAAATTCAGCATTCAAGCCTGTCAAGTGCATAAGTGTCATAAGACGCACCATCCATGCAAGTTTGGTGAAGTAAGGACCAGTAGTAACTTAGATATAGCTCCAAAAACTTTAACCAGCTCCAAAAACCGTAACCTCAACCTGCATCTGAAACCTATGGCTCAAATGCAGCATTCAAACCTGCCAAGTGCATAAGCATCATAAGACATGCAAGTCAGGGTTGGGCCGGATATACCGGTGCTGGGAATTACCAGTGGTAAATACCGGTATTTCCCGTCCTGGTAAATACTACTGATTTTAACTGAACTGGGAAATACTGGGAATTACTCGGAAATACAAATTTACATTCTTTATTTGTTTGATTTGTTCAATGTAAAACATGTGTTTAGGAAAATAGATATAAAAAGTAAGCATAAAAACACAATTTAGTATGTTTTGCCATTTCACTGTCAGTATTATGAATCTTAAATTCACCAGATCATCTAATGATCTATTCCCCAAAGCATCCTATAGCAGCTAGAGTATATATATTTACAAGTTTCAGTCCAGCTTTTTCATCTCCAAGTTTCGTATTTTACAGATTTATAGTTATTTAAAGCACAAAATAAACTTCAATTCTGTTTTAATTACTGTAGGTGTTACCAGCAACAATCAAACAATAACACATGTTGTTTTAACAAATTGACTCTTAACAGTTGTTTGCTCCTGTTTTACGGGGAGATAACTTGTATTAAGCAGTCACCTTTGGGAGGCACCCAAAGTGACCTCTTAACAGAGGTGACCTTTGAATAGAGACTTTGGAATTTGCCATCATCAAATACTTTATTTAAACAATTATTGGAGTTTTTTTATATACTTGCAATTTAGCATTATGTATCAAAATAATTAATAGATAAAGTTATTGATTTGGTTTTTAATAGCATTTATTATATTTACGAATAAGTGCATAAGTGCAAGTTACATAACAATGAATTGTGCATGCAATTGTTTATTTTTTTAAATTTTTTAAAAAGTCATTAATTGTTAAAACCTTCCTTGTCATTGACATTTCGCAATAATAACACCAACTATTTTCAAGAGTTTATATAGAAAACACTGTTAATACAATTTAACAATCTATTTCTTAACCGACCGTATCTGAACTCAAAATCATATTATCGAATGATTTTCTCTTGCCTTGTCACGGACATTTTTGACACCTATTTCATGAGTTTATAATTATATAAAACATACACTGTAAATACATGTTTAAACAATTTACTTGTTTCCTGTCCGTATCTGAACTGCCAATTATATAATTACATCGATCGATTTGGCTTCTCTAATTATTGTGTACATTAGTTACCTGACATTAGGAAGCCATGTTTAAAATCCCCGGGTGTAAATCATGTGACCGACCAAAATGGCCGCCTAATGCATGTCGAAAGTACAGTTTCAGATCAAAATACGATGACCGCTGACCGCGTTAGACAGGTGACTGCTCTTTAGAGGGCAATCATATAGGATTTTTTATCAGGAGGAAATAAAATGACCGCATCCGAAAGGTGATTGCCTAATAGGGGTGACCGCTTCGACAGTTAAGACTGTTTTTACTTTGAGTGGGGCTAATTGTCTTCTTCTTAGGTGTGTTGCATACTAGTGACACAGTTATACTTTATTTGTTAACAATTTTCTTGGCCCATTTTTTCACATATATCAAAGAAACCAGAAATTGGAATTTTTGGTTTCATGTTTATGATAACTGTAAAGATGCACCTATACCTGACTTAAGTCTTAAAACAAATAACACTGGTGTATGAACATGATGAATGAACCATGTTTTGAGTATTCATAAATAGATGTCCAATGCATTACTGGCTAGTAAAAATTTGTGAAGAAAAAATGTCAAAGCTAACAAGATGTACTATTGTCTACATCCCAAAAGATTTTGATTAAAACTTAGTATTAAGTATAGTATGTAGTAGTACTTTATTTCCCAGTATTATTTCCTGGGAAATACCAGTAATTCCCGGGAAATACCAGTATATCCCCCCATCCTGGGAAATATGAGTATTTCCCGCTTTTTTGTCAATATTCATATGATCTTACTATTACTTGAAAAATATTTTAGTTTAATTCTGAAGAAACAAAAGGGAATTTTTCAAGTATAGGCTTGGAATTAAATAAGAGAAAAGCTGTCAATGTGACAGCAAACCAGGTTTCTTTTGTGTGAACAGTATCCATAATACATTTGTCGACCATAAATTGAAAAACACTACCTATCCAGAGAAATGGGGTACTCTAGACACAATATTTTGCAAAAAAAATGACTGAGTTCAACAGCTGATATTTTTCACAAAAATTATCAAATATCAAAATCCAAGTATTATGCCCATCTCTAATATATGTACAATTGATCTCCAAAACAAAAAACTTCCTATCTTGATAATTGTAGGAGGAGTTATCCGTACAAATGGGGTTCCCTTTTGGCAGCCGCTTTTTTATGCTGTGACTGTTTAATTAATTCAAACTATATCAACAATGTTGGATAAATTACGGTAGAAAAAATATTCCCAACAAAACAAGAGGCCTACAGGCCTTGACGGTCACCCAAGTACCATAGCCCTTTTGGAGTCTAAACCCTAATTCAAGACTCCTCTGACTGTTACCCCCATCTTTTATTGTTTGATGTTTGAAGAACATTTATTTAAAGGGGGGGGGGGGGTAGAGTCGGAAGAATCTTGGATTATTTATACCCTAGCCCAGGTGCCAAAAACTGTAACTTTTTGGTAAAAAGAGACCTGCAGGCCTTTAATGGTCAATCTTTTATAATATTTAATATATATATTTTATAATAAATTAAAGTAGATTTCCTAGAATACCGGTGTGACAGCAATAGGTTACCCAAGTGACTCAAGTGACCTAAAAAAATTACATCAGATTCTTCTCAATACTGCCATACTTGTCACCCCCTCCCAAAATACAAAGCCTCAACCCCTGCCCAATTTAAGAACAGTACAACAGTACACATGTACATTTAACAATGCATTTAGTTTATCTCCCACGACTGAAAGTACAGAAGAAAATACTATAAAATTCAATACATTTTCACTATGTGCCCATATTGGCCCTAACCAAGAGTCCTGAACCTCTGAACCAGGGGTCATGAATTTCACAATTTAGATAGAGGGCTTCATGAATATAATAACCATGCATTCAGTTTATCTTCCCCTGCTGTGGATGTAGAGAAGATTTTCTAAGATTTAATGCATTTTCATTATATGGCTATATTATCCACGCCCTAGAGCCTGAACCCCCAACACAGGGGCCATGAATTTCACAATTTTGGTGGAAGATTTCATAACAATCAGATTCATGCATTCAGTTTATCTCCCCTGCTGTGGATAGAGAGAAGAAGATTGTCTAAGATTTAATACATTTTCACTATATGGCCATATTGGCTCTGCCCTAGGACCTGAACCCCCAACACAGGGTCCATGAATTTTACAATTTTGGTAGAAGGCTTCATGAATATCATAACCATGCATTTAGTTTATCTCAAATATATATATATATGGGAGTAAAGAAGAAGATTTTCTAAGATTAAATACATTTTTACTATATGGCCATATTGGCCCCACCTAAGGTCTGAATCCCTGACCCAGGGGCCATGAATTTCAAAATTTTGGTAGAGGGCTTCATGACATCATAACCATGCATTTTGTTTTGTTTTTTCCCCACATGTGTGGGAGTAGAGAAGATTTTTAAATAATTGGCCTTTTTTTGCATATTTGGCCCCGCCTATGAGGAGATGGTAAAGCCATGAATTTCACAATTGTGATTTCTCTTACCATAGAGATGCTTCACACTAAAAATGGTAACAATTGGCCTTATAGTTTTCAAGAAGAAGTTAAAAATGTAAAATTGTTAATGCACGACGGACAACAATGACGGATGAAGACCAATTGCAATAGGTCACCTGAGTGACTCAGGTGACCTAAAAAGTGCAAATGTCTACTAGATATAGCTCACTTTATTGATGTTATACCTGAGTAATCACATGACCTAGATTTGGACCTAATGTGATACCTGGCTGACCAAATGGTATACCCTATTGAGGAATCTAGCAAGCCACTGAATACTCTACAGGCATTCTGCAGTTCGCTGTTAACCCTTTGCAACTTGTTGCATGGGGTATAATTAGCAATTTGTCTTCTACCCTGCATCAACATATCATCTGTTACATACAGTACAACTCATCTTCTGGTTATTATTAACTATCAAAACACACTTCAGATTGAGTCAAATTAACACCCCGACACAGGTAGATCAGGGAATTAACACAATGTAGATCATAACATGTGACGCTGAAAAACACTTGTTCCCGATTCCTGATTGGCTAGCCACAAAGAAGCATGGCGCAAGATTTAAAATTTAGGCTGGAAATTGGGGTTTTTGGGCGTGAATTAACAAAATCAAGATTTCAGGGCATTTTGAAATCCCAATTGGGAAATCGGGATGGATGTGCAAAATTGGGAAAATCCTACCTCAATCGGGAAAGGTGACATGTATGCTTATAGAAATTAACAACATTTCAATGACTCTAAATGTCTAAGCATCAATTTCAACTTCTTTTGATGCATGAACTAGATATTTAAATCATACCAAGAGTCCACAGTCTTGTTAAAATATGGAAGTTGGATATGACTGCACATAATCTCAAGTTAGGCTGACCTTATCTATATACACATTCCTTTGCTAATCTACAAGTTCATAACTAGTTTTACAAGTAACACTTACCTTTTTCTTTCTTGAGCGTTAGCAGTATATCGTACAATTTTTCAACTTCTGCAATAGTGGCTTCACTTTTATCCGATTCATCAAATGACTTCATCTAAAAATTGAAGGATCAGCAATAATACAAAGCCATATTTCTATCAATACAATTTTTTTTTTACTAATTTTTGCTAACACAGTTTGAGTTGTTCTAAAATCTTAAACATGCCTAAGCATCTACATGTAGATAATCAAGATCACTCTATGTATCTGAAGTTACCTCTGTGATTCATTTACATAGTTAAATCAATCATGCAAGTTTAAATAAGTTAAGATTATAATTTACATAAACATGTGACCTGCTCCAAAATCCTTAACCTCCTCCTGCATCCAAAACCTATGGCTAAGATTCAGCATCCGAGCCTGTGGAGTGCATCAGTATCACAAGATGCATCATCTTTCCAAATTTGGTAAAGATAGAACCAATATTAACTTAGATTTGTCCATCAAAGTGCACCGGCTCCAAAAACTTTAACCTCCTCCAGCATCCGAAACCTATGGCTCAGATCTAGCATCAAAGCCTGTCATGTGCATCAGTATCACAAGATGCATCATCTTTCCAAATTTGGTAAAGATAGAACCAATATTACCGGTAACTTAGATTTGTCCATCAAAGGGCACCTGCTTCCAAAACATTAACCTCCTCCAGCATCCGAAACCTATGGCTTAGATCTAGCATCAAAGTGTGTTAAGTGCATCAGTATCACAAGATGCATCATCCATGCGTTTGGTGAAGACAAGTAATAACTTAAATATGGCCATCAAAGGGCACCTGCTCCAAAAACATTAACCTGCTCCAAAAACCTTAACCTCCTCCAGCATCTGAAACCTATGGCTCAGATTCAGCATTCAAGCCTGTCAGTTGTGTATGTATTATAAGATGCACCATTCATGAAAGTTTGGTGAAGTAATAACTTAGATATGGCCATCAAAGAGCACCTGCTCCAAAAACCTTAACCTCCTTCAGCATCCAAAACCTATGGCTAAGATTCAGCATCTAAGCCTGTTAAGTCCATACATAGGTCCAGATGCACCATCCTTGTAAGTTTGGTGAAGATAGGACAAGTAATAGGATAGGACAGGTTCTGACATCGATGCCGAAGCCGGGGGTATAGCACAAGCTCCCCCCGACTTCGTCTCAGTGAGCTAAAAAGGACTGACGGACTCACCGACTGATGGACGGGTCAAAAACATTACACCCCTCACAACTTCTTGTGAGGGTATAATAAATTCTGTGTTACCTGTTTAGGCACAGTAGCTTTGTCACTCAGGTTCTCTTTGTCTAATCTCTGAGAATCCGGTGCTCGTCGACCTTTTTTCACAGGCTCTCCCCTCTCAAAAGATCCAGCCCTACATTGTACAACACATTTATTAAGAGCTGTATCAAAATACAGCAGTGGACAATAGTGTTTACAAAAACATGGCCTCTATAGAAATTATGCCGTGTCTAAACTATGGTAACATGATATTTTTATTTTTAAATGACCTCATAGGGAATCCCTTTATACACAAATAGATCAAGACTTGTTATGTGACTTCATATTTTCGTCAGCTGTATAATTTGTTTACATTTGCTGTCAAAACAAGTGATAGAGAAGATGTCAATATCTTTGGAAAAGGTCGTCGTGCAGCTTTAACGAGAAGGAGAAAAAATTTAAGACATAGCACTGGCATTAAACAATTTATTTTGTTATTAGAAAATTTCAAAAACTCAGGAAGTCTGTACAATTGCCATAGATCAGGCCATCAACGACTGATTGACGAATGTTGCAAACATAGCATATTTAATGCTGATTGTTGTGCACCTTAATTTCGTCGTTGAAATTAATTAAGGCTAAATTCAATGAAAACAGGAATGTTGCAGTGTCTAGGAAGACTGTAAAATGTAGATTGAAGGAACATGGATTTTCTAGAGGGGTTTATAGGAAGAAAGTAACAGTTAAAAGTTTAAACAGAACAAGCAAATTCAGAGAATTTGTGTCCCCTGCTTATTTAAGGAAAAAAGAGGAGGGTAGAAAACCAGAAGAGCCTGTCTGTAAAATTTAATGTTTTTTCTTTAACTTGTCACTACATTACATCTAGTCTGTTTATTGTGTTGCCCAAGGGGATAATTATAACTAAAAACAAATAATTATCATAACAATTGATAAGAAATAGAGATCTGAAAATTTAGATTTAAAGTTAAAAATTGCGTTGTTTACTGATTGGTTTTAATGCTTATATTATGACTGTAACTATACTACACGAGTTAGAGAAATTTTACGACTAATAAAACCATGAGAAAAATATCTTAACCACAGAATTAAAAGGGGACTAATATTCATAAATGGTTACTTACTAAAGTCCCACAAACGCGATAATCAGAGAATCATATACATAAACATTGTGACATCATGCAGATTAGCTTTAAGTTACATGTAGAATTTATTGGGGAGTTTTTTTGAGTCAGTTTCGTGATTTCAATGAAATAATTCATCTGAGATGATTTCTCATGTGGATTCTGGTGACAACTTGATAGAAAGGCTGACTTCCAGTGCATTTATATTTATTAACTCATGTTTAGTTTGGTAAACCAATGATATTTATTTGTTAATGAATTTAATTCCATGTGCATTGTTAAGACAACTTCTTTTCAAAGAAATAATTGATAAAATAATCCATGACATAATCACGTGTGAATTTATTTATTTAAAATAGAGATTAAGGAAAAGCACTAATGGGATGGGGGGGGGGGGGGGGGGGGGGGGGG
>WFKH01010211.1:19960159-19970369 GCA_016163765.1 Magallana hongkongensis | reverse complement strand
TCTATCTCAGTTTTTATCTGAAATGTTTAACCTATTCCTCTCAAAATCAATATAGGGGTCTTTTTAGGCCAGTAGGAAATGTGATATATCAAATTTCATTGCAAAAAAGAAAAAAATATCACCTAGAAATGAAAGTGTTATACACAGATAGAATGAAGAAATTTGTTTTATCTTGACCTTTGACCTAATGACCTCAAAATCAATAAGGATCTTCTTTAGCCCATAAGGGGCTATGATATAAAAGTTCATTTCAAAAGCTTAAAGGCTGTTCGAGATATCGCTCTGAATAACTGATGGACGGACAGACCCAAATAAATATCCCCCACTTTCAGTGAAGCTGGGGACAAAAAAGTGGTTTTCGTGGTGTTGGGAGAAAAGATGGTGGACTGTTAACTTTCATTGGAGTAAATTAATTTTTAGTGATGATTGCCAGATATATGTTGGAGAAAAATAAATATGTTTATGAGTGGAGAAAAGCAGGCGAAGGATGGAGACCAGACTTGGTTTCAAAACAAAATGGACGCAAATACAGAGCAATGGTATGGGGAATTGTCTTTGTTTTAATGGAGTCGGAACTTAATGCTCAGAAATACATTGACATTTTGGACACTAATCTCTGGCCTGTCATTACCCATCACTTTCCGGCATGAAATAAACTTTTTTCAGGATGACAATGCTCAATTCATAGGGCACGGGTTGTCCAAGAATTCATCACAAGAAATCGCATAAAAGATATGAGCTGGCCAGCCCAATCACCGGACTTGAACACCACTGAAAATATTTGGTTGCACATTAATTAAGGTATCTCACTCGTCATGTTTTTAGTTCACTGCACACATGATCATTATTTTTAAAATGATCATAATTGTAGTTATTTAATCAGCACAGAAAGATTATTATTTCATTATTATACAACATTCATAAAGAAATGCATCTAAAATTGATAAACAGATTAAGTTTTTCGGGAAATAGATTTTTCGTGCGAAAGTTGTTTTTTTTTTTAGAGGAAAAGGATAAAAATTTTGTTAAATTTCATTTCATTTAAGTACACTACCGGTATTTTAATCACCCAAACATTTAACATATGAAAGGTGATAGGTTTGGAACATATTCTGTAGGTCCTATTTAACACATATATAGAAATCAAATCTAAAGAGTTTGATAGACTTTCAGCAGACATATGTAATATCATGCAAATACATAGAAAAAGTAGGAATTTTTTTAGCCAAAATTTGCAAAAATTTTACCTAAATTTGAAGCCCTTTATCTAAAATTCAACATCACTGACCCCATGTTTTATTATGTCAATATAATAATGAAGACATATCTAGACAAACTGCTTTAATTTCATAAAAATTTTGATATTCAGAAAGCTTTTATTTAAATCAAATTGTTACTTTTGAAAAAAAAAAATTGCCAATTTTAAGTGCAAAAAGGTCACAATAAAAGTTATGCAGCTTTATACAGTATTTTTTCTTAACCTTTTTATTCAATCTGTTCATTGTGCATAATTCAAAACAATATTTTATGTAATTATTTTGCTTAATTAAAAATACATGCAACAAATGTCAACATGGTCAATCAGGCTGAAATAGCATTTTAGGTGCAAAAAGGTCAAATTAAATGTGCCGTAACTCAGAAGGAAATACACTGACCCCTCCCCCCTTTATCTTTGTATTTTTTAAGCATGTTTTGTCAACAGATTTCAATGATATACCTCTTAAGGAATTCTTGATACAACAACATTGAGGAGTGAGATACTTTAAAAGAAAACTGCAGCAACACATCGCATAAATTTGGACCATGATCTATACCAACAAACACTCAACATTTGGCAAGATATAACTCAGAATTACTTTCGGAACCCAGTCTATTCCTTGTCAAATTTTACAAGTTATTTGCTTGAAAGGACACTTGACTAAATATAATAGTAAGTTTGTTGTTTTTTTTATTTCAGTCAACTACTGAAAATATTGATGGTTGAAGATGAAATATATCAAACATAGTGAGTTAATGCATAAGGGATGCTAACAAAGACAATGTAATGTGCCCCCTGCAAGGACATACATACATTTATTCAAATGCTTTAAGAACAGAAATAAAGATTTCCAAATCCTGTTGTATACAGCTCTTAACTGCACTCAGCTTTGTACATTTATTCAAATGAAAATGTTTCTTCTGTTCCCATTCACCAACACATGTGCTAGCATATACCTTATAATACTCTATCCAAAGATATTCTTACATCACATTTCGCTTAATTAAGGTAGCTCGATACACCAATGCATTATTTGATGGATCGATGAAGAATCATTTTTGAGAAATGATTATATAGAAATAACACCTATATTGGCTTCCAGTTTATATATATTTTATATGAATTTTTTTGTATTTTTTGAAAGAAACCGGAAACATCGTTTTAGCTGCGAACAGGATATCTTGGAGCTAAAAATTTGGTACCAATTAATGCACAATACAATTATCTATAAATACATATCAAAGAAGGCCACATAAACTTTATGATATTTTAAAAAAAAAAATATTAATGAAAATGAAAAACAAGAATTGTAGATATTTTTTAAATCTATGGATAAAAACTGCAAATAAACTGTTACTCGCATTTAACAATTGCTGTACAATCATATTTCAGCAAGAAATTGAAACGAAATAGTGAAATTAAAGAAAATTGGAAAATCTTAAAATTGACCCGATCCCAATTGTAATTAAACTAAGCCCGAACAAAATCATATAAAGTTAGAATGTATCACAATTTTGCACAAATTTCAGGTTATTTAGCTGTAAAATGGTTTGGTCGTTTAGTAACTTTATAATTCATATCAATTACTCAGAATAAACTGCAGAATTTTTGTAAAATTTCAATTTTAAAATAATTCTGATCGGGATCAGTTTTTTTTCAATTGGGATCAGTTGAAATTTGATAAATAGCAATTTTCCTAAAATTTCGCATTTTCGTTTCAATTTCTTCGTAAAATATCATTGTTTAGTAAATACTTTATGTGACTATATGCTATTCTTAAAATTTTATCCATAGATTCAAAAGATATAAAAGAATTACAATTTTGATTTTCAGAAATATTTTTTTAATTAAATACTTGACAAAACAATCTTTGGCATGTATTTATTCATAATTATATTACACATTAATTGACACTAAGTTTTAAGCTCTAAAATACCCCGTTTGTCCTCAAAACAGTTTTTCCTATTTCACTGAAAAAATACAAAATTATTCATATAAAATAATTAAAAGTTGATATTGATCTCTGTTTTGTGGAATCATATTTCAAAAAAGATTCTCTATCGATCCATCAAATAAAATTTTGGTGTGTGGAGGAACCTTAATTATTCATGTTTATAAATATCTCAGGGTGGTTCAAAATATTATGCCCACAATATATTGAACCCCCCTATTTCCAATTCCTTTTGGAGAGGGGGTTCAATATATTATGGCCGTGATATATTGAGCCCCCTTTCTATTTCCAATTCATATTGGAGAGTGGGTTCAAAATATTATAGCCACGAAATATTGAACCCCCCTCTAATTTTCATTGCTATTGGAGACAGACTATAGCAATGCATCTCTTCCAACCTGTGGAGGATAATGACACATATATTACTTACATGAAATGAAAAGCTGGTGATTTCATGAAAATTTTTTGTGAAGCCTTCCCTAGATTAATCCATCCCTGATTTGATATTGCTATGTCCTGTGACTGACGGGGCTGTCCCTGGTTAACAAAAGATATCTGAAAGACAGCAAACATACAGTGTAAACATTTCATAGTAAAAGCTATTAATATACAGAAATGGAATAAATTAGCCGAGAGCTAATTAACTTACTAATTTTTCAGCATACTCAATTGGTTCAAACTTAAGAAAGTCAGTCTTTAAGTTGTCAACTTTCATCCTGCCATAATTTGATATCATCAGGATGGTTGCAGAATCCAGGGCACCCTCCCTGGGCATTTTGACTGAAAAGCAATAGTCAATGATATAAATACATAATCTATTTAACTAAATTTAGAGCAAAGTACGAAGAGTGAAGTCTATTGTCATAAAGTAGGTTTTAAAACAGTTGAATTTTGCATGAATTTTGATAAAAAATTTCTAATGAGTTTCTTTGAACCTGAGCTAAACAAAAAGGGTGACAGATGGACACAGGACGAAAGGATAAAAGACTAATCTTATTTCATGTACTTGTCAATGAATTATCTGTTTTAATTACTCTGGGCATGTTTATCAAACAGTGGCAGAAAAAGAAACCCCCAGAAAGACTTTAGTATAATGTTCGCCCCTAATTTGATGATTTATTAACATCATATGCATTATAAACACCAACCATCTTTGTTTAGGTCATTGGCTGTCAGCAAAGCCTCTGTAAGACTTGTGGTTTCTGGGTTGATCATGTCATGTTTCTGTTCTAAAATAAACATGAGAAACAGTTAAATATTAATTATCTTATTACACTACACAATACATTGTTTTTTCATTGACTTGTTTTCAACTTAACGAGGCCAAGAACAGTTCGAGTAAGCATGCCTTTGCGCATCTTTTTATTTTAATGCAGCCGTAGGTGCAAAGTTATAACTTTCTTTTGTATCGTGTTTTTATACAAAATTAACATTATATGCAACGTTTATGAGTTGAGAAATGATTTTATGATCTTGATAGGGTAAAATGCTATAATGGCGCTTATGTGTCATCATTTCCCGGTATTATAAACTATGCATAATCCCAAAGAAAAGAGTATGACTCTCTCATTTATTCGAGGCGAAAATGCATTTTTTAAATAAGAATTTATTGACAGGGCATCAAAAGAAACATGAGCAATTAAAAAGTATTATTTCGTTAAAAATTAATTTTTCTAAGCCAACATATCCCCATCGTCGGATACCCACGGGTGATCGCGTCTTTTAAGTAAAAGACGCAATCACCCGTGGGTATCCAACGATGACATATCCCACAATATGCCAAATTATGGGGTGAAAAATCAACTTTGATATAACCCCTGAACCAAACCAGGATTTTTTTTAATTTTCACCATTTGGTGACTTTTTACTATAGTTGTCATATATTTGAGAGAAAATGAAATCCATTGGGCAGAAATACACAAAATATGGGGAAACTGTGAAAATTTAGCACATTTTCAATAAACCCATAGGTTCCCATAGTAAAAATAGTTGACTTTGGAGACGACCCCCTAAAAAAATCAGGGTGGTATATAAATTATTTTTTATCCTAATTAAAATAATTGATGTAGAAGCTAGTAGTCCGAAATATCTGACGTTTTCCTGGCTTTTTTAACGATTTTGATATTTTACTAGCCTTGTAAGTAATATCAAAATCGTTAAAAAAGTCATGAAAACGTCAGATATTTCATTTGATATTTTACTTGCCTGGCAATCCTTTAAAAAGTCAGGAAAACGTCAGATATTTCATGTTGATATTTTACTTGCCTGGCAATCCTTTAAAAAGTCAGGAAAACGTCAGATATTTCATTTTAATATTTTACTTGCCTGGCAAGTAAAATATCAAAATCGTTTAAAAAAAAAGGACAGGAAAACGTCAGATATTTCGCTGGCAAGTATGTATGCACATTAAACATTCCCCTGAGATATGCATGTACTGAAAGTGTTTATTTCTTCTTTCTTCAAAAATTTCTCTATACGAAAATCCACTTGTGGTTATATAACTTGTAAAGACATATGGAACACATGGAACACGAACCTGTCTAGCAAAACCCCTGCTGTTAAAAAAGCCAGGAAAACGTCAGATATTTCGGACTAATATAGAAATAAAACTATATATACAAGAAATTTCATCAAATTATCTAGGGTAGAAATAATTAGACCCGGCCTCGTTAAACATTTTCAAAACATGTCACACAATGTCTATTTCGCGGAAAATTTCAAAGACTTGCCAACAAGTGTGCCCATCAACTGACGATATCCTGTTCTTATCCGCAATCTTTCTTCTTTGTTTTGGTTTTGTAAATAGTTGGTTGTCGAGACTATCGTCTCATCTGAATCTGATTCCGCTCCATGCGAAGCACTAGCGTTACTGTTAGCATTATTAGTTTTCCTCTTCATTCCCTCCATTTTCGTTGCAACTTACTTATAGGTGAAACCACGTTTCGGACCTACTGTGTTTCGTGTATGTGGCACAACTCGCTTTTGTGCTTACACAACTTGGCACAACACGCCGTCACTCTAACAGTCATCTTGGCACAAGACACCGTCACGCTGTCTTACAAAAATCCTTTCCAAACACAATTTCACAAAACTCGCTGTTGCAGTCAAGATTCAATACTGGTTGTATTAGCGCAATGGCGTGTTATTTATATTTATCCTGCAACTATACCCCTTGCATTGACGGAATAAAGGTAACCCAATAAACCAAATGTATATTCTGTCAATGCCCCAATATAGCATCGTGCATTTAACCGACGTTCAAATGCATTGTGACGTCATCTTTCTTGCTTCATTTAATTATGCCATGGCGTCATGGTTTGAACTGCAGATATGCAGCGAAATTTGTCGAATAAAGCTCGTTTGATGCGCAAAATGTGATATTATGTTGCAGGATAAACAAAATACATGATAACTGTCTTGAAATATAAGCTATGTTTGGGCTCGGGTCGAAAACGTGAAGGGCTCAGCAAGCCTCAAGCTCCGTTATGTTTTCTTACCCTCACCCAAATATAGCTTATATTTCAAGACAGTAACATGTATTTTATATAAATATTATGAACTCTAGAAAATTTTGAATATGAATACATTATAGATGTCATAACCATGATAATAGAGAAAACAACTGTGAGCCAGAGTTCTAGCTTTTAATGTCAACACATTGTACATTATTAATACAGCATTCTGCGTGCTTCAGGCGTCTCAGAGAGGTTTCTTTCCCAAGTATACTCATCATTTCCACAACAGGTGGGCCAGCCTACAAAAGAAAATTAGACAATATTCAATGTGTTATAACGAATAAATGTACTGCAATGAATAAAGGAAATGCAAAGAAAAAAATATAAAATCCTAATATATTGTGGATTCATTAAATTTTTAGTAAAGGTCATTATTTAGGAATTAATTGAGGAATAAATCCAATTTTTATCCATTTGAAATTACCAGTATATAACTAGAGTCAATTTAAGTTTAATAAACCATCAATTCATGGAGTAATATGCACAAGCTTCATATGGTACATTTTTGGGGTTAGTCCCCCCCCCCCTTTTTTTGTGTGCTCCCAAACCACCTGCCTAAGAAAAAAAATTTCTTATAAAAAAATGTGTAGTGAGTCAAATAGTGCTTTTCAACCAGAATTGAATGTTTTTCCATGATTATAATTTTTTGGACACGTTATCTGTTAATACATGTAGACCAATTTATATGACATACAAATACTGCATACATTTTGATAGTCACTGTGATTATAATTCAAATATTTTATGCCCAAACATGAATTCAAAATGCATTAAAAAATTGTTCACCTGTAGTCCTGAGAGAGATACCCTCAAAATATGCATGAATAACTTCATGTTGATTCCTTTTTCTTTGGCCAACACAGAAAGATCTTTCTTTATTAAATGTTCTTGGAACTCTGGTAATTGACTGACTACGGTGTGACAGTTTTGTAAAATATCACAGATATCAATGTTGGATTTTTCACATAGTTCCTGTATCTGTGAATTCGAAGGGGTTTTCCATAAAAATTCCCATTCGGGTTCAGTTAAATCTGTGATTTTGCAGATTCTGCTGTCTTTCTACAAAAGCAAATGATTCATTTTTCACATAAAATTTAATCACTCACTTTGTCTCACTATGTCAGTGTACATATTAATGTGTAGATTTTGAAGACATGAATGTAATTATCTTGATCCATAAAGATTGTATTATGCATTTTGCTAACAAGTCAAACTCTTTTATTGTGTACATAAATACCAGCGCTCAAGAATTTAAAAACATAATTTATATAATTAATAAATAAAAATTACCATTGCCCAACATAAAATATCTGTAACATGTTGTTTGTCCAACAGATCACCAGAATTTCTGTCTTCATGTCTGAAACATAATTTTAAAAATTAACTCTTGAGGACTATTAAAGGGATACTGCATCCATTAGAAGCTTTAAATAGACTGGTGATTAACGGTTACAATATCACAGCACACCATGTTTTAAATTCATCCTCCTATGATAATCTTTGATGGAATTATTTTTGTTACAAAAATTATCTCTTTTCTTTCAATCTTGCTTGTTTATGCATATTACAATATTTGTAATAGACACACCCCTCTTCTTTCTTTAGTTGGCACTATTTTATTCTTCAAAGTTTCACACTAAGTTAATAGCTTCAAGCAAAGAGCATAATACAAGTACATGTATTTTGCACAGATAACACACCATTTTTTCTAAATTTATATTTTCAAACAAAAGATGATTTTTCCAAACACATGATTTTTTTACATGCATAACACAATGTGCAGTGCAATTTCTTTGTACATACTTAGATTGTAAATGTTTTCTCAGAACTTTCATGGTCTGCTCTGTTATTAGGTCAGGGTCATCGTTCAGCGCCCTCTGGAGGTAAACCTTGTTCACCTGCTCCAGCTTTTCTATATCTACGTGACCCGAGTGAGAGGACATGTTCTGCACAGAAAACTGAAATATAAACAGAGAATATCTATAGTTACATCCAACCCTCAAATTTAACTGTATCTACATGTAGTTCTATGAACTAAATCAATATTTGTTAAATTAAAGCTTTATGACAATACACAAAAGTGAAAGTAGTGCTTAAGCTTAATTTTACTTTGACAAAATGTCAAACTCCAAAAAATATAATAATGATATACTTGAATACACAATCTAACAAACAAAAAAATGTATATAATTCTGATGTACTTAAAAATAAAATTGTCAAACTTAAAAAAATTTTATAATAGATTTCTTAAATTATATTTACAAAGATCAAGCACAAAGTCTACAAAATTTCTTTTACTCTTTTGATGTACCTGTACATGCAAGTATACATACCTTTGTAATAAGATCTTTCAGACTGTCATATTCAATGGAATTGTCCTCAGTTTGTGTGTACCCTCCCCCAATAAGAGTCAAATATTTCAGTACTGCATCAGGTGTGTATCCTTTATCCTTCAACAAAATGATGTTATAATTAGAGAGAGAGAGAGAGAGAGAGAGAGAGAGTATACAAGTACCATAAACCAAGAATTATACATGTAATTCATGGCCAGTTGGAAAGTACTTTGTGACAAATAATTTCTGCAAGCAAGTAGGTACATGTATTTCATTATTTCCTGTCATACTGTAAATGTATTACATTTGGCTGTGTATTCTATTTAGCGTTCTTGGCAGAATGCGGCTTCCGCTAAATCAAGTAATCGCTAAATGCCATGCATATATGTATTAGAATAGTCACATTCAGGAATACGCTCATTCAAATCCATGCCAACATGTTCAAAAACTATTTGCCACCAAATATCGTTCACGCCAAATATAATACGTTTACAGTATTCGGAAATGAACAATTGGTTTGTGATGATAAATTTCCGCGAGCAGAGATTGCTTAAACATTTCTCAGGTGTATAATACATTGTACAAGTTTAACAGAACATTTACCTGATAGTATGATATTTGAATATCTCCTTGTCTCTTTGAGAGTTTGGTTCCATCACTATAACCAACAAAAATACTTATCTTACATGTAATTCAACTACACAATTTTTCCAAAAAAAAAACAAAAGCTCCCAAAAACAAAATGTAAAGATGCTTTTTAAAAAAAAAAAAATGGAAATAGCAAAAAGATTAAAAATGGCAAAAGACTCTTTGAAATTCATTTTACTCTTATGAAAGATAAACCATTTAAACGTACCTGTTCATGATGAGGGGCAGGTGTCCATATTGAGGAGGAGACCAGCCAAAGGCTTTGTACATCAGCAGGTGTTTGGGAGTGGATACCTGCCATTCCTAGAAAATAGAAAGCAAACAGTACTGTTAGTTCAATATCATCGCAGAGCATAATATTACAAGCAAGAGGATGAACGTCACTAAGTTATGCAACTATAAACAGGTTAAACTAAGCATAGATTGATGAACATTTCAAAGTGGGTTCATGGTTTCACAGTATTGCCTGACAACTTTCACTCTTCTGCTGCAACATTCTCAGGGA
>WFKH01010211.1:19933710-19945594 GCA_016163765.1 Magallana hongkongensis | reverse complement strand
CCCACCAACCTTTTAATTTAAAAGAACACTTAATCAAAATATAACATTTTAAAACTTACATTGACATAAATTAAAACTGTAAATATATATGTATGAGAGAAGTAAGATATAGAGAATCTAAATAGAATGCATGATGGTTTGGAGGTATCTATTTCATCAGAATGATGAGACATGTAATGGACCTCCATTGCTTTCATTTCGATATTGGGAAAAGATTCGTAAATTATGATGCAATCTGAATTATTATAAAAATAAACATTTAAACATTCAGCATTTTGCGCATTTTGCGATAATTGTCTTTAGCTTGTATGACGCATGTCGATGTCGACGATTTAACGCTTCGCAAAGGAAATGAACTCAAGGTTTAATACCAAAAAAACCCTTTCTCTTTATTAATAAAATATATAATGTTACCAAAGCACTATTCCGTTATGGTCAAAGCCGGACAGAAATAAACTCCGTCTAAACCAATGCGACATGGACACATGAATACAGTGGGGAAAAAAAACTTTGAACGCACCGTTTATCATTTCTAGACACAGAATGACATGTCTCGGCAAATATTGCATTTGTTCTGTCACTTGGCCAATGATTTAATGTCATTTGTATAGTAACAGTCAAGAACAGGACAGATACTCACCTCACATCAAGGGATGTTAATGCACCGTTTGTCAATGCTAGACATGTACATCTACGACAGCCCTGAGCACTGTTTTGCATTTGCAGTCACTTGGTCGTCTGGTTTACTTATTAGTCTGTAGCCCTTCCTTATGTTGGTACGTTGGCTGTGTATTTTGGTGGTAGAAAGTTGAATGAAAGTACAAGACTTTGGCATTTTGCTTTTCATATAACTTACCGTAAGACAGAAGGATTTTACTATTCAGAAAAATACAATGTCAAAAGAAAAGACGGAAGCAATTCTACAGGAAAATAAAAGTTTCAAACAAAGGGAACTGGACGATCTGAGGTCATTAGATCTTTTGCGAGCATCTCTTGCAGAGTTTCTTGGAGTCATGTTTCTTGTTATGTACGGAGTAGGCGCCGGACTGTATCATGAAACTCTAGGAACAAAACCTAGTAGCGTACACATTGCTATAGAAACAGGATTCTTTATAGCCGTCATAATAACAACGCTGAGTACCGTGAGTGGAGGTCACGTGAATCCCGCCATTAGCATCGGTTTCCTAGTAACAGGGGCCATAACCTTTTCCAGATTTTTGTTCTACTCGTGTTTTCAAGTCCTTGGTGCTATTGCTGGTATGGCTTTTATAAGCATGGTTTCACCTGTTGAAATGCAGCATGGAAGTTTTGGCGTGATTTTGCCAGGACCAAACGTCACTGACGTCCAAGCGTTCGTTTGTGAGGCCTACATCACGTTTTTACTGGACTTTGCCACTTTCTCGTTTCTTGATTACGGAAGATCAGATATGGCTGGTTCCGTTCCGTTTATCATCGGAATTCTTGTTGTTGCCAATGTGTTCTCAACAGTAAGTGTTTCGAATATATAATGGTACTCAGCTCTTTATTTTTGGAGGTAGATTCACGTTGCAACCCCCTCCCCCTCCAAAACTTAAAAGTACAAAACCCTGAAAATAAAAACCAATCAAAATGCAAATACAAAATACGAGAAACAAATCAATATACCATATAGACGGATTTTTGGGTGGAACACAAATTTGGCGGATTTGGGCCTACAAGGTATACCATTAATTTTGGGGGATATAATTTTGGTGAATCCATTTCCCTTCATTAAAATTCTACTGTCAGTTTATTTCTAAAGGCTGAGAAGTTAATATACTTAAGCAAAAACCCTAAGTCACCATAACAAGGCTGTAAAATTTGATGTCCAATCCTGGCTTCACACACTTCAATATTTTCAACAGAAATAATTAATAAGTACTTAATATATGCAGGAAGAAAGTATACCTTATTAACAATTAATTTTAATTTCATTTTTAGTGAAGAAACCATAATCATTAATCAAACAATTATCTGCACCTGAGTCGTTAATGGATCACATGTCTCCTAAAACAACACAAGCCAACACCCCTGTCACTGGGGTCAATTACACAACTGAACAGGGAAAAGTGATATGGTGTTCAAACAATTAGCTTTTAATTTATAGTTACGTTTAGTTTTTATTTATTTACATAAATTTAGTTTTGTATTGATTATTAGTAAATGTATCTGTAACACTGTGTGCATGTTACAATTTTCCTTCTTTGTCAAGCTCACAGACTTAAAAAAAAAATTATGAAAAAATATAAGCTCCAAAAACTACATGTTTATCAACAAAATCTACAAAGAAGTATTTAAATTTGGTGATTTTAATTTTGGTGAATTTTCAAATATCGCAAAATAGGCCAAAATTATATTCCCACCAAAAACCCCCCAGCTATACGGTAGTCTAAAATGGCCAGGACCATTCAACCCCCTTAAAGTAAATAACATTTTACATGTATACAGTCATGTATATAGTTGGGACAACTTGGAACTTGGCGTTTATTATCTATTAATACTTTAATAGACATTTACCGTGGCTAGAATTAGGCGACAACATTAAGCTTTTCTGGCCATTTCAATTCTTATAAAAAGTTCATATGCATATTATCACTTGCACTGCAACAGTCATAAATTATTTAACAAATGTCTAGCCTGTTTTCAAGTACCATCATCCATACAGGTGACGAAATTTTTTTTGTGTGTAAAATGTTTATGTATGAGAGAGAGAGAGAGAGAGAGAGAGAGAGAGAGAGAGAGAGAGAGAGAGAGAGAGAGGACTTTTTGGGTAATATATTGTGATTTGACACATTCCACAATAAACCAAAAGACTTAAGGTTTAATTGAGAATGAGTTGTTTGGTCGATAGAGCCAAAAAGTAATTTAGTGTTCTGATATAGCTTTCCTTATGGTCTTAATTAGTATTCTAAAAAAAACTCTTCTTGTATACAACACATTTTTTAACCAAGAGACATATAAATGTAACATAAACTTTAACCAATTTGTATAACAGGGCAAAACATATATTTGGAATGAGTATACTATATACACATAAAATTCCCAATTTTGCAATCACGAATTTGGATTGTTTGGCATATTCATTTAAACCGATGGATTTTTGCTTAAACATTATTATTATATTCAAATAATAATTGATAACCAATAAATTACAAAGCACCACTTTTCAGAAATGATTTATTGTTGTTGTAAATCACCTGCTTCTTTGTACTTTCTCTTTATGTATGACCAAATCTTTATTTCATTTCCAGTGGAATTTATCGGGTGGCTGTATGAATCCTGCTAGAAATTTCGGTCCCATGGTCATTAACGGCACTTATGACAAGGTTTGGGTAAGTTAACCGTCTGACATTTATTCATGGTGATAATGTTTCCATCTTAGAATTAATACTTTAAGCTCATTTGAGTGCTATAGAGGCATGCATTTTTAAGTGTTTATAGTTCCTGTTCTGTTTCTGTTTTCAGGTTTACTGGGCTGGGCCAATGATAGGTGGAGCACTGGGGGCTCTCATTTATGACCGTGTGTTTTCAACTCGAGCATGTAGAAATACACTGTATGGCTGTAAAAGCAAAGACTCACGAAAGGCGGAAATGACCAAAGAAGTATTCGTTAACGAAACGTTTGCGGTGGATCACCCAAACTTATGACCTGAAAAATCAAACTTTTTTGGGTGAAGTATATGTAGATGTACGTTGCATTTAGTCCCTATAAAGTAAACGTACCGCGGCAAAATTAGTGATATCGGTATTCGAAATCCAAAACGAGCTGGATGAAAGTAAAAAAGTAGTTAATATGAATATAAAATAATTCAATATCTTGAAATATCTTTAAAGTATGTAGCAGAAAAACTGAAATCGTGGCATACTGGATTGATGAATTAAATAGCAAATTTAACGGTATGTAAATGATTTGAACATACATTACGATTTCTCTCTGTGATGACATGCAATTACTCTGCTGGAATATCAACGCATCATGTATGGATGATTGTCTTACAGCAACCAACTGCAGATCAATGAAGATCTTCAAAACCAAAAGTGCTAATGTTTGTAGATCATTCTTTTAAACAATATGAAAAATATATTTTGAAGGAATGGCAGGCGTATAACCTTATAAATGCAACCGAATGCAAGATATACAAGTATAGTATGATGGTTCAATAAATGTATGCTGAACGAGCAATTTGTTCGATCATCATATGAAAGAGATTTAATCACAATCTTTTCCTATTAAAATTTTATAAATATTCAGTGATTTGCTTTTATGATATAGCAATAAAATGTGTAAATATATATATAAATATATATATATATATATATATATATCACCCCAAAAAAAAAGGTATAAAACATTACACCAAAAGGTATTTATAAGAACGAACAAAATCATTGTTTGTCTAAAACATGTTTGTTTTATAAATTATACAGGTATATACTACATGTAAAATTGTGTCTACATAGTCAATCAATCGGAACAATTTTGCCTCTTCCCCGACTCACTTAGATATCTAAAAATTGGTTATACATGTTTTATATGTATATGTGTCTTTGTTATGATATCTACTATGTTTAATGATATGTACACAAAAGATTATGTTTATATTAATAAAAGGTAAAAAAAAATCCTCTTATTTTAAGTAGTGAAACTTGTAGGGTTCATTTAAAAAAAGGAAGAAATACTGCGATGTACAAAAAACTTATTTTATATATAATTTCAGTGAATGAAATCATATTCAGTAATTGAATGTATCTGTTATTATATATAACCACAAAACATTCAATTATAGCCCGAAGCAGTATCTTTCATTTAAGAATTCGATGTAAACAAAATATTAAGAGACTTACAGATGGGTCCAAACACTCACTTATCATAACTTGATCTATGGAAATTGAACTTGTTTGACCAATTTTTTTTTGGTCGAACAAGTTAAAGCATCAATACAATGCGCATCTTTCACTTCGGAACATTAACAAACCAGTCAGTGAATATTTTGGCTGCTTCCCGAAGGTTATGGTAAAAAAGAAAAAAAGTTGTTATTATCGTTTAGCAAAGAGTCAAAGAGTCTTGGCTCAATTGTCAAAATACATTTTCTGGTACTAAATTAATATATGTATATAACAACAAAACATGACTTTTAAAAACCACTTTTCATATCTTTACTAGTATTTACAATCAACTGCAATTTATGTTATCAAAATATCAAATAAAAATCCGTAATGAAAAACGTGAAAAAAACTAGAAGCATACAAATACCATGACAATAATGGCATCACAAGTCTGTATAAATGTTAAAAAAACATGTTACAGTTGTAATTGATATGTATAAATGTGAAACGCATAGTTTATTGAATTTGTCGTTATACATGTAGGGAGAGGGCAAATTAAGTTTTTAAAACTTGTGCCCAATCCATTTGTAACAATTTATTACAATAAAATATGTTCAAATGACACCTTCATGACAGGTGGCTGGTCAGGAAATGTAAGAAATCCATCAAACACCGCTAGATTGACCTCTCCTAAATCAGCCATGGTCAGAAAATGTATGATCAGAATGCTCCCTAAAATAGATATGATAATTAAACTACTACATCTAAGGTCAGACTGGATGACCAGCAGTTCATGTTTATTATCAAATAATCTTTTTATTAATGTTTTGATTCTTGTCCGTTTTTGAAGGTTACAATTTCTCAAAATCATTGAATTTGTTTTTTTCATTTTGTCAAATTTGAAAGTTATGGCAAAAAAAAATAAAAATTCATCGGTAATTTGCATTGGCAACGAATAATTTAAAAGAATAGCAAGCTTATGGATGAAAGTGTTCCGAGAAGTCTTATATGGTTCAAAGTTGTCAGACTTTTCTTTTATAATATCAAAAATTGCATGTCAATGTTCACTGGTAACATATGTATTCCATGGCGTTTATGAGAAAGAAAAACATAATTATCTGAAGCTAGCATTTTAGATCACATAGATGCCAAAATTTTACTTTAAATATCTACAAACTAGTCTCGAAAAAAGAAATTTTTATAAATAGTAAGAAAAAAATTAAACTGACTAAAAAACCCCAAAGAACAAAACAAACAAACAAAAAAAATCCAAAATGAACGATTAAGAGTAAATATTAACTTAAATTTTAGACATGTCTCAAATACTAGCCCATTGCAGTAAATTAATGATTTTTGATATGATAGATTTTTGATCGAAATTGTGATTTTTCCCTGGTGTCTAAACTATTGCATTGACAGCGCCTTTTCAATGTCACATGCTCAAAACAAGGATGACAAGCACGTGGTACAATTACTCTTGTCAAGTGTGTATTGTGTTTCTTTGATAATTCGATCTAAAGTATAATATATATAGTTGTAAAAACAAAAGTCATTTGACCCCCTCCCAATGGATTCATTCAAAGCATCGGAGATCTCATCCTTTGAGTGTTAGGTAATTTAAAAGCAGGACTTCGAGCCATTATGTAACATGAATTCACAATTTTTGCGTGCCGATTAGTGGACGGGATCATGAGAATATCCCAGAGCACACCGTGTGTACACATGCAGCTTTATAAATATTTGAAAACAAAAACCATTCCTATTACTTTCCTATGGTTAAAAATGACAAAAAGGCCTTTGATTTTGCATCTTAATATAACAATTTAAAATTTGACTGCTTTTTCTTCCTCTTTCAAGCTAACACATGCAGCTTTATAAATATTTGAAAACAAAAACCATTCCTATTACTTTCCTATGGTTGAAAATGACAAAAAGGCCTTTGATTTTGCATCTTAATATAACAATTTAAAATTTGACTGCTTTTCCTTCCTCTTTCAAGCTAACTTGCAATTATTTGATACATTTACACTCCTAAAATAATTTGAAATAATGAAATAATCTAATTTCAAGTAATATACATGTACATGAACTATAGATCAAAGAGAAAGACTGAATTTGCTTCTTAAATCTACAAGTTCCGTTCATGAATTTATGAACAGCAGCGAAAATTAAAATTCATTTCTTATAAGATACGGTTTCCCTTGAATAATTTTGTTTAATTGGGCAAGTTTTTGGAAAGTTAATACTTGTAGAGCTTACACCTGTCAACACCGGAGAAAAAGTCTGTCACATGCTCAAAACAAGGAAGACAAGCACGTGGTTCAATGTATTGCTGTTTTCATCCTCCTGCCTAATCATCTTAAAGAGAGGACAAGAAATGGCAATGACATTGGGGGCAAGTTTATAAGATTATAGGAGTTGACACTACTTCTGATTTGTATAAAACCAGCGATAAATCGGGAGCGTGCAAAAACTGCCCTTTCAAACTTTCAAAAATCCGTCAAACTGGATTATATAATCAGTTTTTAATTTTTACCTCCGCTATGTAGCTCTCACAGTAACTTTGAAATAAAGATCTTTCTGACACATGAACAAAAGCTTTCCTTTATCAGATATATCATAAACTTAAGCCTACGTAGGAGAGCTTTAGTCAAAAGGTAATTTTAAATGCAGGCGGTCAACTTAATTTGCTTACTTCATGTCAAAACGAACACATTCATGATTGGACAATGAAAAACGATATTAGGCGAGGTATTCTGCGATGTAAAATTGTCTGAGACGCTGTTTAAATTAAAATTTACAAGTATTCTCTCCATTTCAGATTTCGCAGACTTCTCTGAAACAAAGTGAAATCAGCGGGGGCATTTAAATTTTTAGTTTGTACAAAGTGCTTTTCATATATAATATTTACATTTACAGAGTATGATTCCTTCTTTTTCTTATCATAATTCATACATGTAGTTCTGTAGAAAGTGACAGGACTGAATCTACACGCCCCGTTTATTGATTGGTCGAAACCTACAGCGACCTAAGAATAAGAACGGACTGCACGAAATAATCATGATGATTTCAGACTCAAATTCCTATAGAAGACGATTTGGCTGTTTCTTTTAGCTAACGTACTGATGTACAATAAAAGTAATTAAGTTAATTTTACTTACATTTTACAATCAATTAATTAATTTGTGAAAAGAAAGATGTAAATATAAACAACGCGGGTTAGGTATTTTTTCTGCAGTGTCGCCACCTTCATATCCCGCATGAACTACCCAAGAAATCATTCTATTGTTAAAATAACAGCAGTTGAAAAGTGATTAATATATTTGTCACATACTAATTGTTAAGTTTACCATTAATCGTTTTATCGGCACCATACAATACACAATACGCGCGAAGTAAAGTTCTTTTTGCATGATTAATAATAGAGTAACAACTAATTAGTTATTATCGGACACTGATTGTTATGAATTGTGTAGTCAGTATATGGGTAGTTCAACATTTTAATTTAAGTGTTGACTTGTGTGAACTAACAAAAGCACAATTTAATTCGGTACAAAGACTTCATAAATTAAAATTTATACCAAATGCTATACCAAATACACTATTTGCAATGGGACAGTAATAAATGGTTTCATGTATTGACCCATTACTGTCTCTTTTTCACCGTGTAATAAAAATACTACACCATTTAATTTTCCATTGTCACCATTTAATGTATTTTCCAACCAGATGAAATGTTCTGCACACCAACCGATGTATTGGACGCATCTTTTGGAGCGTGTAACCAACCATATATTATATAACTTTCACTCAATAACAAGGAGTGGCAACCATTTAACATACTGTATTGACCAACTGATATACGAGAACACCATGTGAATGTAATGGTGACCAAATGGTTTTACGCTCTGACTCATTGCTTCATTTTTCTAACCGTTAAATATAAATAAAGCACCAGTTATGTCATTATTACCACCATTTAACGTGCTTTTGCAACCATGTAAAAATAGCTGTAAACAGTTTAATGTATTAGAGGCACTTTTAAATATGTGTTACCCACCATACGTTATATACTTTTTATAATATAACAAGGGCTGGTGACCATTTAACATTCAGAAACGACCCTTTATTTTATGAATCTCACCATGTATTATGACGTACCATACCTTAAGGCAGCTATGGCGTTCCATAAATTGCATCGATTCCATTTACATTTTGCCCTTCGTCTCAGTTTGTACATGAATCTTGTACATCGGGCGTTGACAGAGGTGCAGGCGAAGCTTGCGTAACACGACCTCTGGTGAGAGAATGCAAACTATTATGATGATGATGTATAAATTTAAATAACATGAAACATATTTAATTTCTTACTGCAAAAGGCAAAAAAATAATGAATAAAATGTCCTCATTTACATTATATACCAGCGCCCCATTTCTATAATTATTATTTGAAGAACGTTGTCACTACATTTCATGACGTCATGACGTTATTGGTTAACTGAATAGCTATAAAGAATGCTATGTTTAGATAACTATTATAAGGAAACCGTAAAAGATATTTTCAAAACTCAAGCTGTTTTGAAATTGGGTAATTCTCCAAATATTTCATTTAAATTTTCATTAACTTGAAAACAGGGCTGATTTTGCTGTTTATCGTACCCAGTTGTTATACTGTGTATTCAAGCATTGGAAGGAAGAAACGAACAATAGCCTGACCTAGGTAATTTAAACTCTGGACATAAATGGGTCGTTTCGTAAACATTCAGATAGAGTCTTGTTTTGTTTTGCTTTTTAAAATTGTTGTGAGTAAAAAGGAATTTATTCTAAAAACGAAACTTGAAGAATCAATCTGGGGATTGAGAATGAACTTCCAGGCGAAAATTAGTCCCCATGGAAAACATCCATGACCTTGGAACCAAAAGACATTTAACTGACTTGAACGTCGATGATCGTATGGATCAACTTCAAAACAACAGTATGGACACGTCTTTAAAAATTGCCAAAGTAGGAACCTTTTCTTGCAATAGAGAATTATACTAATTAATTTGATTTCAATTTTAATTATATGATTTTGATTGTTATTTTTTTTTTAATTCAATATTGCATATTTATTAAAGATTGGACGTTATTTAAACATTTTTGACTCCATTGCGTTTTCCGTCTCGTTCAAAGTGAATGATTATGCATTTTAATGTGATGTTTATACTTTTCTTCATGAACTCTTTTTTCTTTCTTATCAGGGGGCCAGGAAAAAGGCAAGGCATATGACCGATAGAATTGATAAACGAATGTAACATAACGAAGGGTCCTCTTGAAAAGAGATTAAACTAAATACCCAGTAGTAGGTCCTTGATCCTACTCGAAAGAAAGATAGATATGTAAGATGAGATGTGGATACATTTTCTAATGACAGAATCTTTTACATACAAATGCAATTATTTGGGACATACATATACACCCGTCTGTGTACTTGACATAATTTACATTCTGCCGCCGTCAAGCAGTGTTATCCGATAAAGGACCTATCACTTTTGGGTAAGATGTGGAGACTTCGTTTTATATGAGACAGTTCTCGAGTTTTCATTAGATTTGGACGCTAGCTACCTAGGTCTGAGGGTATAAGGTTGCAAGGAAGTGGTACTTCTTTGGCATTTTGTGTTTCTAAACACCATATCTTAACAGATAGTTTATCAGTGCTTGGAGAGACAATGGCCGACGAAAAAAAGGAAGCTATTATACAGGAAAATAAAAGTTTCATACAAAGGGAACTGGACGATCTGAGGTCATTAGATCTTTTGCGAGCATCTCTTGCAGAGTTTCTCGGAGTCATGTTTCTTGTTATGTACGGAGTAGGCGCCGGACTGTATCATGAAACTCTAGGAACGAAACCTAGTAGCGTACACATTTCTATAGAAACAGGATTCTTTATAGCCGTCATAATAACAACGCTGAGTACCGTGAGTGGAGGTCATGTGAATCCCGCCATTAGCATCGGTTTCCTAGTAACAGGAGGCATAACCTGCTCCAGATTTTTGTTCTATGTGTGTTTTCAAGTCCTTGGTGCCATTGCTGGCATGGCTATTATAAGCGTTGTGTCTCCTGTTGAAATGCAGCATGGAAGTTTTGGCGTGATTTTGCCAGGACCAAACGTCACTGACGTCCAAGCGTTCGTTTGTGAGGTTTACATCACGTTTTTACTGGACTTTGCCACTTTCTCGTTCCTTGATTCTGGGAGATCAGACATGGCAGGTTCTGTTCCGTTTATCATCGGAATTCTTGTTGTTATTAATGTATTCTCAACAGTAAGTTCAGCAAAGATAAACATCTATCATTTTTTCTTTTGTTAAATTTTTGGTAAAAAAAATCCCCCTACAAACCCTAGAACAGCCAACACAGATTTTTTTTTTTTACATCTACATGCTTCTTTTAAAATGTTTCGCCGAGATTTTTAGGATTTTTTATAGATATAATGAAGGGATGGTGCAGACAATTAAGAAAAGTGAAGTAAATTTTTAATGATATTGGTATACATGTCAGTTAACTTACGCATTTCGTGATTTACATTTGAAACTGAATGTAAATACAAAAAAACCCCAAAAGAATATACATATTAAAGTTTGCGGAAACATGAACCACTCAAAGGAAAACATATTAAAAATTTCAGTGAAAATATAGAACAATTAGAAAATAATACTAAATTATTTTTTTTATTTTTTTTTTAATTCAAACTTTAATGTACAAGTTTGTATCTTCACATATAATTAGATTACAGTGCATTACAGGGCATACACATCACATATTCAATTCATTTTAGACAGAGATACAAACACAGCCACATACCGTAGATAAACATGCACATGTACAGACAAGTGTATACGTATACACTGACAAACAGACATATATATACACAAACACTGTCAAATATTTTCTTTATTCGACTCTTTAACCATGGAAATTTGAGTATCTTTAGTTTAGGGGGGAGGGGTGAATGAGGGTAAAGAGAGGGGAACACTAGCTATCAAAAAGTCATTCATAAATA
>WFKH01010211.1:19887598-19933610 GCA_016163765.1 Magallana hongkongensis | reverse complement strand
TTAGGGGGAGGGGTGAAAGAGGGTAAAGAGAGGGGAACACTAGCTATCAAAAAGTCAAATATATATATATGTAAGTAAATAAATAGTAATAAACTTATAATTTCATTTGCAATAATTTGCTTGCAATTCCCTTGCAGCTTTTATAAACACATTTTATAACATATCACAAATAGTTTGCCAATGCTTTTCATACTCTGCAAATTTACAATTCTTAAGCAACATTAGTTTCTCAATATGCATTCTATCAGTGACAGTTCGTTTTAACATGAGTATAGAAAGTTTTGGGACATTCTTTTATTTACTGGGCAAAATAAATTGTTTTACTGTAAGAGTCAATAAGTTTTATAGTCTATACATATTTTTATTTTTGAATTTACCAAAAAGTATAGTTTGTTTATCAAATGTCATTAAAAAATTAAACTTGCTTCTTAACCATTCTTCAAAGTAGTGCCATATTTCTCTGACATGAAAACGGTCAACAAATAAATGTTCTATAGTTTCTATATCTTGATTACAGAAAGAGCATGCTGGTGAATCAATTATATTGAGTTTAAAAAGGGATTCATTCGTTGGCAAAATTCTATGTAAAATCTGGAATTGCAACCATTGAAATTTGGATTCTTTTGAGGTTTTAAAAGGGAGTTCATAAATGTTATTCCATTCTATTTCTATATACACAAATCCAGTATCTCTCCACTTCTTTATTGAACGAATAGATTCTTTTTGTTATTGATAAGTACACAGTACATCTCCTTACATCCTTTGCTTTGTTTGTAAAAAATACTGAGGGAATTTGGAATAAATGGTCCATATTGTACCTTATTATTATTTGATGCTTTCAATCTCTCAAGAATTGCCTCTTTCAGACCCATATATTCTAAAAAAAAATTGGTCTTCTTGAGTTTCTGAGAGTTTCAAGGCTAACAAAATTGCCATCAAATCCTTAATAAATTTATAACCAGAGTTGAAATAACTTATAAAAATTGACGAGTTATTAATTCTAATGTTAGGATTAAACCGGATATGTTCATTAAGCACTTTTATGTCATTTTGGCTATAAGACTTAACAATTCTAACCCAATCTAATAGAACTTCTTTCCAAAAGTTATTACTCATCTTATTGCTTATATTGGTAATAAAGTCTAAAGCTTTTTCCAATAGGGTTTTTAATTTTAATCCGAATTCTGATCCAAAAAGTTATACCCACTTTGTATTAGAGTGGAGTAGTCTTCTTATCCATGTAGATTTCAATGCACAATTAAATTCCATATAGTCTATCATTTTTAACCCCCCATATCTGTAATCTTGAATAATAATGTTTTCATTTACCTTATGGACCTTGCCTTCACATAAAAAACTGTAAATTTCTTTCTCAAACTGTTGCAGGTATTATTATTTTGTTGAGATAAAGATGACAAAATAAATGAACTATTCTAGTAAATATATTTTTCATGGAAACAATCAGACAGACAGAAAATCAAATAAACTATTTCAAACTTTTTCTTTTATATTCAAATATCAATGATTTGACATACATACTTTCCACATTCGCATGATGCTTGCAAAGTAATATCCTACACTTTCTAATTAGGGGGGAAATTTTTTTCCTTACCTGCAATAGAAATTTCCACCTTTAAGACTCCATTTTGTGGTCCGAAGTCACTGGTTAAAAATAATATTAGAATCTATGATATGCATATAAAGAACTTAGAAAATATGAAGGTCATGCTAAAATGGTAAATGGGAAGAAGTTTTTTTTAATAGAAAACTTCCATATTATATTATCATTATTTTGAAAAGAATTTTCTCCTACAAGAAGGTTTGGTCCTTTATTTTAACAAACCCTATTTACCCAAGGATAATATATGTCAAGTTTGATCAAAATCTGTACAGTGTGATGAGGAAAGAAAATGAAAGTTAAAATATTTACGACACCAACGACAAACATGGTTTTGGTTCAGGTAACTTAAAAAGGGTTAACTTAAATAGGGCATCAAAAGCTTTAATCAGGCAGAAGGATTTTCAGACCTAATGAATACAGAGTGTATCATCGAAGAAGTCAAGTTTTATTTCCAGTGTAATTGATATGTTTTGAAACATATTTAAAGAGCCCCTTATATGTTGTAATAATATCACTATATTTCAAGACCGAAATTGATACAAGAAGAAATTACATTTTCAGACCAAAAAAAATATAGTGTACCATTGAAGTAGACAGGTTATATTTCCAGTGATATAAATCTGTTCTGTAACACAAACCTTTCAAATTTGAAGAGTCCCTTATATATCGTAATAGTATCATTATAGTTCAAGACCGACCTTGATGCAAAGAGAAATTACATTTTCAGATCTTATGAATGTAGAGTGTCAAGGAAGCAGTCAAGTATCATGTCCAGGAAAATTTATATGTTTTGTAACATTAACATCTCAAATTTAAAAAGCGCATTTTATATGGTAATAGTATTATAAAATTTCAAAACCGACATTGCTGCAAAGATTATATCACAAAATTTGAATGTTATAACAAATTTAAAAAATTAATTAATTAATAAATTTAATTAATCAACTTAATCTGAAAGTGTTTATTTTAGTTAGATAAGAAGATCTGTTCCTGACCACAAATGTTTTGATTTATCTAGATTAAAAACAATCGCTGTAATTTTTTAAGGTAAACACTGAATCTTAGAACATTTGGCATGCATGTAGTCTGTATTTTGAAAAGTGTAAAAAAAATTCGTTTGTCATATTAGAGCAATTTAGTCGAGAAGAAGAAAATTATTGGCTGAATGTTGTTAAATTTCTGAACTCTTCTCTCTCTGTCTCTGTCTCTCTCTCTCTCTCTCTCTCTCTCTCGTTTTGGTTTCTCGTTGGTAATCCCTAGGTCAGTGTTTTGACAAGTATAAGCTCCGCATTATGGAATGCAGGGTCTAGATCTATTTTCTAGCGATTTAAACAGTGTACCTCATTATAGCAATGCCTTTCCTTCTATGGTTGAAATTCTAGAGCATTTTACCCCAATTTCTGTATTAAAAATTTATAAGGGTCGTATTTACTTGATAATCATACTTGGTATATCACATTTTTTCAAATAAGGTATGCATATTTTATGATAATATTACGGTTAACAACATAATTATCTGTTAAAACAATTCTTTAACTTTTATATTGGCTGTATTCTATATCGTTATACTAGAAATGACATTTTGAAGAAATCAAAAACTAACAAATTACAAAGGATTCATCCCATCAAAACATTTGATTTGTAAAAATAATCTACAAATGCTATTATTAGTAGATAAATCTCCATCAATATTAGATAATTGTTATCTAATAATAACCACATCTATAACTTAACATATAATTTTTTTTTCAGTGGAATTTATCGGGTGGTTGTATGAATCCTGCCCGAAATTTTGGTCCCATGGTCATTAACGGCACTTATGACAAGGTTTGGGTAAGTTCTCTTACACATTTTAATTAATATATAAAGAGGAATAATATAATTTTGTTGGGGCAAATTATAGTGGATTGTTATCTTTTCAATGTTTTGTTTCGATGTAATTCCATGGATTCGCTTGTGTATATAATAATTATTAATAATAAAAACTGTTTTTCATAATTTGTTAATATGTTGATTTTTGGTTGAGGTGTAAACACAAAATACACAAAAATTGAGCAACCATGAATTCTTATGATTCTCGAGTAATTTCTCCTTGAAGTTTTTTTATCTGACCTTGTAGTTTTAACGTTCCTTCGTGTGTTAAAGATATTTATCGATTTGCGTGTTTTAGGATCAAAGTTCATGTTCTATTTTTTGATTGTATTTCCAGGTTTACTGGGCTGGGCCAATGATTGGTGGAGCACTAGGGGCCTTTATCTATGACCGGGTGTTTTCAACCCGAGTTTGCAGAAATATACTGCATGGCTGTAACATCAAAGAAATCAAGGACTCCATTAAGGCGGAAAAGCCAAAAGAAATCCATGTTAACGAAGCATTTACTGTGGAAAATTCAATGCTGTAAAAAGACAGCTTATATTTCCAATAAAATAATTGCGCGCCATTGTATTAGCTTCAACGCACCATTATGTCCATTTAAGTGGAATAGTAATTGTTATTGTTTAACATCCAAGTATCTTCCCGTATTTAAAATAAACAGCAGCGCCACTTAAAACGACACATAATTCATAAATCATTTAATTATTATAAATCTTTAAAAAATGAGATAAGGAATAAATGTTGAGATGCAAAGATACAATAATAAAAAGACACACAACGTGTGTCCATCCATAAACTTTTTAAAACTTTTTTTTAAATGGAATTTCAAATTGACAATCAAATAATAGATGTAAGATTATCATAATCGACATGCCAGCAAATACACTACATTACAAGCTACATGTATATAACGAGGTATACAGTATTAATTAACAATTTAATATACTAGCCATTTGTTATGATGCCTACCTCTTATCCAATATCTTAACTTGTATACTTGCTGTCAAGCTGTACATATTGGTTGATGCCTCATTTATTCATGAATAAAATAATTGAGCTTATCTGTTTTCTTCAACGAGTTTTTAGTTTTGAAAGTTTTCAGATTTATTGGTGTGAATAAAAATTAAATTCTGACGCATCTGTATTGCGACATTTGATAACGTTTTTTTTTTTTACGGAGCCTCAAAAATAGCATACATCTAACATTTTGATAAATTTTATAAAATAATGCATTTTAAAATCACATAAAAATGTATCAAGGATAGTATTTTGTATGATGCGGAAAATTCGGGTCTCTTTTCATCAATGTCTTTTAATAACTGTTATAAGGAAATGTTGAATTGACGCTTAACATGCTCTCTATCTTGCTTTTAAACAACATTTGCTCTTCTCATATGCCATTTTCCAAAACAAAATTTAAAAAAATCTCATTATAACAGATTTGAACTTTTTATTTTTGTAATGTTAAATTTAAACAAGCTTAAGAGGATTGCTTGCACTATCAATGAGATAAAAATTGGACGGATTTTATTAGAGTCTAAAATTTAAAACAAAAGGAAGTAAAATGAATAATTTTTAAAAAACCACAACCTTTATTCAATGAGAAACAGCGAACAAAATACCAAACTAAGCAATCATATTTGGTATTGTAATTTTTTTGTGTAAGCTGATAATAAATAAAAAGTATTGTATATGATACTAGCGAAGAACATTCCACTAAGTAGTAACTTACTTTTAAGACTTTATAAATTTTAGCGTTTGTAAATGGTAATTTTATCTTTTGACGTAATATTGCATGCCTTAAAGGCGTGGACTGACGCTCACAACAGATATCCCGTCCAACAGAATCTAGCCAAGATAAGGAGCACACAAATGCTTAAAGGCTATTACAGATGGATGTAATCGCGTACTTATTTTGCGGTGTACAAGTCAACTCTCTCAACTCTATTCTATTGGTTAAGAATAACTGAGATGAAGAGTAATAATAAACAATTTTACGCCAACAATAAACTTAAATATATGGACAAATGAAACGATATTTATCAATTATATAATAACCACATCAATCAACACGATATCTATAAAATGTTATTATTTTTATATCAAAAGTTTCTTTTTTTTTTCTTTCATTTTCTCCCTCTCTCTACTTCGACAAATCTTCTTATGATATATCAATACGAATATTTATTAATGAGCTAAAACGTTCACCTTTATTAAGTGATCGTACCATTGCAAAACAAAAGTTATCGCTCTTTTGTCAATTTTCATTAAATCAAATACAATAAAAGAAATATCAACAAAAAGTTGATTTTGATAATAATAAGACATCTATCTAACAGAACGAGCATATATATCACATTACTAAGCAACCAATATATAATAATTTTTGATAGAAACCTTGTTTGATTTTTACAAAAATAACACTTAAATAACAACCATCAAAATCTATTTCAAAAGAACAGTAAAATTCTGAATTAAAACATAAAAAACCTTTTAAAAAATCTTTAATATCGATCTTTCTGATAAAGCCAGCCGAATCGTATTTAATATTATAATAAGCAGTTTTTACCATTTACAGCCCGTCTTGTAAAAACCTTTCATTGTCTTCTGTGCCAAAGACTGAAAGATATTTGTTAGGTTTAGCACCTTTATAATGTTTCCCCTTTTAACTTCTATATGAAAATAATGACAATGCATTATAAACAAAGAGAAAATGTCTTCATATATTATACTCCAAATTTTACTTCAAATTAAATATGACATATTTATTGTATTCCAAGAATAAGGATTGTCGATAAATATATCGATTCATAATTCAAAAATAAGCACGCAGAATAGTATAATAACGCTTAAAGGTTTGACTGTCTAGATTTAGAAACACGTGATACTAATGTACATGTTGCGTATATTTTACAACTGAAGGACAGGTGACGGGTCGAGAGGTGAAGGGGAATCCATCAAACGCCGCTCAATCGATCCAAACCTTAATCAGGCGTTGTCAGAAAAAATCCAATAGCTTCCTAAAATAAATATTATAATCAACCTTTTTCAAATTAATGTTACATATGTACATTCAGATAAAAATTAACTGTGTATTTTTTAAAATTCTATTTTTCATTTCGACCCACATATTATTGAACCATCGACACACTACGCAAGATATATTTAATCTCTAATTCCTAAACTTCATAATTCATCCAAAATATAACTTTAACATGTTCAATTAAGTCAAACAATGATTGATTGTGATGAAGCATTTTGTGAAGTGAGTTTTCATTATTTTTTCATCTCAGCAAAAATAAATTTCGAAAGAAAATTAGGATACCAAAGTACGGCTTTGGTGTTGTATTTAATTTTGTACCCACAAGTTCTGCACGGACAATAATGCATCTTTTAGAAAGAAATGATAACAATATAAAACACATCTCTAGCTGAAATATTCATTGCAATTCTTTCCTGCTTAAATTCTTAATGTCAACGATAAAATGATACGTAGGTACATATTTCTGTGTGAACTACATGAACTGAAATATACCAGTACATGTGTTATCCATAGCTAGAATGTTGCAGTTTTATTTTTATGGTTAAAATCAAGTTTTAGTCGTAAATTCGTGATTTAATAGAGGTACAACGAAACAAAAAACACGTACTACATTGATCTAGATATTGATGCAAAAGTGTAACACCTGATTAGAATTGACACACCTTTATAATGTAATTTTACCATCAAATTTACCAAACAGATATGATAAACACGACATAGAAATAAATACTCAAATAATGATGTACCCTTACAACCCCTTCTCATGGACGTTTAAAGTGGGTGGTTTATCCTATTTGATCCTAATTAAAAAATTCATGTTTATACGTGTAATTCAAAATGATTCTGAAATAAAATTTGAATCAAACAAATCGATCCATTGTTCTCATTGCTCAATCAATTTAAGCACGAAGCTATCAATCATGTCTTCTGTTGTTCAAAAGAAAATCTCACACCCTTTACGTATGCCATTACAAAACCACTGTATCCAAAATTTAAATAGCTTTTTTAACATAAACGAACAATGAATACAAAAAGACAATAAAAGTTACTGTTATATGCAAATTGGCTAATCTAATGAACCGATGACATTATTTGGTCAACCCCTATAAAAGACATCGATGCATTCTACAATTCACATTAACAGGATAATCTAACGAAACGGTAAGTATTTATAATTTATTATAGATAACAAAGCGAGGCGACATAATTTCGATTTTAAAATTGTTCGATCTTTTTTCAACATGACATATTGTTTGATTCTAAGATAAATATTTGTTTACAGATGCCACGTCTAGGAGTTTTCGTGATTCTGGTAGTGTGCACTCTAGAATGCACTGTAGGCTTCAGACTACTGAGGGCTCAAAGAAGATTGTATGACGAGCCATTATTTAGGACCTCATACCGAGAACCTTCTGTCTATTTAGGAAGATCTACTTTTGGATTGGGCAGATCATCGACCTTTTTCAGACCAGAGAGAATTCAATCCGGAAGAATCTTAAACTTAGGATTCTCTGAACTTCCTTCAGCACATCATAGAACTTCCTTACATTCTCATTACAATGAACATAACCGTCAACTCACCAGAACGAGCAGCAGAGAAGTGTTGGGAAATCCTTTAAGAACACCCGAACACCACCAGAGTACTCGACTTCTGTCAGGTTTGCGTCGAGTTCAAGAACCAAGAGCAAATGTGGCTTCCGTTTTAGACACACTAAGACAACGTCAGACAATACCATCAAGTAGAGAAGTTCTTGGACATTCAGTTCTTGGACATTCTCAAAGGGTACTTCAACCAAATCACAGCGAAAGACAAATGACACGTTTGCTTCAAGTACAGGAACCTAGGAAAGTAATTGCTAAAATATCGATATCGAGACACGCTGCAAGTGGCAAAACTAGTAAAGAAGTAATTGGACAACCTGCACAATGGGAGAGACAAGCTGTACCCGTATTTGAAGAAAAACCAGCTCAGCCTGCAGATATGGGAAAAATTATTGATCTTATCCAAGAACAACGAAAACAGCAACATAAAGTGCTTGAACAAAAGCAAAAACACCTTCAAAAACAACAAGAGCTTGTACACAAAAGTCTACAAAAGCAACAAGAAGAACTTCAAAAAATGCTAAAAACAAAATTAGAACAGCAACAAAATCAACAGCAACAACAGGTGAAATTGACCAGTAAGGAAGTTTTTGGACTCTGGTAATAAACATCTGGAGAAAACGTACTATTTCATATATCCTACGTTTGGAAAGTAAGAAGTCCTGTTGCAATGAAGTTTCAAAGCTTTCCTGATAGAATGCACTTCATTGTGTATGGCAACTGTTTTGGAGGACAAGTTGATAAAGCCAAAATAAACGATAAAATGCCACGACAATGGATGCTTTTTCATCACAGTTGTTTTTGTTTTGTTATAAAATTCTGCCTTGTTACTGTCATCAATAAATCTTGACTGTCAAGTTTTATAAACTAAAAGATTTTTTTCTTTATTAAACTGTTCCGCGAACTATGAAAAAGAGATAAGTCATAACGTAGGATTTTTGTTAAAAACAAAACAAAACCAGGAAAATGTTCACGATTAGCGGATCTAATTTTCAAATCTTTAAATATTCGGTAGTTGTATTTAGAAAAAGGAAATCTGCAATTCATTGCTACAATAATGAGAAATAAGCAAAGGGACCACATAAGGATATTATTTATGTGTAAATGGTTTCATGTTTTTGGAGTGATACTTGTGCTACCTGTATTGATAGATTTCTCATGAATAATGGCATCAGAGAAGAATGAGGTAAAAATTAAACATGAACATCGTAACATGTTCTTAACCTATATAAATTGTTTCATAACAAGGCAATATAGTCATTTCAACTGCAATAAACCAATTTCAACTTCTTGCCAACATATACACATAGACTTAAATTAGCAAGTAAATACAAGACTGGTGGTGTACTTTTCCCCGAAAAAATATTACAGCAACCTTCAGTTGGTTCAGTATAAAATGACACATATAGTTCAAACTATACCAGAAGCACGATACCTTTATATTACTGTAAAAGTGGTTATTTACGCTGGTGGTTAAGTACGCGTGGGTATTAAATACGCGGATGCATGATTTACCACACTGAAGTTTTGAGGTTTTTAGTATATGCGCGGGGGTATTTAACGCGGTTTTAAGCTTACCGCGTAACTAGTGTAAATTTCTCTCAAGCGTAAAAAATAACTTTTACAGTAGTGGTATCGGTGAAAATGTCTTTCTTTAAGCATTTTTTCCATTCTAACCTTATCTATTTCAATAATGAACATACAAAAGTGGAGATAACAATTTCCTTCTAGCATATTGCACATTTAAAACGTAAAACGCGATCTTTCTTTTGGTTTATGCTTTCTTAAATTAGAAAGAAAGAACGTCTGAGCAAGGAGAAAATTACTAATTAAATATCCCCACATAGTCAAAACAGTAAGACCTAATTTTCATGTAAATGATAGTTGCATTCTTATAGAATATTCCGTTTTAAATTGAAACGCATAACTGCCTAAAGCGAACGATGATTTACCCGAATTGAAATCCTATGATATTCTACATAATATATGAATTGATAAATCATAATTTATTTTTCGAAAGATCATCTGCTTAATCGAAGCACACATTCAAACTATTACTATAAAATACTGCTATTAAATAGAAATAAAGTATCAAGAATATCTTACACAATACCGTTTAACAGATGTATGCTCCCCAACACCACAAGAAAAAGAAATCTTGGATAAATTAATACATCAATAATGACATATATGATCATATATTGTTTCTCCCTCCTTTGGCTCGAATGAAATTCACTGTAATTAGTCAACTAATTATTCGATGATTTATTGATAGCGATAATCTGAATTGCAAATTTTTTGCTCATTGCGGTTACAAAAAGAAATCTTGAAGAGCGCTATTCTTAGTAAGTCTTGTCACATTAACAATCTAGCAAAAAAAAATAATAATAAATAGCTTGAAGGACCATGTCTTTCCTTCATATTTAAGATATATCGACATTTGAATGCTTGTTTATAAAAGCAATTTATTTGTATTTTGAATAATTACGTTGCTTATTCTTTTAAACTGTATGGAATTTAAAGTAATTAAATAAATAATAAAATAAAGTTCTTAAAGAGGCATGATCACGATTTTGGTCAAATTTTATTTTTCTATTTTTATTGTTTACAATGCTTTAGTAATGCATTTCTAATGATCAACCAAAATTTTAGTGTCAGTCGTAGAGTTATAAGCAAGATGCAGAGCTCACAATTCTTTGTCATGTAAACATGGCACGAGCCATGGTTTTGCTTTGGTTCAATATACCGGTTAAAGTTCTTTTTAAAGCTGCTTTTTCTATCTGCTAATTCGTTTTAAACATTAATAAACAGTTCCTAGCGTTTATCACATTCATTTTAGGCCTTAATCTGGAATTTTCTTTTTAACATTTAAAATGTAAACAAAAAAAGACCTAAAGCACTGTAAACATTAGAAACGATAAAATAAATTTTGACCAAAATTTTGACCATGCTCCTTTAATTTACAATGATTTCATTTCATTTTCATTTGAATGAGACAAAACAACGTATAACCAAAACTAATTCAAACTTTTTGTACTTTTGCAGTGTAAATCTTTTTTTGCAGTTAGCGATCGTGAATTACATTATTATCCGTATTGCTTTTGCAAAGAACATCTTAGAAACCTCTTGACGAATACATCACGTTTATTGTTATTTTTTATTTATAATATCTTCGACTCAACAAGTGTCTCTTGTAATAGTGTGGGAGGTTTGTTTGGAAATTTAAAACAGGTAAATTGATTTACACCAACAGCTTCTTCTCTACCCTTTTTCTCTTTTAGTAATGAACTTTTCTCATAACATGACAGCTTTTTTCAGATGGGATCTTGAACTAACCTAGTTTCACCGAGTTCGTAATTTTGTTACTTTGTCGTTGTGTAACATCAAAGGAAAACAAAACTTCATTTCAAAAGATTTATTTATAATGATAATACAGATGGAGTAAGTAAATGTTTGGCTAACTCGTTGACGGAAATAGAATTTAAGAGATAGCTGGTTCAAGAAGTAAATTGTTGATAGAAAATTAATTATATGCTGCAAGCCCCCCCCCTCCAATATTCGCGATATTCATACCTATAATCATTTATCTTGCTCAATCAATTAAAAGGTAAAAATTAAATAAACAATGACTTGTTTTCATATCTTATCTTTTTAATTGTTCTTACCAAAAAAATAAAGTAATTTAGCTTTTACAAGTGATATTATTGTTAAAATTTAAACTTGGCTCAACACAATTCCTCATCAATCACAAACAATATCTCACATTAACATAAAGTTAAAAATCAAGGTATCAATAACTTTGTGATACAAATGAGTGATTAGCTTTAATATAGAGACAATGAATTTAACGTTATATGCAAATGCACATCAACACAATCATTGAACCAATTCATTTTCGTCAAATCATATAAAAAGGAATAAAGAAAAGAACAAATTTTGCAGAAAGAGGAAAGTAACAGTCAAAAATGGTACGTTTTGTTTTTATTTATTAATTGGATATTACTTAACATTGATAAACATCTAATTAAAAAATTATTTGTTTCAGACGCCAAATTTCGGCAGTTATGCCTTCCTTCTGGTTTGCGTGTTTGAGAATTTGTTGGTAAATGGTTTCGAGTTCGTTCGCTCCAGGAGAATTTTTGAATCCTCTTTCACGCCACAATTTCAAGGGGCATTAAGGGCCTCTTCCTGGAGGAGATCCAATTTCGGACCAGGTGGATCATCTACAGATTCTTCGTTCACGCCACGATTTCAAGAGGCCTCAAGGACTTCTTCTTGGAGGAGATCTAATTTCGGACCAGGCGGATCATCTACAGATTCCTCTTTCATGCCACGGTTTCAGGAGGCCATAAGACCTTCTTCCTCGAGGGTTTCCATTTTAGGACTAGGCGGATCATCTTCAGAGTCATCGATGCGGACATTACTATCCTTCAGAAGAAGAAATGCCGGACTTCATCCAGAAATATCTACGGGAACAAGTAATGTTTCGCCTATACATTTCAACGGAAGGCAATCATCAGTTTTCTATAATGGCGATAGAGCATCAATTCTCGAAAACGTTCGACGTCATCAAAGAGGAAAATCCAGTAGAGAAGTGTTTGACCAGTTAATTCGATTAACACAACCGGAGAACAGCGTGAGACATACAGCAATCATGTTCCAAGAAAATAGACCACGTTCAAATATTGCTTCTATTCTTCAAAGACTTCGAAGTAGAACTAGTGGTAAATCTAGTAAAGAAGTCACTAAAAGTTTAGTGCAACAAAGGAATCAATCATCACGACATCAGACGGTATCATTTCTGGAAAATAGACGTCCTAAACAAAACGTCGTTTTAACTCTAGCAAAAACAGGAAAACCTAGTAAAGAAGTAAAAGACAGTTCATTGAAATCTGTTAACGAGAGGACATTTAAACATCCAATAGTTTCTTTTTTAGATAAGAGGCGTCCTCCGCCTCAAGTTAATTATGTTTCTGTCAAAACGGAATTAAAAGAACAAACAGTTGAAAAAACTAGCAAAGAAATTAAAGAACAAAACATCAATGACAGGGAAGCTAAAATGAAAAAAATCAGGCAACTGTTGCAGTTAATGCCGGAAAATCAGAGATACAAGTTCTTAATTGGTTTAAGATCTGCTACTGGATCAAGGACCTCGGCGAAGAATTCAAATCTATGGAATACAAAGACAGAAAACCCTAAAGTCCCGATTCAAACTAAACTTTCATCTAACCCAAAATTCCTCAAAAAATCTGCACCGGATGATACAACTAAACCTGAAAATAAGAAAAAGACTTCTGCAGAGAAAAAACCTGCATCCAATCACAATACGCAAGAAGACACTGACGAAAGTCTTCAAAGAATTCTTCTACTCCAAAAATTGAATAGCTTTTTACGACAGCAACTGAATAATGACCCGAGACATAGGTCAGAGCAAAATAAAGAGTCATCAAAAGGAAAAATCAAAACAAGCAAAGAAGTTACAAGTAAACCCAATCAACATCGAAGAACACATCATACTCACCACGTTCACTACATGGAACAACCTCAAAGTAATACTGTTCAGACACAATACGAATCACCACAGCTATCGTTGGGGTCAACAAGTCTAACTCCCCACCGTCGTCGTTTGGAGCTACTGGCCAGACTTAATTCTCAAGGACTCAGTACATCTTCAAACTTTGGGAAATTACTGACAAAGGTCGTCAACAGTAATGTCAATCATGCAAACACGGCAACAAAATCAAAGCTTTCGAATATTAACCCATATTCAAGCGATTCTTTAAAATTGTTAGACCAAAATGATACAAGCAAAGAAAAGAAGAGTGAAGAAAAATTTACATGGGAGAATCCCTGACTTTAAATTTTATTTTTCAATATGTGATTGTCATTGTTTTTTTTTAAATTGTCATGATCATGTTTTATGTGTCGAATGAATGTTGAATGAAATAACTTTCATAAATAAATAATATATTGATATGGTAGTTATTCAGTTATCTTTTCTAAGCACCTTATTTTTCAATTCTTAACATATGCAAGTATCAAAACGCCCCCCCCTCTTTTTTTTTTTAATTAAAAAGATTATTTTTAAATATACAAAAACAATTTATATTGAAATTATTAAATATTAAGTACACAAAATAAAGAAAATGCATGAAAAGCAAATCAAAACAAAATTGATATTAAACTTAGATTAAATTAATATGTTCTGCTTAGTTGTTTTGTACTATCACTCCTTATAATATAAATATAGTTGTGAGATACCATGACCTATGTATATATTGATTATACGTAATGCGAAAAAATTATTTTCTACGGTTTTTTTCACATTAAAGCCCATTTATACTACAGTTTTTTTTTAAACATTACAAGAAATTTGATGACAAAAGTTCATTGCTTCATGAATTTTATTTTAAAAAGACAAAGCATGCGTTAAATACAAATGTTCTTAACTATCAATCAGGAAATTTTAATGCAAAAATTATTTTGAATTCATCAGATTTTAAAAGCACCTTCCTTTATCATAATCAAGGGAAAACGTAACATACTTTTTATCACACAATGATAGATTTTCTGCGCGACGATAAGATGTACCACTCCTTCTTACCCTAAAACACAATAGATAGATTTTGTCTTAGGAAAGAATGTTCTGATATAGTTATCGATCTTCAGTCGCCTAATCAATCACTGAAACACACAAACGGCGATTTTACCAAATGTTGATGATCGTACACAGAACTTCCTAATCTTGCATTATGATTGATATTGATTAATAATAATGGAAAAAAATTAAATATCCTTTGTATTTGATATAAATGTTTGATAATTTATAATAGGCTAATTAAACACAATTATAGAGCACGGCAAGGCTCGATACATCTTTGTCTGCATAATTAAGTTCAAATGCGTTTTGTAATTCATAGTTAAAAACATCGTTTGTCTGTAGAATTATACAATATGTATAACGAGAACTCAATTATTACACGATTAGTGTTATGTATGTTGGACTCAAATTGCGATGGTCACGCCAAAGCCCGATGGTCTACGCCAAAACGCGAATACTAGAAATATATGTAATAAAACAGAGAGCATGATACAAGTATTGGAATTTTGATTTTAAAAGACTAAGATAAACATGTAACTTGAAAACAGACGTCACATATTACCATCTGAGTAGTGAACAATCTAAAAATTGTATTTTTGAAAATAGAATAGAAAATTTGATTTTTGTTAAATTTACTCCCCCCCCCCTTTTTTTACGTCCTTTTATGATAATTTTTCTACAAAATATGGTTTTCATATTACTTTTTATTCCTATTTTTTTTTAAATAAAATGATTTCAAATAACTTACATTTTTGTTATTTTGCATGATAATTTGATCATTTGACTTTCATATAAATTTCTTGGTATATTTTTGTCTTTTAAAGCAAAAAGATCATATTACGTAGCGTCTTAATTTGATCCTGATACTAAATAATATCCATACAATGTTCTTAAAGTATTAGTAATTAAATTTTTTTATTTTAATGTTAAAATCAATTGCAAGCCTTGTTATGAAAGGAATTTTTGTACGTTTATAATATTAGGAATGTGTGTATCGTTCATGTAAATATATGATTCACGAGAATACACATACAAATATAAGTGTCGAACGTAGGTATTTGTAACTATCAATTTAACCCGAAACTCAGCCAACAATTTGTGACAGATGTTTATAAAATTCGAAAAGGCGACAGTGACGACCTTGTTATTATAATAGTACAGGAAATTATCTTGTTTTAAAAAGAAATATTATAAAGTCGTGTGCTGTGGGTTTGACGATGGGGATTCTTATAATATAACGCTGTATGTTTTAGGTCTTCGTTGGATGAAAAATTGAATATGTCTTGGCCAAAGCAATATATGTATTAAGGGTGGGGATCTCTGCTTTGCTAGTCATATCTAAAAGGAAAATCCAGGGAACTGTTTCATATGAATTAATGACCCCTCTCTTCAGAGTTGGGGTCAGTCACTTTAAAATGTAACTAAATTCTTTTAAATACACTTATATTTTTGTCAATTACGTGCAATTAAAATAACATTGATTTTTTTAAACGTAATTAATTACTCCCAATTACTTTGACAAATATAATTCAAATACATTTCAATTATTTTTTTTATTCCTTTTTTTAATTCCTTTTATTCTTAAAAGTCCTGCGAACAAAAAAATGTGTAAACAGCATTGAGATTCACAAGGCATCATGTACAGAAATGATTTTAAAGTTTTGAGTTCATTTTAATCATCATTAGATTTTTAAATGTTGAATCATTCAAACGATATCTTTCTGGTCTGAAAATGTTTCCAGACACGCTGAAAAGTCTTTTTCAACAGGTGCTGAGGTTGCTGGTACATCTAGATATCTTTGTGTCAACCTGGAAATGCAAGAAAAACTAGAGTGATTTTGACTCCAGTATGTCAGAGGACTTTCCGACATCTCTCTGCGATCTTCCCCTAGGTATTTATCTATCTCAGTGGCTGGTGCAGATAAATTTCTTTTCCGCTTTGGTGTTGGGGGAGGGAGGGGGGAGGGTTGAAAACGTGGAAAGAGGCTCTCTTAAAAGAGAAAGAAAGAAATAGTTGGGGGTGCTTTTTCTATGATACTTTGTCATTTCTTGAGGTGGTTTTTGTCTTTCCTTTAGACTTCTAACAAATATTTATTTTGAATTTCCTGATACACGGTACATGAGATACATAGTTTGAGGGTTGGAATCATCATACACATTTGGGTATACCTTTAGTTTGGTTTTGTATGCGCTTAAGGAAATTTCTTACATGTACAATTATGCCTAAACACAGGAAACTTTTACTTTTTTAAATGCATAGTTTGTAGAAAAAAAACCCACATTACTTGATATTCTTAAAGTTGCAGTAGCATGTTAAAGCTATAAACTCTTTTTCAAAAATGTTTTTAATGTTATATTAAAAGTCCTAAGATGATTTTAATAAATGGTAACAAATAACCCTCATTTGGATAACATGATGAATGAGCAGAATATGTCGTGTTTTACTTTTGTGCAGTTTAGGAAAGTTTCTCCGCTGTATGAAAAAAGTAAATTCGTTTAAGATTTAATAGACAAACTACAAGCGCTATTTATGATTAATTTATTTCTGTGGAATAGCATAGCTGTCTCACAATTTAAACCAATTGGTGTTTTACTTTTGTGCAGTTTAGGAAAAGCCCTCCGTTGTATGGGAAAAAAAACAAATAATTAAATGGACAGAATATAACCATTATAAATGTCTAAATCGTCTCTGTGGAGACAACTGTCTCACACTTTAAACCAACTGATATGAATAACTGAATCAATGTACACCAACGAAAACCATCACAGGAACTTCAATACTAAAACGTGTTGGTTTTGCAAAGCGTGTTAGTGATCTATTTGTCGTCATTATTAGCTGTCAGGTCTCTATTAAAGTGCATGATGAATTTAACCACAATTTGTCAAATTTGTCTATAAAATCACAAGTGTTCCCGTTTAGCTGCTAATTTATTAGCAACACGGCTGTCATTGACAATACAGAAAGGTGTCTTGATTTTCGTTAATTATTTGACAAATGAGCCAATTGCAAAAAGCTTAAAATAGATATAATTATTATTAATGTGATGACGACACTCATAAAAATAATAATGGAATTTATTTTTTTTTCAGTTAGCAATGCAGAGCAGTTCTATGTATGGGACTTACAAATCTTCAAGGTAAATATTCGGTTTTTTTCTTTTCTAGAGTGGCCTTACCTTTGACAAAATAAACTTTGTAAATTTGTAATAATGAAATATTTTGAACTTTCATCGATGCCAAAGAACCAAATTACATCAAATGACTTTAAAAATATGATTACGTTCAACCAAATCAGAATGAAGTCAAATTAACATGATGCAACTCTTCCGTAAATTTTATTTTCAGATGCATGTGGTAAATGCCTACATCATTGTGGTATGTTTCCTTTATTTAAGAACGTCAACATCAATGTTACTTCCACTATTGCCCCCGGAAGTATCAAATGTTAGAACTGATATGACAACGGCAGGACCATTGAATAATTTAAAGAGAACAGAATGGTCTCAACCTGATGCATCAACAGTGAATAAAAACACCAATGATAAAAAAATGAACTTTCATAGTAATGTACCAAGCGTTACAGAAAACCCAAATTACAATGAAAACAAACAAATAATGCAAAGTGTTGCTAAACATAGACATTTGGGGGTGCAACCAAATATGGGATTTGACAAAAATAGATGGAGTAACAATTACGATCTACAACCCGCAGTAGGCAGACTTAATGGTGATACTGACAGGCAAAACGTATATCCAATGGATTCAACACCAAACGATAAGAGTGAAGGGTTGACATACGCAGATTACAGTCAAGGAAGTGGTCAAAGTCAAGACAACGCAGGAACGCTCCTGCAATCTTTATTCAAAACAATGTTGCGTAACAACAGAAAAAGTGGAATTAGGAAAGTGATTAATAATTTCATTCAAAAATTGCAGGTAATTGTAAATTCGGATTCCATGTTAACCAATTCATCACACACCACTTTAGCGTCTGACAATTCGCACAGTGATTCCATTCTAAACCGGAAAGGTGATATCCAAGAAACATTCAACCATTTAAACAAAGATACCAGTCGGAAGAATGACTTTCAGAATGTATTAAAACCTACCTCTAAATATCATCCAAACTTACACAATCATGAGTCAACTTCAACTCCAACAGTATTGATGAAAGAACAACTATTCTTGGACCAAACTAAGGAGGATAAACTAAAAAAGAATGTTCGTGAATTTAGAAGAGGTAGAAGAAGAAACCCAGCTTCTGATAAAACAACTCATACACCAATACTGAATAAAATTTCAGACAATTCACCGAACCAAAATCTTGAGGAGCATGGTTTAACCAGAAACTTTGAGAAGTTGTACAATAAGTTTTTTGCGGACAAGTCTGCAAAGGAAAACAACCATACTTACACCAAACCTGACACTAATAAACATGCAAAACAATTTAACAAAAGCAACAAATCTGGACATACTCACAAGGAAAGACCAAATGATGGGCATAAAACTAGAAAAATGTTACGCGACCTGGCAGAATATACGAATAATTGGAATAGACAGTCCTCTCAAGAGTCATATGATCAGTACATACGTGTAGAAGTTATCAATCTTCCCCTAAACCATTTGTATGATTAGCACTGATCACATTGTAGATTCCTTGTTGTACGTGAGTTCTTAATTAAAATAAATGAGATTTCAAAATCAGCGAGGTGTGCTTCTCGAGAAATTACGCGGATAATAATTCCTTGCGTTTAACTACTAGTAGTAATTTTCAGTAAGCCATTAGCATAATGTATTATAATACATGTAGTTTTTATAAATCCTTAACCCAAGTTACCTCATAGAGAATTGAATTTTAAGATCGCTGTAGACCGTACATGTAGCTCTACGGTAAATTCGGGACGACAGACTGTATACCTACACATACAACTCATCAGATACAAAATTATATTCAAATAACATCGCATGAAGTACGAGAATATCAAAGGCAAGTAAAAAGAATGATTCCGTAGTTAAATATCAAATGAATTATTTGGCATCAAGTATTTTGGCTGTATTGTATTTAATTATTGTTACATGGCAATTTTAACCAATAGAGATTTACAAAGCTTTTAAACCCAAATTTAACCATAGAGATTTAGATCTGCAGTCATATTCAAAACAAAAGGTTTATTTCATGGAATTTTTTTTATTTTGATTCATTTTCCTAGATGATGTTGCCTTACGATTATGTTTATTTTATCCAATAAAAACTTCTCTAAGCTTTGCGTTTGCCATTTTAATATTCACATTTATATTTTGTTCGCATAAAGATACGGTATATTCTGGAAAATTACAGTATCGACGACTAGGCTTTTGACATCAAATCAGCATTTGTGGTGGTAAACCTTTCAGTGGATGTTTATGTAGATATTATGTTATGTGTTCAGTTAATATAGCATTGTTCAAATGTTCATTAAAAATGTTTCCAGAAACTACTTTATTATGGCGATACTCATTGTCAGAATATCAGACATTGCTGTCATACTAAAAAGATAAATGATTCATGAATGTTGTTGCTTTTTTTTATTTATCAGAAAATTAATCAGTCACGGCTATAAATATACCTGGAAATTTTGTAGTAAAGAAGTGGAATAACTTTTAAAGATATATTTAACTAAATGTCTTATTTACTTTAATAAACTCATATTTTGTTGAGTAATAATTGTTTGCATCACTGTTACACTGTTAAAAGGAGACAATGATGAAGTTTTGAAATAAGTGTTGAGAAGCATCATATTTAGTATTATAAATGTTCATGGTACACAACCAAATAATTTGACAACCCTTATGATACTTGCAAAAGCAGTTATTATTTTAAATTCCACCCATTTATTCGAACAGCAGGTGCATAGCTGAATATGACTTGGTAAGAAAATTATTCTCATGTTCATAGTGTCATATCACTGTAAATATCAATACGGATGATGTGCTTAAAATATGCAATTCCAGTGCAATCTTGTACATTTCTTTGAACATTATCTGAATTATTAAAGATGATTTTATTAAACCTTATTAAGAGCCGCAAATACTACAGGACACTGCCAGACATTCTTTTCAATCACTGTCTTGAATAACACTTAATATAATGGTATTGTATCTAGTTGAATGTTTATGCAATAAACACAGGGGCACAGCAAAAATTGATTTACAAATGGAGTGAAAATATAAACATTTTTGGCGAGAAACATTAAAATCACACATTTCATTCACAGTTCAATTGATGTTTGCTTTTGTATAACTCTAAGCCCAAAAATCTATACTATCATTTCATAAGTTAAACTTAGAAAGAGCTTGATTGACGAGTTACTGATTTATCTTCTATTATTTGTCGAAATCTTCTGTAATGCACTCGATATGGAGGAAAGTTATGCTGATTAATTAGAACATATATCATTTCCATTGACTTAATTTTTCATTATTTTTGCTGATGAGCATGCATCAATATCTTTTTCAATCTGTTGTATCGTAAATCAAACCGAGACAAAACCAATCAGAGTCGTGATAAACTCGTTTCTTGTTCTAAAACAGAGTGAAATTGCATTATCATTAACATCCTTAAGCATAATATGCATAGCATCCTTAAGCATACTATGCATACTGTAAAGCGAAAACAATAAGGTAACGCCTCTAATTAATGCACAGACACGATCAAAGAAATTTTCACTTAATATTATTTTTTCAGTCTACTCTGTTTAGATATAGCATAGGCTTTTTTCTTTTAACTGTAATGAATGCATCACTCCAATTCTGTTTACCTGTGCTGCTGTTATTTCTTTTCGGAAAAGTTACATCAAATAGAGACACCACTATAAGTTTGTTTTCGAACTTTCGTCCTTCGGATGTTTCGCTGAATTCTAACTCTGTGAGACTTTTGAACGGAACTGAAAAGGATGATGATTACGTCGAATTAGGTGTAATCAGTCTTCAAAACTTGAATCATATTTTGAATAATGTGAAAGAAATTCAAAGATTGCTTAATCTTCTTCTCAGACTTCAAAAGGCATCAAAAGAGTCAGAGAGACTCCGAAAGCAGCCTTTACTCGCAAAAAGACTTTACAGGTATATTCACGTTTACACCGTGAAGCAGTATATGTATCTTCATCGTATTATTAATGTTCTTCCTCGTTTAAAATTGGCAACTTCCAAAATGATACCATTCCATCCCGGGCTTGTATATCCGAAGGCAGAAACAACGGATAAACATTCGAATACCATTAAAAACGACAAAATTGAGGAGAAAATCATCCGAGAGAGACAAGAGAAATGGACATTACAAAATCAACCAAAACACGCTACGGTAACTAAAAAAGTTGAAACTAAAGCATCGAAAGACTTGGATATTGAAAACGTTGAATCGAGTACTGATTCAAACCAGGGCATCGTGATACCAAAAAATATCACCATTCCTACATTATATGAGACAAGTAAGAATGCGTCGCCTGCAATTAAACACACTCCAACAGGGAATAAGTTTTATCGACCGACAAATGAACAAAATACTGTAGAGTCATTATCTAAAAACACGGATAAAATCTTCGATTTAGAAACAAACAATGGAGATGAAGAATTTATGAACGACTTTATTGCTGATTTAGATAGAGCAGAAATGGCCGAAGCATTTCAGAAGCTTGTGAATTCCAGGTCCAAGGACAATGTAGGACTGCATCAGGTGCCCAACCATTAGAGTTAGACTTCTCTTAATCTACATGAACATTGTAGCTTGATACTTGATACAAATGTCATATTATTGTATTGATATCGATTTAAAGAACAATATAAACCAATACTAGACAAAGTGAACATGTGAACAGACGAATTTTCAGTTTGAGTTTTTCAGAATAAGAGAATAGTATACTTGTACTTGATATATGGCTTTTTTCGTGGAATTCAATGGGTTTTTTTTTTAAGCTTGTCATGATGCTTTATTATATAGTATGAATTAGTTTCTTATTCGTCAATTGCTCTGTCTATTTGAAACGTTTTAAAACCTAATAAAAAATCATATAATAATCGACAAGTTTTATGATTGTTTAATAAATATTTTGAACATTTTGTAAGCCTGGAATTGATAATCCAGTACTATGGATCTTTGTTCAGGAAATTCCAGCAACCACATGTTTATTAAATGACGAGATAGGTTTTGATAGCTCCAAGGCTTCGATTGCTTTGTATTGCTCCAAGGACAATGCTGTAAGGTATCTTGCTGTTTTATATTCATCTAGCCAAGTGCTTGTTGCTTTCCCTCTTGATTTCCCGAAACAATTTTCTAAAGCTTTCACCCCCGCCATTTTAGAATACTGTAAGTGATTCTAACTGATAAAGATGCAAACAAGAAAAATGTATAGCACTCTTTTTCGCTCTGTTGTAAATCTGCACAACATGCTTTCATGTGTCTATGTTTGATCTTAGATTATACTGACTAAATAAGTTTTATTCTTTTAAACTTTTATTGAACATGTGTGATATGTTTGACGCGGCTTCACACGTTTTACTGTTTTGTGATACAGAGGTAAGTTTGATATATCGGTTGAAAATTATATAGATTCAAGCAGCCAAGACATGTCATGTTGACGGGCGTGATTTATCGAAACAAACGAGACAAAAAGCTGGTCAACTCGACGTCTTCTGACTCGTCAAATCATTTGCAAGTTAATATACATGTATATCGTAGCAATATTTTTTTCTTTCATAGACAGCCCTCAATTGTTAAATGAAAATAGGTTTGACAAAAGGTGGGAGGGCAATTCAACAACTTTTATTAAAAATTAAAAATTTTTGGAAGCACGTTTGACAAGTTGTCCGCGAAGAAACAGTGACGTCATTTTCTTAAAGTAGAGATGATCTGGGGTGTCAGACAAAACACACTGTTACAAAGGGTACACCGAAATATAATATATATAATGTTGGTTAACTAGTAATAGCCCATCCCCCTCCTTGTCCTAAAGTGCAGAAATAATCTGGTTAAAGTCAAATCCAACTTTATCTCGATATAACTAACTTTAAGTGCAAAAGATATGTACATATTTTAGTGTTTCAATCAATGTTATGCCATGATATCACTTCAAAACAATAACAAGATAATAGATTTTAAGAGGAGGACCCAAACCTTACCCCACCCTCCTAATTTTTTTTTATCCAGCTTTTCATGGGATGCAACTGTGCTAGCTTATTAATCTTTATAACAATTTTAAAGAAATGTTCATCGCAAATGACAAGGGCTTCAGATAGGATAAGAACATTAAAGGTGCTTTATGTTTTTTCTTTTAAAACCAGTATACACATTTGTTTGGATTTGTGATTACAAATCATAAAAAGAACTTTTTTCACGAATACAACCTGTACTAGCCGTCGACCAAAGTCGGTGCTTCTGTTGATATTTGTATCTAGCTATCTCTGTCTATCTATCTATCGGTTTGTTTTGCGGTTATTAACAAACTGCTGCGAAGTACGTGTATGCAATGAGTTCCGCTGTGGTTTCGGCTAATTCTAGCTCATTACAAAGAATACACCCTGTTTCTTGAGTGCGAAAAAACTATGCAAACTGCTCTTGTCATTAGAAAACTCGCCATCAGGGGCCGTCTTACACAAACACCGACGTACACGTAAAACCTCTGTGTTTAAGTAGCAAATGTGAACACAAGCCCGATTTTCATTTGTATTTCTATTGAAATAATATATTTATTGTAACATAATTACATAATTGATTATATAGATAAACTTCACATTCACTCGTATGGGTTTTTTTGGCATTTCAGGTTCTAAGAATATAATATTTATTTGGATCACTGCTTCATAAAAGAATGATGTTGGGCATTGTTGCCAATACCGAGGTTTATGTGGTTATGTAATAAAATTTGTGTAGATCAAATTCGAAAATAATCCTCTCTTCAAATCTTCAGTTGCACACATATCCTGAATTTGAAAAAAGAAGCAAAACTCAAATTGTATTTGTAAAATTAGAAAAAAATTTATTAACTGGAATGGTGGAGATGAAAAACAGATAACATCAGTCATACATGAACATAACAATGGTAATCTAAAAATCCCCACATATCTCGATGCAAAAGGCGGGATAATGCGGCTGCCAATGCAAAGAAATCGGTCACCAAAACAACCATAAAGCAATTTCGAAGGTGATCGTCCTTTGCAATGGCGAGGGTTTCGTTTTTACATGAAATAACAGTCAACTACCATGCACAGATTTCCAAACGAACTTATTTTCTTCCACATTTAACAACAAACATTTGTAAGTTCAATTATATAATTCGTGTATATTACACATTTGATTTTTAGTAGGTACTTATACATAGTGAACAAATAAAGGACAACATTGAATGATTCGTTGATTCTTTTTGTTTGTTAAAGGAATAAAAAAAATGTAATCAGTTGCAGTCGTTATTAGACTTTTCCTAATTTGTCCAATGTGCTTTCATTTAATCGATTAAAAATTCAATGCTAAAGTACCTTGCGTTTCACTCAAACAATATACATTCAACGTTCTATTAATTTTTTCTTACAGGGAAATATACATTACAAACGGCGTGGTGGCTGTATGGCAGAGGAAAGAGAGACAAATCGACCGCAGACTCAACACCATTATATTTCCTAGCTTTTCCTGAGTGATACAATAATATTTCTTTCTTTGCCGCTAGATGTTTATACCAATCAAGTTTCAAACATTGCAGGTTATAGATCGCCTTAATCAGCTGCACTGACAACATTCCTGGAAATTCTGCGGCTACGTGTAAACACTTACATGTGTTCTACTTTTTGAAGCAGAAGGTAGAATATGATCTAATTGACCCGTCAGTCAAGGAGCTATCAAGACGTTTAAAAACTCCAAAACGCTTCTCCGTTTTATGAATCCCCATTACTGCAATGATACTCTAAATTTAACTGGAGAACCAAAATAACACAACTTAATTAGCGAAACGAAATATGAGTCATAAAGTTTTCTGGGTGGGTATTGTGGTAATTGCTTCCAGAGAATGAAAGTTATGAAGCGTTCCTGCTGTTATGTGATGGTAAATATCTTCATGTATACACAATGGTAGTATTCTTCATATTCATTCGCACAATAAAACGCTAGCAAGTGGTTTCTAGTAAATATAAAGTGCACAAATAAGATCTCTCTCTCTCTCTCTCTCTCTCTCTCTCTCTCGTCAAGTGGTGTGGAAGGGTAATGGGGTCATTTACACAGTCATGTTAAAGATGTACACAAAATTTGCATTGCCAGATTCTGGGGCAAATGAATATACAAATGGAAATGTTTGTAAAGTAGGAAGTGATGCTATCGTCCCTTTTATCTTTACCTCTACACACAGAAACATAAAGTGAACTTGCAATGTACCCTGATGCACCCATGTTTCATGTATGTTTCAGGAAGTATAGATGATAAAGGTTTATAAATACATGTCTGATATGGCTATTTCTGATAGTTCGTTTTATTTCTGAACGATCATTTGTTTCTTTTATCTGGTTGTTTCACAACCTTGGAGTCTGTAGACGTTTTTCACACGACAATGCCTCACGACGGTATAGTTGAACAACTGTTGAAAGACAACGCCGTTTTCTCCTGGAATCATGTCTTTTTGGTTCACTCTAACTTGAATAAGATGTATAAAGAACTCTTCTTTTATTTTTACATCCCACACAACTTCTGTTGTCGTTATTTGAGCGTTTTTTGTGTAACATTTCGGCAGTTCTGTCGGTAGGTAATCTTGTTTCCTCGACGGAAATTGAATTTCAGTTTTTAAACTCACAAATAGAACTCAAGATCTCACAGTTCTGTTACAGGTCCGCTAGGATTGAAATGCTTTGGAGATCCGTTTATAACATTTTTGTCCCTGTCGTTTTTATGAGTCACTCTTCTCAGGGATAAATGTTTTTCCACTGACCTTTCTCGTTCACCACTTTCTTCAGATGGCGGCTTTCCATTTGAGTCCAATGAATTTTTCTTCCTTGTCGATTTCATTCTTGAAAGTTCATTCTGTACATTTAATACTATGTCTTTTCTCACTTCCTTCGCTTTGTCTCTGGCGATATTTTGTACTTCTGTTGCCTTTTCTCGAGCTTTAGACTTTACTTCGGACACTTTCGTCTTTGCTCTAACCTTTGCTTTGCCCCAGTGTTCTCCTGCAATTTTCATATGTTTTTTACCGACAACAGTCATTCTGTCTCTAGCTTTATCCATCTGGATTTTTGCTCTGTCGATTGTCACATTGAGGTAGTCCACACCAACATTAATACACATAGAAACCAGAGCCAGTCCTAAGAATAGGTAGATTGAGGACACCAAAAAATATTCTGGCTGGCCAGGCACAATGTCACCAAATCCAATCGTGCTGATTGAAATAAATACATAATAAAATGAATCAATGAAATTCCATCCCTCTAAAATCATGTAAAAGAAAGTTCCTAAGAAGATGTATATCAACATGATAACGGAAGCAATCGGGAGTGGAAGGTTAAAATTTTCATCGATTTCAAAATCATTCATTTCATGGGAATCTTTTGACGTCACAGAGTCGCCGCATGCGCTCTCGGTCTCCTCCGTTTCCGGGACCATCAGTGTTATTTGTTGGACGCCATTTTCTTGCAGTGTAACCTGTTCAAGTGCGATCGCTTCTGCCATGTACTGGGCAGTGTCTTCCATGACGGCAATAGGAAGAGTCATTGTGTTCGGATTGTCGGACCCGGACTCTATATCGCCGTCTCTATTGGTTGACTCGCTATGCTCTCCGTCGTCAGCAGGTGCATGTCGGCGACCCCTAAGTCGGCGAACAGATTTCACAGACGCTTTCCTTAAGGCCGTTTTCCCTCGTTGAAATCCACTTTTCATGTATGTTGAGCCCGTTTGTCGTACTTTTATGCAGTAACCAGTGTAGTAATACCGACGGACAAATTTCCATAGGAACTTTAATCCAACTGTTAGCTTTTTGCCGACTTCTGCTAGCACCATTAAAGCCAAAGGAATTCCGATGGTGGCATAAAAGATCGTCATGACTTTTCCAAAGTCTGTGTTTGGTGTAATATGCCCATAACCTGAAAAAAATATTTTTGAAGGAATAAAATTATACTGAATGCAAAGGTTAAAATGTTACTGTCTCATAAATTTAAAAAATCTAGACGCGTATTTATACGCACAGGCAACGCAGGCATTAATGACCTGTTCATTATTAAGAAACTTTAGGTTTAAGAAATTCATTTTTTAAAGGAATGAAAAAATGAACATATATATATTACCCTTGATGCCCATATATATGTACTTATAAAATAAAACTTTTTTCCGAATTGGGAACATTCTATGTGTACCATATCTTCAGTAAATTTAAGAACTGGATTATTTGTTTGTCATGTTGTAAATTTTGAATTTATCGGTCGGCAGTAAATACAAAATTTACAACATATAAATTTTGTATTTACTGCCACCGGTAGATTAAAAATTGACAACATGACATGTTGTACTTAAAAGATAAAATGTTGTTTACTAAGAGGACCAATTGATAAAGGTTGGTTGGTAAGAGACCAAGTATCATCGAAAAATATTAATTTGGCACTTGGCATACGTTTATAAAGCAGCATCAGACATTATAGTATGCGGACAGCAAAATATCAATATAATGTCCGGATAAAGGCGGTTGATTTTGGCACAAGTAGTATGTATAACTTCATATGAATGCACGTATCTTATTTACATACAATTATCGCAAACGATGTTCATATTATGATACGGTAATGGGTATGTAAATAATTGTAGGTTAATGAAGAGATACACCCTTTTGTGATGTACTGTTTAAATGCACCAAAACAATCGAAACATCTTTACTGTTTGCTAACTTTTTTATAAATAATGTATATATGTCCGTTCTGATAGTTTAATAATCGATAAAGCAGCAAATTAAGAAATAATTATTATAATGTGTTTTACATTTTTCTGAAAAAAGAGTGTCTACTCAATCTAGGTTTTTTCATTTCATGTACAGATAATTAATTATTATTTTTTCCATAACTTCTGCCTTTAAAAAGTAGTGTTGACCACGAACGAAGACCGATTTTGAATTGTTATCAATGCAAGTTTACAAGATACTTTTTCTCTGATTTCTAGGTGCCTTCTGCCTAAAACATAGATGTTTTACATCCCTCTTCTGCCTTTCCGTCTTGTAAAACTGCATGCTTTAGCTGATTACAAAAAAGGGCTTCATTTTCTTTGAAAACTTGCAATCTTTTCAGCAAACAGATATCTCCTGGCTTTCAAAGTTGTGTTTTCCTTGGAGATTAGTTTCAAACGATCATCTGACGTATTTCTTTTATTGAAACACTCGAGTCTGTAGAGTTATCATTTTTTGAAACATTTTCTGTCCTGTTTATTCACTCCATAACAAACTGGCCTTGCCAGAATTCAAATTAAAACCTGACATAGAACCCTGATGCAAACGATTAGTAAGAATTCAGTATGAATATATCAATTATGAACTAAATTTAGTTTGCAACAATGGAAGACAAAACAATGTTTATTGCTTAATAAACACTGTTTATGCTGAAGAGGAATGTGGTGGCAAATGCAGTTCGGAACATTGTATTGCAAAACGCGGTAACAAAAGCGAACGAAATTACAGTCATTGCACATATTTAAGCTATTGCCATTAACATGGAAATGACGTCACATGGAGGTGCCTAGCCGTTTGGTTCTACACTATGAGCTCCACAGCGTCTACTAATGTAACCCAAAGGACGTACAAAGGTCAGTTAATGCCACGGAGTGGTAATGCTATCGGAATAACGAAGCGGTAACGATCAACTCTCGTTCACAGACGCAACCTCCCGGTGCCACTGAGGATATAATGGGGATCCACATATCGGAGCCTGTACTTTTTAATGTGCGTCATTATGTTGTCAATAATTTTGTACTCCTGAAAATTAATTGTGGTCTCCCCCTAGCCCGAGATATTTTTCAATATTGATTTATAGTTATCCACATATAATGCATTTATCTGATATCATATATAACCATTGTCAAAATATCTTATGATAAAAGTATGCCATCTTTGGCTTATCCCTTTCATGTGTTGGTCTCATAATCTGTTTAAACGTAAATCTACTCCGTGATTAGAGAGCATTAGAAATATATCCAGATCTGCGTGCAAACTTTAAATATTCTGATTCCGTTTCTAAATCTGTGACAATAGCTATTTCTGTCATATGACTGCAGCAACAAGCGATCAAAGTTTTATACATCAGCTTCAGTTCTTTATGATGAATTTCAATGATAACGTTTACATATATATAATGTGTCAATCATTTCAAATAAAAAATCGTCGTTACACTATTTAAAAGGCACATCATTTAGTTTTGTCATAGCTTTGGAATGTATCTAGCAAATACTACTGATTAAAATTATTTTATATTACTTTTCAACTTCCATAAATTTGATAATATAATTATATCACATAATTTCTTATCACAAGAAGTGAAATATATGAAATATGTCAAATAGGAGTAAGCATTAATGTATTTAAATGTACATGTACTTATCTGTAAACATTAAACGGTTATTAATGTATCTGCCCCTCGGACAAAAAAAAAAGTCGTAAGGGATATAGGTCTTCGGACTGGGACCTCGTTTCCGGTTCATTTTCCTAAATCTAGCCACAGATGCATAATCTACGATAAAAATTGAGTCGTATTTTCTACGTAATTAGGGTTTCATGACATTTGTGTTTTATTTTTCTTTGATCTGTTTGGAGAAACATTTTTCACCCGAATTCTGGGTTGATTAAATTAATTTTCTTTATTCGTTGTCAGGGGAATTCTACACACAAAAATCGACAACGATATGTATCGTCGGATTTTGAAAAAAAAAATATCTTACATTCTGACATGTCTACACATAGTCGAAGAAAGGTCTATATTTCATTTTTAAGAAAGAGAGAGGGCAATAAAAAGAACTTCGCTTTGAAAGTGTCAAGCACGTGCAATTTGTTTATTTGACTGTTTGTTATGTTTTACTAACAGATAACTTAATCCTTCTCCAGATTTATAAATAGAGTTTATGTCTTCCTATGCCATATTTAAAGTATCTTCGTTTGCGGAGAGAGAGAGAGAGAGAGAGAGAGAGAGAGAGAGAGAGAGAGAGCGCATTACAATTTCAGCACTGCTGCATTAAATTGGAATTGTATTTTTATTATTAATATCCATTAATGATAGTTTTGTCCATTGATATGCAGTATTCACTTGACGAATCACTGCTTTTGTTCTATTCTCTTGTGTGCGGGGGAGAATATGCATTAGAAATAAATAAGCCAAAATGATTCCATCAAATTTTCCCATTTAGAGATGATGAACAAACGATATAGTTTAATTGCAGATATCTCCGAAATTCAAAAACTTGTCCTAAAGCTAGCGATGTTTACCATCGATATCTTATTTAATTTTGCACTTTGGTGCTATTGATTTCAATCATAGAAAAAAATCACACTGCATTTATGCGAACTTTTCCTCAATTCATGGAAATGAAATAGATAAAGCTATCAAAACTCTTCTTACACGGAAATTTTGAGGAAATTGAAAGCGGTGTTTAATCTTGCCATTTTGTGAATAAGGAGTTTAGATAACGACGGGGCTATTAGCGTATTGAAAATGTCAATAAGGATAAGCAGAATGCTTTCTTAAAGACGAGATAGAAAACATGTTTTATATTGCCCAAACACAAGTATAGATGTATATTTTGACCAGCAGTGTCCGCCCATATAGAAATGTCAAGTTTTCTGATTGCTTCTGCTCCCTTGCAATCGTTTATCAAACACAGAGACAGAGGGTCTGTAACACGGAAACCCCCAAAAGTCAAGGGTTTGTCTGATGATGACAAAAACATATGAACCAAAGAGGCGCACTGGTGATAAGAAATCAAAGAATAAGCACCCGTGGGGAAGATTGTAATGCCAAATATATATAATCAGCGAAAATTCAAACATCAGCTAGTCCGATTTGATCATAATGAAATAAATAAGATCGAGTTAGATACCAAAACCATAACTACAGCTTACTTTCTTCCAAACACTGGGACGAAACCTACTGATAGAATAATGATCTCGACGGCGAAGATTTTAAAACGATGGAACACCACGAACTTCAAAATATCAAAATGAGTCTCAAAATTCAACAAAAAATGCTAGAGAGAGAGAGAGAGAGAGAGAGAGAGAGAGAGAGAGAGAGATCAGCATAAGCATCGCTGCTTTTAGTTTGTCTTGTTATCTTCGAATTATATCTATAAAGTATATTGCCAATGAACTTTGAGCCACTGACGTCAAACAGATATTGCAGGTTGCAGAAGCAGTTTAACAGATAGTCTGATTCCTAAACACCACTTGTATTTTATGCAGATTTCCACTTTTTAATGGGCGAACAGGTAAACACAGGTATAAAATATTGCTCATTCACGAACAATTTATGTCGGTAATTAACAATCATGAAGCAACGAAATATATACAGATCTCGAAGATGCCTGCATTACGCGGAAAACAGTGAGAGGAATCTATGAATCTGTTTGATTTTCATTTAATAATAATCTAGCAGCCTTTGAAGAGGGGAAACATCCCCCAAATCAAACAGTACGCGATGGATGCGATCCAACTTTCCCCTGCAAGACGCCATTTGGGTCCCTCGGGATAATCTCATCAGGGCCTCTTAATTACCGTATCACTAGGATTAATATGTTTCACACTTTCTTGCGTAATGATCTCGCTGGATGCTCAGCATTGATAAGTTAATAGATTAACGTTTGTCCAACGCAAAATGGTTTACCACAATAGTAACAAGAAACGGTGGTTTTTGCGGCGAAACAATGTTGATACATCACAAACCACCGTTAGCGTATCAGGTGACGTTGATGATATAATCAGACAGAAACCTCGTATCAACAACAGAGACAGGCTGTCTTTTGTACTGAAGCTAGTAAACGGTTTTACCTAAAATGATCCACTTGACATTTTTCAGCTCCAATTCTCTTTGGAATGCTTTGCTTATCAAAAGCAGAATTAGGATACAATTTCAACCTTAATTTCTTTTTAAAATCTATGAGATAGACTAACTTTTGTCGTCATGAATTAATTTCAGGGTAATTTTCTTGCTATATGGCTCATTACAAACATTTTTGAGAAATACCGGTACATCACTTAGCTCTAACTCATTCGTATTAATTTAAGAAATTGGAATACCGGTTTTTTAAAAGATATTTTAGAATGTGCATATTTTCCTGTGGAAGCATAAATTTACGAATTATTCATTTTAGCAATGATTTTTGACAAAGACATTACTAGTATACGATTAATCTTTGTACTTTTCTAGCTTCAATTCGACACTTCCCATTACCTCAGTAATTCACGAGTTAATGCTTTATGACATAGCATATTATATTGGCTCAGATAACTTATCTAACCTTGCTCTATAATCAAAATTGAAAGAGTGCAAAAAGGGCACCACAAAACAGCTTCTAATCCCGACAAGCGGGATAATATTATATGAAAAACAACCAAATTATTGATGATTATTTTCTAAATAATTGCAAAAACAAACTATTTTAATTATATTTCATATAAAGGCAGAACTACATTGCAGAAGTCCATTAAACAATTTAAAACTGTTAATGTAAGTTCGGGTTTTCAGAATTTCAGAATTTAAACAACACACTGACATAATTAAAAAACATATTATTGAAAAAATTCAGTAATCTATCAGTAAACATGTAAATTTTTTTTGAAAACTTTGTCTGCTTAGTGTTGAAATTCATCATGAGAACCTATCATTTGCCTGGGGCAGTATGTGTTTGTAGAACAATGATTTTTGTTTTGTAAGATGAGTAAACTTTTTTTGCGTAATATACTCTAAAAGAGTATATATACAAACATCTCTCATCTTTTTAAGTGATCACAATCCCCTTATCAGCACTAGGAAACTTCGCGCCTTATTCACACTATATCACTTAGGCTGATCGAAGCCTTCCTAAGATTTACTCATTCTTAATTGTCTGTTGTCATGTTTTTAAAAATATTTTGATCTGAATTTTTAAAAAATAGAAAAGAGGTGTATTGAGGATCACGAACTACTAATTTTTTTTTTAAAATTATGATTATTCACTGGTTTTGCAACAATTTGAAGTAAAAAAAAATCTATAAATTAAAAAAATATAAATAAAAGAAAGCGTATAATTGTTCACAAATGAAATCCTTAAGGATATTCTAAAACGATTTTACTTAGAAGCCGACCAAAAGCTTTCAGGGCGGGGTGGTAACCGCATAGAAACATTTTACAAGAAACGCATTCTAATTAATGCAAGATATGGGTTAATTAGTTACACCTTCTAAAACAACTTCTCAAAAATACCCCCTTTGAAAACAATCCTCATTTTAGTTTGAAATTGTTTTCCTGCAATAATAGAATGAAACAAAGCAGAATGAAACCAGGCACATTGTAGGAAAGTGTTCCAATAAATCCACTAAATGGGTTAATCAAATGCTGCTTTCGTACCCAGTATTTTTTTTTTAGGAGTCAGCAATATATACGAGCTGATATGCAATCTCCTATTTTAATGAAGAAATTACACTTTCGAACGACTAAAAATAACTTTTGAAACAAAAATGTGTGTAATTGGTCTGAATGAGAAGGTGCTGGGATTAAATAGGCGACTGGCACACTTTCTTAGACGCCGTCCTATTTTTTGTACAGTAAATCACGCCTGATAAGTGATACATTTGTCAATTTCGAAATTGAGATGCATGACTAAAATCTAATGTTGAAAATGATCTAAAAACTCCCACATACAATAGATAGGGGAGTTTCTCATTCTTACGAAATTCCCAAGAGGTGAAAAATATGGTTTTGAGACAAATGGTATTTTCAACAGACACACTACTAGCAAGATTTTTAAGTTTAAAAATGAAATTAGAAATATTCTGGTATATGTGGAGTTCATAATAGTATAACCATTCGGCGCTATGGCCTGATCTAATTAGAGCAAGAGTCAGGACGCAACAGTTTGGCATTGTATGTCTGCAAGATTAGTTCAATGAGAACATATAAGAACGCATTGAGAAGACGTGCTGAGTTCATGATAAGTATTTCTAAAGAGTGCTGCTAGTTTGTCTGCAATTTCAAAATACAGTATGATCCTAAAAGTGCTCTGAATGAAAACGAGGCAAGGGAAAGTTGCAGAGCCCTGAACCTTTTATGTTGGATTTTTTGTTATATTAATAATGTCTGATTCCTCTCCTGCAATAAGTGTAAATCATAAGCAATTTTCAGTTACCGTTTCGTCTGCTTTACATCGGGAATACATGCGAATGTTAGGAAAACTCGATGGCAGGTACAAAAAATACGAGTAGCTACTATGCAAAAAGATGCGGAACATGTCTTAGCGCCTGTTGCTTCAAGTTATTTTATGGGAGGTTTTTAGAGTAAGCTCTAGTAGTCAGTTCTAGTGAGATGGTTGATGAAAGGTGAATAGGGTCAAAGATCTCCCCCACAATTACACTGAAAGTCCCCTTGACGCTTAACCATATGAGATTCAAGGAATGCCAGACATGCGTCTCTGCGAAATTGATAGTGACATATGAATGTCTCGGGAATTGACAATAATAGTGACATGTGCAGTTGGATGTTTTTGCAGAAAACCATGTGATGCAAAAGCAGTTTTTATCTGACCTATGTGCTTATTGCGTAAATTCATTTCAATGTCGTAAAAAAAGAAAATTCATAATGTTAAATAACATGTTACACAGAATGAATTGTGTGGCGTGCGCTTAGCTTTGATTTGCAACATAAGCTGTCTTGATAATGAAAAAAATAGCAGATTGTTCATACAAGAAGGGCTGCCCCAACGACTGATAAAACACGTACAATTGCACATATTGTAAGAACCGGGAACTATAAAAAGTGCAGCAATTGCTGCTTTGTTTCGCGTTGAGATCAAACCATCAACACATTGGTCCTTGTGATGATACGGATATCAAGGTCCTGTGTCGCAATAGGCACTGGTTGTAAAACTAATGCTTGACATATAACTAATGTCATAGTCTGACGACGGATTTTAACAATGAAAAATAATTCAATGCTTAACTGGTTCTGAATTACATGTATATTATTGTAATTTTGATGAATGATAAAGATTGCTAATTTTGGGACTATTTACAATTTTAACAGTTGTTCTCTTTTTTCTAATTTTTTTCTCTCTCTCGTAGGACGAATTTTAAAAAATTCTTTTTTTCATAATTTGCAATATTAGGAAGTACATGTAATATACACTATATATATCGCGGATAGCTTACCTATTGTGGTATAAATCGTAGCGCAGAAGAATAGGGATCCCCACATATTCCACAATGGTTTTTGTGTGGTATCGTGGGGCGAGGACCTGATCATTTCCTCGTAATCTTCCAATATTTTTCGGGACTGTTCAATCCACTCTGTTTCATTCAAGTTTTTACTATTCAATTTGAACAGTTCTTTTCCGGTCTTTTCCCGGAAGTTCACCACTTTGGATCTCTGGTCCAATTCTTCTTCGTACTCAATCCAATGAAACATAATCATCCCAATGATAGAATAAAGCACTAGTAGGATAGACAGTCCCAATAGAGATTTGGAGACTGCATACATTTTCTTGAAGAAGTCCTTGATTTTGTTAATGAATGTCTCCAATTTGGTCTCTGGTTCCATGACCTCGTTTTCGGTCGCCTTCGCTTCATCTTCGGGTAAACTCTCATCCGTCTCAGAAGACATTTTGCGGTTATCCTCCGTCCCAAGATCCAGTGGCACTCCACTAATCCTCACCTCTGGAACCACCAACAGGCAACCACCTTGATTCCAGACCATGCATGCGCCTAGACAGTTTTTCTACTATTATCGGAACGGAACTTTCGTTTTTATCTCGCTAATCCAGACTGCTGGTGACTTGCTATGTTCGCTCTCTGACTCTCTCTATTTTTATACCGTTCTGTGCAAGTGCTCCCTACCACCGATTCTCTCTGTACCGTCAATGGAAGACAGGTTTCTCAATAGTTACGATAAATTTCAGTAAAAAAATAGAAGTACTCGAGAGAGACACTACAATGCTTCAAATTCAGTGAAGAGTCGATAAAAGTAAGCTTTCTGTTACAAGCGTAGGGTCACGAGCGTAGCTGCAACTTTTCCCTCTGCAAACTAAATATTAGAAACATATGTTGTTGTATAGCGCTCAAATCTTGGCGTTCTGTCATTGGAGGTTGCGAGTATATATATACTCGTTAATGCTATGTCGTCATAATCGTACGGAATAGTCCGAACTTTTATTGTTGTATTAGTAATATCCACTCACAAGACACTTCCCCCTTTGCTCGACTTTTTCATACAGTGAAGAGAAAAAAATGATTACGCATTTACAAACTCAACAATGACCATGTTATGAAGCTCGAGGCATGTCAGTATTTTACAGCATCAGTTTGTAATGATGACCACATGTGGATAGCTACGACGGATTGAACTAGGGTAATGGCTTTGTCCACATTTACCGTCGGGGGTAGCGAAAATAGGAATCAATCTTTTTTTTAACCGTCCCGTCGTTAACCAAATTTTCAGAGGGCAGTAAGTCAACATATGTGCTTCTCCCTCTATTTTGATAACGCAGTATAGTTCTTGTTGTTTGTACACAGTCTGTGAGTACCAATTCAGCTATTAATTAAATGAACTTGTGATAATACAACTTAACGAAAAAGGAAACATCGTCGTAATGTTAAAATATAAACCTACCATGCAAGAATTAATTATATTAATTGGGAAATTTATGGCTGAAAATTTAACCTTTTCTAAATTAACTATATCGACGCAGAACGCGAATGTGATATGAACATGTATGCAATGCGCAAATAGGTGATTTGAACTAAATTTATGTGATGTGATTATGATAAGATATTTTTGGTCCATGAATTTTTTAAACAAAAAATGTCTGCTTTAATGTAGTGAAGATGTTTTACACTTGGTCGTTTGGTGATTAGAAAAAATCTTATCAAATTATAGCTTTGCCGAGACATCGTGTGATCAAGTAATCTAAGAATTTCAGAATGAAAATGCAGTAACCAATCATCATCGATTATCAGAGGCTGTAATACGTTCTTTAAGGATAAGGACACGGTTCATTACCGTTTTCATGCTAAAGAGAGAACTATTAGTGCATAACGTATCACTTACACGTGTTAAAAAGCTTATTCTGGTTGCCTTATATTGTGTACAGACAATTTTCACTAATTAGACGGATGATCATATAAGTAGATCTTCTGATTCCATAACGCACTCTGCGACTTTCTGGTAGTTACGGAACATCGGACGCCGTTTAGCGATTGCTTGCATTTACTATAATAACTGTAATGCTCCTGCTTTGCACTTGGGTGCTGGTGTAAAAAGTTTGAAAGAATGCATTGGTTCTTTACATTACCTGTCAAAATTTGTAAATATCAAGTCTTTGTACTTTCAAAGTACATGTACATGAAAGCACATAGAGTAATTGAAACTTTTTCCCATAAGCTAAATTCAAGTGGTTGTATATCAAGCTTGTACATCCAAATTTAAAGTTATGGTTTAAGCAAAGACACGAATGTTATTTATGTCTCTGGTTCAAGTGACAATGTAATTAAATTATACTTTATTTATTTCTTATGATTGTAGCAATTTTATTTTTCGTTACTGTAAAAACACAATATTCTGTCTTATTATACCTAAGCACTAAATATATGTTTGATCTTACAAAATTCTCAACGCTTGAAATTAAGTAACTTAATACTGTCAATATAAGGATTTTCTAATCAAATTAAGCGGTTTAACAACCTGTATATCCAAGAGTAGTGACGCATTTAAAAAGCTCGTTCTCTGAAAAATTAGATTATCTCTCAAAGATTAACTTATCACAATAATTGTATCGTAACCTCTTAATGATGAGCGTTGAAAGATTCATCCTTGGCTCTTGCTAATTTAAAGATTCTGTATATCAACGTGTGAAGAGATAAGACCGAATCTTAACTAGAAAACCAGACTAATTCAGTTTCACATAAAAACACAGTAATAGCCTAATCTCTCAAAGGAATATCGTTTTGCAAAGCGGTTATTGCTCATCGCCTTTTTCCCGGTACTTAGCACCTTCCAATTTCCGTTTTGTCCGGCGATACCTTCATTCGGCCGCTGGTACAATTACCTTGATAAAGAAAAGTAGAAATTAAATCAGATTATCCGTTGCCTGCCTATCTTTTAAAAATAACACATGAATATCTCCAATAGATGGCCACTTGTGGATTCACGGGAGTCTGTTGTTGGAAGTGCCAAAATTGTTTTGAAATTCCCGCTCGTTTCTTTTCTGTATTTTATACCGTGCCAAAGTAATGGGATTATCTTATATGTGGAGCGGTATTAGCCTACCAACCTTTTGTTAGGTTTAGTAAAATAAAATCTGTTTTTGTGGTTAAAATATAAGAATATGAGGTCCAGATTTGTGTATTCAGTTCAGAATTGTCAGGAGCCACATTCCAACGCCTTCTCCTAACGCTGATTTCATTTAAAGCATTCGGGAAAATCTGATAAACTTCCAGTTGTAATTATCTCAGGAAAATCATAAAAGAACTCCAAGACAGGTGTTCATTTATTAAAAATAAAACTCAATAGCGATACATATTTTTTCATGTTGCACTCTTTTTTACACTTGCAATGCAACGATCAAATATTATTCGGTTAAATACTATTTGCAGATAAGAATATTGTATACAATGTTTGGAAATAAATCATATTTCTAAACAGGTTGCAGTGAATAAGTGCGATATGTTTTTTGATTAGCTGAGCGGCTTTTCATCTTTTGATAGATAAGATTCCGAACAATTTTGCTCTCAAAATGTTTAATGTTTTGTTTCCGAGTTTTGCAAATTACGTAACAAATACAAAAGTTAAACAAGCTTTATACAATACAACATCATTCTTAATATTGCCAGTAAATCCCAGTATATAAAATATTTATATTTTTTGTTTATTTGTTTTAATAGTTCTTGTATCTCTTAATCTGGCAAAAGAAAGCGCCAGTTTAACATCCCTGGCGATGAAGAATAAGGAATAGTAAAAGTACAATTAATTATGCTTTTTAGCATACGTAAATAAAGATATAAGAAGAGAATTTCAGAAAAACTCAAAGCAATCGCTAATGCCTTTCAGATGCAAAATTTGTTTTTGTTTAGCCTGGTTACAATGGACCGGTATCGCAATTTGATTCCGCCGTGATATGATTGTGTGCAGCAAGATGGTACATCCTTTTTTTCCAGACAGCTAGAAGTGCGTTAGGAGGTAGTAAATCGCCGATCAGATCTCTTGTTTTGCCTTAAAAAACAAGGTTTGATGACTTCTAAAAATTTGTATAAAATGTTTTCGCATGTAAAGTTCGTTCAAGCATCGCAAATGGAACCCCAAAAAGACTGATGGATTTCTGTCAGGGCTAGCGGTAGGCGGCATGCAGAAAAATTTGCTCTGGTAGCTTATCTATTGTGCAAAAGTTTCATCTGATTTGCATGGATCCTTTGTTTAAGTGCATTTGAACTCAATTTCAAATTGGGCTAGGCCAGGATATTGTTTTATATGTTTCACTTTAATCTGTACATAAAAATGAATGAAGCATAGATATTGCTCCATTGCTTTATTCTCTTCATCATCTTTATTAACAATATTTACGCTGCTAAGTTGGTTCTCAATATAATTATACTAATCATTTTAAGAAGATACTGTTTCAAATTTAATTGTTTTTGCACCTTTTCAGAGGACTGGATGCCCAACAGTTATACCTTGAAAGTTTTAATATAATATTTGGGCATAAACTATCAATATGTGATAACAAAAAATCTTGATATTTTAGCATTAATATTTAAATATTTTCCATTATCTTTTTGAGAGGTCTTCGTCTAAAAGAGATTAATATAGTCTAAAAGTAGCCACGACCATCCACTCTCTTAATTCTTGAGGTTTCCCCTAGTGGTCTGTTAATTTCAATTGTCTAAATTGAACTGTGTTTACATGTAACATAGTCAGTTGTGTATTTAAATAAAGGTAAAGTAACCCACGGGAATGACACAGATGAAAGTATAGTTACTTGAGGGTATAGGTCGGACAAAGATGAAATAACTGGGACAGATAGAGTTAAGTCACTAAAGAATGGTCTAGGTAAAAATAAACTTGTGAGTATGGACGAGATTTGCACTCAACTATACATCGTATTTCTATTTATCCATGAGGGTGATACATTGCACCCCATTTTTAATACTTATAATAAACATACCAATTTCGTAACTGTAGATAACTGTTCACTGTCGTATTTTTGTTTAGATCTCAAGTCGAACATGTTCTTGTACTTTTGTGAGCTAAATTTCTGACAGATGTAGGTACATATAACGTCTTGGCTTACACAAACAGGTCAAAACTTGACACCAATATCATGAGGAATTCTGTCATATTCGCTAGTTTTGTCGTACTATATCATTTAATGTTATTTGGATTGGCTGCTCTTCGCAAAGCAAACCTAATTGCAGGTCATGACCCGCGAAGGTCAATTATAGTGTGACTCGCACTGATGTTGTATTGAGGATCTGATGTAGGGAAAAGAAAAGACATATCTCACCACAAATTATTGTGAAATCACCCTGCATTGGATAGATACATGTACCTTGGATCTGACAACCTTGGTTTAAAAATATACAAATAAGTCATGCACTCATAGTTTGTGTTGCACATTATTGAATTTAAACACAGTAACTATTTTCTTCTCCAAACGCATAAGTTGCAGGTCATTCTGTAAAGGCATATTAAAGCAAGTTGAAAAGTGATCAATGCATTGTGAAACCAATCACATTATATATAAAACTAAACGTGATAATTACACCATCCATATATATATATATATATATATATATATATATATATATATATATATAAAATAGCTGATGCAAAGTTAAAAGAACTCAAAAAACAAAATAACACATATACCGGTATTTCCCATTTGTATTTACAATTTGACAATTATAATTCCCGCCACTATAGGAAAGGTACTTAATAGAAATGCTGCTAATTGAACAATATTTTCCATTTAGATGATAGACAACATTCCAGTTATGTAAAATACAAATAAAAACTTTGCAGAAATTGTAATGCTAGAAATAAATAGGAGTCGAGAGTTGAATATATATATATATTTCCGAACAAGAAACAATGTTGTCTTGTACAGAAGGTCACAATTTTAACTCCGCAGCAAACAGCTGAAGACCAATTCATCAGTTGAGACAAAATTGATGTACCTTTTCCGAGCGCTAATTGTGTCCTGTTCTTCTATAAATATAGAAAATAAAATGGTTGATTAGGGGCTGATTAATGTGACTAATCAACGTAATGCTTTGATGGTGAGTGTGGGCACTTAGAGAAAATACATTTAACCACTCAAAGTTAAAGAATCATCCATAATATAAAGACAGATAGGATTAGCCACCCGTTTTTCTTTGGTAGGGACCTCATATACTAATGCTTTTGTTGACAGAATAGATCCGAAACAACCATAAGAAAAACAGAATAATGGAAGGTTTGAAGTGGTAGCAATTTATACCAAGCTCAACTCATATGTTAAAAACATGTTTAAAAAACTTACTTAAATCACAGAATTAGTTTGAACCATACTGTTTTCCATTATTCATATTTTGATTTATTTTGTTGAATGCATTGGGGCTATTGTGAACCGCCTCTCTCAGAAAGAATGATTTTCTGAATTATATATCCAGAACTCGGAAATAAACGAATATCTGTTTTGTCTGGTTTGCTTCATATCTTCGTATTTTTAAAAGACTTTTAAATATATCTCCTTGGTTTTTTACAATTTATGTTGCATGTTCTCTGGATTTACTACTGAATGACACTTCCCACGAAAAACCAACGTTGTTGACATTTAGTTGGTGTTTCCATCACAGCGAGTATATTTTATTTTTTAATATTGCCAAATTTTTTGAAGCAATAAATTCACATGTTATTTACCTCCGTGGTGAAATATTGAATAGTGTAAATGTTAAAAGAAATTCTTTACATTTCAATGAAATCTAAAAATCACTCTTAAAACTGCGATCACTGCATGGGAATGAATCTAGAACCAGTTTCCTTTTCTTCAAAAAATGACATTTATCTTTCCATTAATAAGATAACATTGAACATAACTTTTCTACTCCCATTGAGTTCCTATTTTCGCAAGTTTTTGTTGTTTATACACCTGTTGTACATACTGGTTTAAAGCATCATAATTGCGTTTTCCAGTTCAAATTTACCGAAGGTCTATGTAAGTCTAATTGTTGCCTGCTAGAAGCAGATAGTACTACATCTTATCATCACCCACCTGTCAAAATCGTCCATATTCTTACATTTTTGTAAGAGATATGACCCATTTATACTGCCATTTTGGCCTTTTATATAGGTTACTCGAACAGTTCAGTCCATGAATAACCATCCAAAATGTTTACTATTTTTCTCATAAACCACAATAATGATTTTTTGAAGAGATCTGTTCTGTAGATTCTTGTTCGGAAAACTAACGTATAACTTGATGGATGTTGTTAGGAATTCCCAGAAAAGTTGCAGTGCCACTAAAAACAATATAACAGATCTAGAAAAACGTGAAAAATAAAAATGAAATATGCCTCGATTAAGCAAACGAGAATTACTACTGTAGTAAAACATATCGATCACTGGTTCAGTGTCTTGGTGAATCTTTGCTGATGAAAATACATGTATAACAGCATTACAGAATTGAGTTTATTTATGGTTGTTCCTATTTAAAGTACACACACTTATGACAGAATAGTTCTAGACTGTATAATTATTGTTGTTTTTGCGGTTCTTTCTTCAGATTGTCACGCTATAAATCATGTTCTAGCTCATAAATTACTTTGAATCTTAGTAGTTTACAGATAGTCCTAAGAAACATCACCAGTCTGGTGTTCTGTAGGTGAACTTTACAGTATGAGATTACCTTTACCATTCATAAGATCACGTAAAGCAGTTTCCAAATCACATTTTATAGTAGCCTAGTATTTGTTTAGTAGCCTTCATCTTTTTTAAAGATAAATTGTGGTTGTAAATAGGGTTGTAAACAAATTTTTTAACGAAAATGATTTGTCAAAAGAACTGACAACAAAAAGTTGCTAAATAAAAAAAAATCATCTCCAAATTAAGCATTGGGTGCGTTTGTTTAATGTTTTAAGGGTATTTTTATATTATAGCTAAATTACTGTAGACCAATATTTCATACCTCAAGAATATTGAAACCTAAAGAATTCATTCGTTTAACAAAATGGTGTTAATATTTTTCATTCTGCCATCTATTTTGTTGTTGTACTGTAACATTGCCTATATTAATTTTTTTCATATGCATAATATTATTAATTTTCTCGTAAAAATACATAAATCTGATCTACTAGATACAGTACATAGAAATCGTTTGTAAGAGATATATGTTTTTGTGTCAAGATTTAAGGTTCTTAATTTATGCATTAGTATATCTCACTACATTCCTTGAATAAGCTGTAATCTTTATGTACGTTTTTTACCTTTAAATCTTATTTGACATTATACATTAGATATGACATAGTTTTTTAACAAAATGTTTATTAATAAGGTCTTTGATATCAGAGACGTTGTACCTCAAATATTAGCTTATATCTAGTTTTATACATCCTTTGTTATTATAAAGACAATATATGGAGAATAAATAGCCTTTCCTTTTTTTTTTACAGACTGTAAACTAATAAACATGTCTTGGGAATATAATATGAAGTTGTGCACCAGAAGGAGTTGTAATACAAATATCAATAATATGTAGAGATCTATCCTCTACTAAGTGTCAACTTAATAATAAGACACTGTCATAAATAGGAATAGCACTCATGTATCAATATACATGTATCTTACATCCTGCTAATTTGCAAGAAAATGATTGGTTTACAGCTGTCACGTGGAGACCTTATTATAGAATAGAATAAACACTTACTAAGCATTAGGAGGATAAACTAATGCTATGAAGTTACAAAACCGTTTGGATGCGGTTGGAAATTCTTTTTCTTTTTCAAAATTTATTACATGTAATTGGCCCAATACATCTTTATTTATACAGAGGTATTCCTTAATGTGGATTCAACGGAACCATCCTAAAATTTATGATTTAATTTAAGATAAGATAGTCATGAAACATATGATATTGTGTAAAAACATCAGTAGTGCTGCATAGAAACTCAAGGACAAAAAGCCTTGAGTATCAAGACACTTTCGTGAAGAAAGAAGGCTTCACGTGCAACTAATGGTCCTTACTCAGCCTATTAACTGTGGCTGAAGGACGATAAGATATACAATGCATTTATATATGTGAGTAGATGTGAGTGTGTGTGCTGCAATTACCAATTAATTACGTCATTACGATAATGAGTGATAATTAACAATCGGTAAAGGGTCAGGGATATGACCCAAATATTTTGAATACCTTTTATATCGCTGTTTTGTCAAGATAATAAGCTGAGCCTGTATTTTACAATGTGTCTCTTCAGATTCGCTTTCGATAAAATATTTATAAAACATCTATATCTAATTTCTAATTTTATCCAACATTTCGTACTTTAAATGATATAAGCATGTAGATGTTCGAAAAAAAATTAAACAAAGTTCATTTGTTAAAACCATGTTTAAAAAACGCGCATTTACAATTTCACACTTTTTATTATGGATAAATAACAAAAAAACATGCCAAAAATCGCCCGCGACCTTGTGTACACAATGCTGTATTTAAACCAAGATTCAAGGTCGGTGCCATCATTTGTAATAATGGATGACTAGGTGATTTTTTGTATCATTTGCTTGTGGAACCTCAAGCGTCATAAATAAGGACGTTCACTTCTGGACGGGGACAGAAGACTCACAATTCACCTACACAGTAGACAACCGTCTTGTGTACTACACGTTGCATATGAGCAAGTATTCCACTAATGTGTAGGTATTTCTGCACGTTTCTATGTTTGTTTACAGCAATGAACTTTTTCTGTTCAAATGTAGTCAAAAGAAAGCGTGTAAATATAACTGGTTCGTACGTGTTTTTTGTTGTTTGATGGTGACGTCAAGATGTGACGTAATGAAAAAACTGAAATAAAAAGGATCATGATACTTTTGT
>WFKH01010211.1:19870210-19887498 GCA_016163765.1 Magallana hongkongensis | reverse complement strand
CCCCCCCCCCCCCCGACAGCTATTGAACCATAGCTTAACCTTAGTTTTTAGTTTTATCTCAGAAATGGATGGTTATGTTAAAATATGGTTATAACTCATGGTTATACCTTAAAAATTGATAGCTTATGAATAAGAATTGCAACGTATGTGACGATACCTGAAATTTTCGCTCATAACTGCCAATGTTAAGCTTTTTCCGCATCTAGCTACTGTATGTCAAATTTTTTTTTGTTTTGTGTTGTTTTCTTTCTCATGTGTTTTACATTATACAAATGTTTTGCTCCTGCCAGTGGATTTATTAGGTTGATGAATCTTGAACAAGGGCTGGACCTTCCCAGGATGCACTTCAAACAATGGCAATGAGAGATTCGCCACTGTAACTGTCGGAATCGAGCACAACAATACAAATCACGACGGCGCACTCAACAATGAACCCGATCTTAAACAAGAACATAAACTTATTGACCGATATAATAGTTACTGTACAGAAAATTAAAGATAGCCATTAGAACCATTTTAACAAGACCTTGGACTTTCGTAAGGATGTAACTAACTATTTCTTGGATAAAGTTAAAAATGACGCTGGTTTCGAGTGAAATATGCATAGATTGCGTAGTCTTAGCTCAAAAGCCAGACAAATCTTGTTGATTTCAAAGAGCCATGGCTGAGTGGCCAGCAATGAAATAGGCAGGCCTACGTCACATTACTGTTTGACACAACTACCCAAAGTCCAAGCTCTTGTTAAAATGGTCCTAAAAAACCCCAAATGTTTTATTTAAGATGGGTCGATCAAACTCCGGTTTTTGTTTTTTTTTGTTGGTTTGTTTTTGTTTGTTTTTAAGTTTTTTCTGTTGTCCTTTTTTTCTTTTTCTTTTGTTAATGAAAGTATATTTTCCTTCTAAAAACTGGAAACACATTTAATGCCATTTATAAAATAGTTAACAACTGTGTTATATCAGAGTCTCCGTATACTTATGTAAGAAACGTTATTATGTTAGAAATTCATAATAAGTGCCACTTTTATGAATAATCTGAGAAAAGATAAGAATTGTCGAGGAAAGAATAGCGATTGAGAAATTCGAAACTGTTAACAAATACAATATATCTGGACACATTTTCATCAGTTACAGTATTTATGCATATATGGTTGTAGATCTCGTCTTTCACTGCTCGATACTCTTGATATAAAAATACCTGTTGTACTAAAAAGAAAAAAAAATTCATAATATTTCACATGCTTTTTTTTTCTTCATCTTAAAAAAAAGGTTGTTTTCTTGTAGATTATTTAAATATAAAAAAGACTTTTACATGTACAATTTATGAACAAATACAAAACTTTGAAATAAAACCAAAACCTTTAAGACAAGCTGTCAGATACATACATTTTTCATACTAGTTGTAGATATCATTAAATGTTTATTTGCCAATTCTGATGTGTATAGTGAATAAATATGTAAGTATTGCTCGTTACGGCTTTCATAAAAGAACTTATTTTTCTCTTTAAGCAACACGCGTGCTAAAGTAATTAGAAAGAGGCAGATAAATCGAAAAGGAGTATAATAAATATATATTATTATACTTTCATGTTAATGAAATCTGATTGGTTTAGACGCAGTTTGTAATCCGTTCTATTACCATCAGCGTTAGCAACACACTTGGCAACGGGTAACACAACAAATTGTTACATGCGCGTAAATTATTCATTCGTCATTCCTAAAGAAGTCAGTGAAGTTTTCTTTGAAATTAAGACATTCAGTATAATAAAATAAAAAGTGCCTGTTGGGGAGGGTAACAGTTGAAATTGACACCCCTCGAAAACCACTCAACCTCCGCTTCGCGTCGGTTGACAACGATTTTCTCGGGGGTGTCAAGTTCAACTGTTACCCTCCCAGACAGGCACTATTTATATAATATTGCATTGATGTACCCATAACACCCATATCTATTTTGTTAAAGAAGGAAAAAATGTCATTGGTTCTTCAGTCAGCAATCTTAATAAAGCAAGATTTGCTTTTGCAACTATGGATCACATATCGGTAAATACTGTAAAGGGGTTATTTTCGCCCAATCACGTCTGTAAAAGATTTCGCGTCGTTTTATATTCGCATTATCACTGTTGTGGTTAAAGAGAATCAACTTGCAGTTTTTAGTTACATTCGTTTGTTCGTTTGTTTTGCCCACGGTCAATAAAAGTTAATGACGCGAAAATAAAACATTTCCATATACAGTAGAATGCTTTTGTGTCATAGATTTCAGCTTACGTCGATTGGAATAGCGTCAATTTGGGACCATCACCAAATTACATGTACTTCAAAAAAGTTGATATGTGTCAGGGTTGATTTTCCTTTAGTGACGTGATTTTCCTTTTGTGACACTTGTTTTGGTAATGTCAATCAAAATCAAACCTTTCTCATGAAAAAATCAAACTGTTACAGAAAAACGAACAAATCAAACAAATAAATACCCGAATTAAAGACATTGCCAACAATGTGTAAACTATAACATGTGAGATGAAACTGCCTTCAACATTCAAGATCGAGATAAAATCGAAGTACTGAAAGTACTGGAAATCGGTTAACAAGCTTGTTGTCAAGTTGTGAATATATGCATAATATTTTTATTTAAACTAATTATCCAGTTAATTATTGTCATTTAATATGTCGTTTCATTGTCCAACTTAAGATCAAAACGCAGTAAATGTTTCTTTTATTAAAAAGAACAATCATCATATAAGTTTAAAATTGGACAATTTGTCATTCTTGTTCAAAAAATGAAATATACACACATCTAGTAATGGTCCAGCTTTCAGTACTCTCAATGCTTTGATTCACCGTCACATATAGATAGCGCTTTGACTAAGCGTATACGCTAACCGCTTAAAAAACTATAACCCAGCATCACTCTGCATTTAAAAGATTATCCATTTAGTAGTTTGTGTATTCAAAGAATGCAAGGTCGATGTCATTATAGAATGACAGAAAAATGGATACTAATTTTGGAATCTCGTGCTGAGCGCGAGGAAAAGACGGAAAAGTGGTGCTCACCCGGCTAAGGGACAGACTTGAAGGAATTCTACCTACAGGGAAGACCTATCACTCGGGGTCGGTGCCTGAGTAATGACTCCTCTTGTTTCTGTGCATGCAGTCACGGCGCTGGTGACGTGCAACAGTTGGTAACCTGCAGTGTAAAGATCTACCTGATCCAACTAATCCTAGAAACAAACAGATTGTGTTTATTTTTGAGAGAGAGAGAGAGAGAGAGAGAGAGAGAGAGATGGGCATCGTCGAAAGCCACGGGTTTTGTGTCCATTTTGCTTCCACAAACGTCCGTGGCTTGCGACGATCACAGAGGGGGGACATTAATGATTTTCTTTCTATAATTGGCTAAAACTGTATCTAAAAAACCTGCTATATTTGATTAAATATATATATATTCCTTAATGTTTTCCGCGATCTTCTTTGGTACTTGATGGGTTTGATGATTTTTAAATTCGGACACAACATACTTTATGATTCTAGAGTACTCTGTAGTATTGTAGGGATAAGGTATAAGATGTATACTAGTATACCATAACCAATACTTACGCACAGATTAATTATATAATCTCATGACATGTGAATGTACTAGTATTACGCAACATGCGAATCTTTGTAGATTTTGGCATGATTTTCAATTCTGTAGTCTCTCCTACAAATATTTTAAATCCATTATACTTATTCATAGAGGAAATCCTACAACGGATACTTGTACATTTACATACATGTACTGCGACCATTATTTTGTCGACTTTCTGGAAAAAAAAGAGTTGCAAGCGGTCTTAAGTGCATGATCGCAAGGTTATATTATCTATGTAAACACGACTAGATGAACCTATCTTTGCTTTCCGTTGGTTTGTCAATGCTTGGATATTAACTACGAACAACAATGTCTGTAAGAAAACTAATATTTACCTCGCATGCCTGACTGTTTTTATACAACATGTCTGCAACTGTTTCTTCAACGAATTGCCAATATCTATCATATATATAATCGCACCTGAACCAAGTTTAAATTGAGTAGAGATTTCGTTTACCCTTGAGTCAATAGACTGCATTGTATTTACTCATACTCTGAAAGGAACAAAAGCCTGCTATCTTAATTATTTTTCTTTGTGGAAGACAAACGTAAAACATAACGCACCAGTGTTAAAAGACAATTAGTGTTTTGTTGGGTTCCCTTCTTTTAAGAGGAAAATAGGATGTATCTATAGGGTTGTTTTATTTTTTCCAGATTTCATAATCGGTTAATCCACTAAAAAATTAGATTACATAATTGTATGATGGTCTCAAGGTTTAGCAAAACAAAACAAAAAACAACCCAGTGTATGTTCCATGCTCAACCTCAGCAATCCAAAGAGGAATGTTAATAAATTGACTGTGTGTGAAGTCGAAGTCTGTGGTTTGAAGACCATAATTATTCCTGTGTCTTAAATATTCTGGTTTCATTAAAGATCTTTGCATGAAAGTAAAAGAACAGACGTTGTGGTCGATAAAAAGCAATAAAAACACAACACAAAGTGATTCCAAACATGGCATTCAAGCGGCAATCGGTTTGTGGGACGCAGTTTGCAATTCCCAATGCAAAAGTGAACTGCATTTTATAGATTCCAATTCACATTTTCTGGAATTTAGAATTGCGAAATGCGTTCCAAAAATGGAAAGCCCATTCGAGCGCATTCGGTGATGATTTATAGGGAGTCGTCGTGAACTCAATACACTTGTCTGTACTTAATATAATTAATGTAGGACTAGTATCCTTGAAAAGTTTTTTGAGTTTTAGATTGTGGACCAAAACTTAGAAATTTAGAATATAACATTTCTAGACATTAAAAACAAAAGCAAAGTCATTTTTAAAATGCAACTAATTGTTAATTCTTTTAAGAATATTAGAGCTATGCACAGTTTGGATTTTTAGTGGTATTTGTTACTGGACACGTGCGCATATGAATTAAAATTTCTGCGAAATATTATTAATAGTTTATTTCTTTATTCAGAGTTAAACTTGCAAAATGAGAAAAGGAATAGAGCATTATAAAGAAAACATTCGATTGATTTTTTTGTTTGAAATATGTCTATAAATGTATAAATTTCTTTTGATCATCTGGAAATGGATATTAAATTTGCATAAGCGACAATTTTCAAAGGCATAACAGAAACGAATAAAATTAGAATTTGTGAAAATATGGAATTCATGTAAGGTTTAGAACCTTAGAGTTCATGTGAGCAAAATCGTTTTGTCCAAAATGAAAGATGGTACAAAAAAATCGAAGCAATATAATTGATTTTTTAGATCACATCCCAATGTGTGGTATCGATTGTCGGGCTTTGTTTACGATTTTTAGTGATAAAACGAACAGAAATAGGATTTAGCACAGATGAAAGTTAGTAAGACGTTATGTAAACAGCTCATTCCAAACAATACGGATCGAGATATATTTGCCAACAAAAAATGATCAAATGAATAGAAATAGAAGCCTTTGCTCCAGATGTCTTTCAATAAAAATAAAGGCATTAGTATATTTGGTAGAAATTCAATACTTTAGGATTTATAAAGAAGATGCGACAAATTTTGATGACGCGATGGGTCATTAACCGATTTAGAAGGAATAAAAAAAACTTTGGATCGCAGTGAACCAAGATATGTGTTAATTTGTAGAACAAAACATCACCAAGATGCTTGGAATTTTTGCATTATGCAATAAAAATGAAGAATCGCTGGATTTATTGCAGGAGAAAAGACGAGAACATCAACAACTATAAAACGATTGAGATAAATTTGTCAATTAGATAGTTTGAGTAATGCGCAAAATCGTGAATAAACAAAGAGAGCTTCAGTACAGTTCCTGAACTGCTCTGAATTCAGATACCAGACGTCAACACCTATCAGTCTTGTTCAGATTAGACAAGATTTCTCTTTTCTCAAACCATGCCTTATATACATATCAATTGGCGTCCAAAATATGGCGTTGTATGTTACAACCGCTAATGATACAACGCCGCTGAATATAAAAATGATTCCTGTGAATAAACTGTTGCATTAAAAGTCGGCTATTTTAACCGCTATGCTAAATTGCCGCTAAATGATAGAATTGTATTCTGCGTAGAAGCACACGAAAAGCTTTATAGTTAATAACATGTAAAAAACAGAAAGGTATCGATGAATCAGAATTCATGGTACCATGCATGATGCAAAATAAAAGCAATTTTTCAATCTATATATATACATCACCTTACATGCAGTTGTTGGATTAAACATTTCCCTAAGATGTTACAGGAATATTATTTTCTATTCAACAAAATATAAGTAGTCGTAGAACAGTATTCCTAATTGTCTTTGACAATTAAGTGTTAAATACACAATGTATCATTTAGTGGAAACGAAGAGCAAAATGTATTGCTACCAATGTTGTAGTTACATACAGTCAGAATAAATATGCAGAGCAATAAGTTATAATGCTGAGACGTGTTTTACTGTTATTGTGGTAAAGTATCATAGCTATAGACGTGTTGAGATCTCGACAGACATCAATACCCGGTATAAGACACTAGACGTAGTACGCCGGAAGCTAGAGTAAAATTCCTCCGATCAGAAAATGTAGTGCACCGGATGACCCTATCTCTAGATGTAGTAAACGTCTTTTATTATCTCCCCTTAGTCATCTGATCCCAGGAATGAGCAAGAGTACAGAGAGTTACTCAGAATACATCAAACGAACGTTCATGTTACAAAGATCTTTCCCCTGGTGTTTCGACCTGGAGAATAATTACTTTTGTAAAGTTAAAACACTTCATTTCGACATAGATTACTTTTGCGATGATTTTCTAATTTTGTCTTTTTTATTCTTGAGTTTTGTTATTTTTACAGCAGACAGATGCATGCTAATTTTTTGAAGTTTTTTGTACGAGTTTTTCTTTTCAAGTAAACTCAGAATTAAAACAACCAAGCTCGTGCCACCTAATACTGCAATCAAATATGACGTTGTGGGGAGAATTGTAATTTGTTTTAAAAAGAAAACAACCCGGAAAATCATAGTTACCGTCGTTAGACTAAATGAGTAACTTCTTTTTAATAAAAATAAACAAAGTTTTCTGCGTGCGTGCTCTTATGTGTACCACAAGAATCTAACACAGCTGTTAGGGAGGAAAACCAAGGAACAAACCTTCAGATCTAGAGAGAAAAAAATCTTTTTTAAGATTGTGTCATAAAATTGCAATAATCGTTATGTTAATCCCAAAGTGAAAAATCCTATCGTACGAGAAAATCTCCACCGTAAGTGTTGACTCGACCAACCAAACCCTTTTGAACGAGCATGAATAATCCAACCTTTAAATTATAATTTCTTGCTTGATTCATAAAATCTTGAGCTGCACAACCATGTCCTTGTTTAGAAGTCTTGGTCGTGTTGTACGAGTCATGGGACCCCCCTGCACGAGATTGCCTGACGGTGTCACACACGGACAGACAAGGGTGGACTTGTGAACCCGACAGGGTTTGGTTACAGCTCCATGGATGTGTCATTCACAGACTGCATATTGACAGGTGCGTGTGTAGATTAATGTATATTATAAGGTCATGAAGTTTGACAAAATGGTGAATTATAAGGGCCATTTAAAAATTCCTCAACATTCAACATACTATAGATTAACAGGCAACAAAACATGAGTTTCAAAAATCGATAGTTTGTATAATCGTCTATAGATAAGTTCAATTTAGGTGCATGTACGTATTATCAGACAAGAGGAGCAATATGGAAAATGTTTGCTGCGACGAAGAAAAAAAATTGTTTGCAAAGCTCTATGTACTGACCCATATTGTTACCAATGACATGTTTTTGTTGTTGTTGTTGTTATCTTTGTTGTTTTTCTTGTTGCAGTTGTTACAAGGTGTTATGATATATTTCTCAATGCTCTGGCCATACGACAATTTAAATAAACATTCAAAAGTCAGTTAGGAAAAAGCAAAATCAAAATTTATAAGAATCATGCACAAATAAAGCGATTTATTGTAACTTAAATTCAGTATTGTGAGAATTCTGCCAAATGTTTGTCCTCATGCATACCAACAGTACTACTAGTGCGGGCGTAACTCATCGCCGAAAAACGCCGAGTTCGTTTATATCTATACCGAGAAGTGACATTTCTTACTGCCACCAAACACCAGTTGTCTCCCCTCATTACATCCGGGCATCTGCTGTAATGAAGTCCATCTTTTGCACCAAATGTCAGATGTCAGGGGAGATAAACACAGAAAGGTGACTAATACTGGTATCTAATCAAATGCCGCGGAACACCTTTCCTGATGCCGCGTATACTTCGGTGCCAAAAAAAAAAAAAAAAAAGGCAACTGCTGCAAGTAACTAGTCACATCACGTACTCATTAAATTCACTCGTCATCAAAATAAATTTCGGAGAAAAGTATTTGAAAACCGTTACTATTTCTCATTCATAATTTCTATTTCTTTCAAGTTGCTTACACTACAGACCACATAAAGAAGAGCAAATCACACATTCAAGTATCTGGGTGTATCTGAACTGGGGGGGTCTAAGCTATTGAACGCATTCCATTGTGTTGAATACAATCGTTATAAAGAGTGACAGTATCACTTTCATGCTCTCTTTGTCATACAATTAACCTTTTATCTGTGTCTATCTAGTGCAGTCTCAGACACATATCTATGACTATTACCGAATCCTACGAATATCACTTGATCGGCTGTTACAATGCTTAAAATGGTTTGAAATAATGTCTCTTGGGATAAAATATGAATCTAACGTACCGACGTTTGCAGTAGAGGTTTATGTACGCTAAAAATTTAAATGATCAAGTAAACCAAAAACCCGTGTGTTTTTTTATCATTAAAAAGTACGTATCTTGTGATGATAATATTAAATTCCAAATAAAACCGAACTGCATGGGCTATTATTAATAAAAATTTTCACCAAGTATCAAAGAATTTAAATTCGAACACATTCTAAAATATGCCTTTTTTCATGCATTTAATGATCAGCATATTTTTTTAACCATAAAGTGCATGATTTCTGAAAAAGTTTCTAGAGATTCGTGTTTTTAGTTGTTAATTAAACTTTTATCTAAAAAATGATCGTCTAATATATATTTAGCGTTCGCCACGGTCACGACCCAAGTAATAAAACTAGAGAGCACCTGTTCCTTTACCAAGCCCTTGGTATTAGTAATTAGAAAGTTTTGAAACCGAAAAAAAGGCCCCATGTTACAATCGGATCATCGATCTTTCTTTTTCTAGTAATTCAACGCAAACTAGATAAAATGTAATCTTTATTTGACGGTAATAAAAAAATATGACAGAAATATGAGCAGCATTTAAAACTGTGCTTGAATAGATACAAATAACTTTTTGTTGACACAACATAAGAAAAGATCGTTTAGCAAGCTTTTATTTTAAATTATTAAAGCCCTTTCTCTATCTATAGACAAGAGTGGACATGCAATGATAACTATAAATGGTAACCCAAAGATGATGTTAAAAACCAATTGAATCTGCGATAACAAATGGATGAAATCAAAAGAAATCTAGGAACTTGTCATGGAAAAGTTTGGTAATTTAAGAGAAATGTTAAAAAAAAGTGGTTGGTACCGGTTTGTAAATTAACTTACATGAGAGTACAAACAATTTTAGAATACAAAATTGTTTAAAACATTGTGGATTTTAGTTTTTCCTTTAAAATCAATAATCATGAAGAAATACTATAGTCAGTATGATATATTTTAAGCGAACACTTTAGTATCACTATTGGACTGATACAGCAATGATTTAAAAGTTCGCACTATAGTATAATAACACAAGGTTTTATTATCATACAAAACAAGTGCCGGACCGTAGGCAGGCTACCGTTAATGAAATAAATGCTGTAACTATTTATACATGTATAATCAGGCATGTAGCGTCGGGGGTGGGGGTGCCAGTCGACCTTTTTCTCTTATTATATATAGTATTACTCTGTTTCAGTATTTTAAAGTTATTTTCAAAGCTGTCCCGTCGTCACCAAATTTTCTCATCTAGTTCTAGGTCTTACCGCTGATATTTTACTCAATTTGCACTTGTCTAGAGCTAATAGATTTGAGTTGCGAAATTCAAAATGCTAGTGACGGTGGGACCTGTCCCTGAAAGGGTTAGTTTAAATAAAATATTGTAAAGGCAATTAATCATCATATATTAATTAAAAATTAGAAGAATGTAACTAGGAACAAAGACTTTTTAAAAAATTTTACGTAATATTTTTAAAATTATTATTATTATTTTTTTTTTTTTTTTGGTCAAGAATTTCGGGCCCCCCCCCCCCCCACGTACTTTGGAAAAACCCCTTAACCTGATATAAAATTGTATATAATAAATACTTATGAGTCATTCTATTAAATCCAAACTTTTTCAAATATTGCTGGTTATTTTATATTATTATTAATGATATTCAAGCTATTAATGATCTTCTATCATTGTACGTAAGTACGAATCGTTTTTATTGCACAAAATGATTCTGTAAATTGGCTATGAGGCACGGATTTTATAGTCCTTAACATTTTTCAGGGGGTCCAGTTAAAATCGGGAAAGAAAATTTTAGAGAAATATATTTAAAAAAAAATCCACCCCATCCATGCCTCTTTCTCCTTTACCTGTCGCACCTGACGCGCCTGTTATTAGGGTCACGTGATGTACATTCCTATGGCTGTTTTGTCCGTCGACCGCACATGGTCGCATACTTTCAAATAACATATATAAAGTTATGCATATACAAATTATTATTTTAATTGCAAAATCAACTCAGGTTGTAAACAAAACAGCATTTGTTTCAAACATGTTTTTCATCGTACATTTTTGACGCGGCATATCGCAAAATGAGCCTTAAATTCTGTCAGGGTCGAAAAGGGAACAGCGGAAGTTGTGAATCAGAGATTGTTGTCACAAAATTGGAATTTCTTCTGTCGTGTTTTCAACAGCAGTTGCTTTCTGGTAAGCTTTGATTATGAAGAACACATATTCATTTTTTATATGGAATATGGAATAACAGTGAAATGAATCCGTAATATTTGTTTTTTTAGGACAAACTACAGTAGGCCTACTACTCTGGTGAAAAAATTTATGTTGATTTATCAAAACTTATGTTGATGCACACATTCATCCTCACCCACTCGCCGCATTGAATTTATTGCTTAAAAATAACTCTAAAAGAAATCTTTGAAATGTGTTTTTATTTTCATGATAAATTAATTTGAAACAATTTTATCCCTATTGATCAAGCTTGAAGGGAAGCATCGCGATCACTCTTGCTCCTATTAGTATAACGATAGGTCTATATAAAAAGTATTGCAGCATCATTGTCCGTTTAAATTAGTATGTGTACATGCATCCTCAGTGATATGTTGTAACTTGGGCTATGGACTTGGAATATTGGCCTGGATAACCTACTGGTTGAGCACCTGACTATAGTGATGGCATGCAATGATCCAGGTTTCGAGTGTCATTCCTCCGAAACAACACCCCCCCCCCCCCCCCAATAAAATTGTCATTTAAACTTGGATTTTACCCATGCATTTTCATTTTGATAAAGAGGTTATTTCAACGAGTTGACAGTTATCAATGTGATCACTTGTTGCACCAGTGAAACCTCATAGTCATAGTACATGGATTTAGTCTGAAACATAACGTTAATTCAATACACATTTCAGTTTCAATTCTTAAGTAAAGATCCATATTTTGTTTTATCTAGTTGTTAGCATGCGACTGTAAACTTTTAAGAACTACAATCTTAAGGCCATTTGGAATTACTGTATTAAATTCAGTTCATTTCCATTGCATTTCTGTCTGAATTAACAATAATTTAAAAACATTATGGATATGGTCAGAAATCCATCAATTTGATGTGGAGAGAAGTTTATTTGTTGTGGTCGGAATTACTTCAGAGGTGGTCAAATTAACCTGTGTCCCAATGTTGCATTTAATTGGTTTCATTTTGGATGTTTTCTTGGTTTTTCATATGAAATGAGTGAAATGAAAACTATTACAAATGAACTACTTGTCCAAATAAATCCAGAGGAATACAACTCCGAACGTATTTACTTTACGTTCACAAACCTACATACTTTTTGTTCGCTTTTAGGAATGCACGTTTGAGGACATATTATTTTGAGGGATAATATGTTATATTTGATTGTTATGTTTAATAGTGCCTAGTATACATTAGTCATCACTAGATAAAAAATATGTAATAGAATTTGGGTGATTATTAACTATAAAACAATAAAAATCACAAAAAGGGAATGTGTCCAACACTGCCATTTAATATTAAATACACTTGCTTGAAACTTGTAATGTGAAGCTTTAATCAAATAATATATATGGACCATATTAATATCCAACAGTTGTATATCATGATTTGTTTTTCTTCTAGCTGCAGTAAGCTATGAGTGTTGGTTCCCCTATGGTGGGGTCCCTGCAGGTAAAATGGGACCCCAAGAATCTGGAGATTCGAACCATGTCTGTGGAAAAGACCTTAGAACCACTGGTCACACAGGTAAGGGGGATAAAGAGGTACAAGTAAAGTTTAGGGCTGGAGACAATGTATAGTTACAAATATGTATATATCTAATGGTATTTTTCCAGTAAGATGATACATATATTTTGAAGAATTTGTAAAATATTTTTGTTTTTTTATTTTATAATTTGTTAGGTAAACATTGGTTCAAGTCAATATTTTTATTCAGTCTTCTGATTTTGATAGGAGAGTTCTAAAAAAAGATTCAAAGTATTCTGATTATTATGTTAATTGAGGCATCCTACTCATGTAAAAATCAAATAAAAGTTGCAAAATCTCATAGTGATCTTGTTTATAAAATGAGTTTTGATATTCTTTTGTAGGTAACTACTTTGGTGAATCAGAAAAGCCCATCCAACAAAAAGAAGGGCAGATCAAAGAAGGCCCATGTTTTGAGCGCCGCTGTACAGAAGGCTACAGAGAATTTTATCGCAAGAGGAGAGGAAATCGCCAACGAAAACCCGGACATTAGGGTGGATATGATGGCAGCTGTTGATGAAGTCAGAAAAACAGGTCAGTTATGAGTAAACAGTATCGCGGATCATTTTTATGCCCCCGCCATGAAATGGCTGGGGCATATAGTGTTACCCTGTTCCGTCATTCCGTCCTTCTGTCATTCTGTCATCATTCACTTTCCGATCATTATCTCAACAACTGTTGCACACATTCAACTCAAATTTGATACATGGATGTATCATATAAATATACAGGTTGAGTTCGAATTTGGTTCTGCTCTGATGATTTTTGACAGAGTTACACCTCTTGAACTTTGAAAAAAATGAGAAATTCTCAGTTTCCGCTCTCTAACTTTTGAAGGGATGCATATATAAAGCTGATATTTCATACGTAGGTTATTAACTACAAAATACAGGTCAAGTTCGAATTTGGTTCTGATCCAATGATTTTTTTATGCCCCCGTCATAAAATGGATCAGCCACTTTCCGATCATTATCTCAACAACAGTTGCACACATTCAACTCATATTTGATATATGGATGTGTCATAGGAATATGCAAATTGAGTTCGAATTTGGTTTCACTTTTTGACAGAGCTATGCCTCTTGAACTTAAGAAAATTAAGTAATTTTCAGGGATATATAACTTCTTCTGAAATCAAACAAATGTTTGCCTGTGGGGGCATTCGTGGCATTACAACACATCTTGTTGAAATAGATAATGTTGTTGGGTTACTAGGTGGACTTCATATTTGCACAATGATGTGTATCTATTGGTGTATTTTGAAAAGTTTGAAAACACATCTGTATTCAAAAGCAACATTTCACACATGTTTTTTGTTTGCGCTGGGGATCATACACAGTCATGTTTTATTCTAATGATTGAAACCATCACATTTTACAACAAGAGGGATACTCTGTATTGCTGTAGGTGAGGTGATGCGGGACTCCTCCACGGAATTCGCTGCTGACCCCTGCTCCCTGTCCAAGAGAGGAGCCATGGTACGGGCCGCCAGGGCTCTCCTCTCAGCTGTCACCCGACTACTGATCCTAGCAGACATGGTCGACGTTCATCTATTACTGAAATCCCTCAGAATGGTTTGTTTTTATACAAAAACTTTTAAATTAATGTCACCTCATCATTTCATTCCCAAACAATTATAAATCTTTACTTCATTTCATCAGGAAGAATGAAATTATGTTTTGATATATTTTATGTAGCAAGTAAGCAACTGTTAAGTATATATAAAAAAGTATTCTTGCTGAAAGTTCTAGTTTTATACCTTTTCAATATTTGGGGAGTCATATTCTAAAGAATAAGGAAACAATTAGATGTACCTGTATAAACTTGTGAAGAAAGCAAATAGTGTATTTTTATACATGTGCATTAAAAGCTACATTTAAAGAAGACTAATTACATTATTACAGGTTGAAGGTGACTTGGACAGAGTCCGCAATGCTACAAGTCAGCAGGAATTGATGTCCAGTTTCAAAGATCTAGGAGAGAGTCTGGTGGATCTTGCTCAGCGGGCTGCTCAAAGACAAAATGTACGTCTTCTTCCAAATCATAAAACACTCTAGTTATGTACTCGGTGATACAATGTAGATTATTACTCGATGTCTATAACACTGTTGACAAGGAGCAAGATACAAACTATATGTACTTGTGGTTTGCTACTTGTACTTAGATTAAGGTAAAAGATATTTGTCTGAACAAGTGCTCTACTATTGTGGAGAATGCTTGGGTTTTATTTCAGCAGTGTATTAAGTGCTCAGAAACATTAATTAAGAGTTTTTCCCAGGGAAAAACTCAAGAATACCTTGCTATCAGAGTTAATAAATCTTGTTTGCATTTCATTGCAGAGAGGAATGTAGTGTTGTATAATATTAATTAATGGACAACTTTCCCATGAAACTTGTAGACTAGTTTGTTTAGAAAACAACTATCACATGTTTGATCTGTTATAAATAGATCCTTGCATAAGGTGACCCATTAGCATCACAGTCAGGCACCCAGGAGGTGTTTTTATGTGAGTGCCTGCATGAGTTGGTGTTGTAATTTGTTGGTTAATTATGTGACGTCTCTACAGGATCTGAAGGACCCTAGGAGAAGAGACGACTTAGCTGCTGCCAGGGCCGTCCTCAAGAAGAACAGTATGATGCTGCTCACCACTTCAAAGGTAGCCATTAATGAATGGAAAATGTGACCAGAAAGTGCATTGTGGGTGGAGAGAAAGAGAGTATGTGTGTATAGATAGAGCGGTGGGACTTGTTTCGTGTTTTATTCATTACCTGATGGAGTGGAGGAGTTCATTGACAATGTTTTTCATTAAGAAGTTGCTGTGTTTACAGAAAAAGAGAGACAATTATTACGCAAATAGGCGAAGATCCAGCTAAGTGGTTATGCAATAGAAAAATGAATCAAGCAAGCATCTATTCCTCCATGTAAAAACTAAACGATAAAATGAACTATTGTAGATGTTTATTTTTATCATGGATGTAACATGTGTAGTTGATAATTAAGCGTGACTGACCTTTGTTCTTGTATAAAGAGGATCAATGCAGTGTTATCTTATTTAAGGAAGATGAGTGCACTTTTATTTGGTTTCAGGCATACGTGAGACACCCAGAACTTGCCCCTGCCAAATCCAACAGGGACTATGCCTACCAGCAGCTGGTGGATGCTGTCAACACTATATCTGGTGTGGCCCAGGCCTCTGGTGCCTCTGATGCTCACCCGTACGAAGGAGCAGGGGAATTAGCATCAGCTCTTGATGAATTAATGGTAAGAGCACAGTAGTGCATGTATATAGGTTGACTGATAAACAGATTTAGGATTCTGAATTTTTTTATGATTGATATTTGAGGTATGAAAATTAATCCATATGTACCGTATTTTCCGGGGCATATGTCGATGTGGGGCATAAGCCGAATTGCTCATTTTCAGATAAAATTCAGCAAAAATCCTTAGACTAGCCGATCTGGGGGATAAGCCGATTTTTAATCGATGATTACTATAGTGAAAGTATGACCGCTGATCAAGGAAGTCATCGAATATATACTTTCAGAATATCGATGTAGAAAATCAAAAGAGTAATTAGAATTATTTGATTTGCTAAACATTTATATTTTAAGTAATTTTTAAAAATATATCTGCGTTTTGTGCATGGTGGTCTCTTCCGTATTCGTCGGTATATATTAACGTTACGTACTGTAATTTTACACTGTTACATATATGTTGTAAATTTTATTGCAACACCAACCTCCGTGTTTCTGTTTGATAGATTAAGTATAATATTTTACCAAACATTTTATATTTTATCAATACCTTATTGCTAAATTTCATTTCATCAAGTTATACTTTGAAAGCTACTTGTAAATTCGGGGTTTGGCGTCCATTAGCTCAACACGTGGTTTCATATTCAAAAAGAGTTATCCCCAGTAATCGATATAATTGAGAAAACGAAATACCACATAGAAAATATTAAATTTGTGTTCTTTTCCATTAATTAATTAAATAGTGACTTGCCGTTACGCAAAGAAGTTATAATGCTAACAAACACAGTCAATGCAATGAAGTGTAACGGTGTACACTACGTGCCCCCAGGCTGAGTTTAAGTCACGGGTTTCACACCTTTGTATATACACACGACACTGGAATACCTTTATTTCATCCAACAGGAAATTAATTTGGGTTTGAACATATTTTATTGTATTTTTACAAATTAATTGGAAAAACAAAAAACAAAAAAAAACAAAGCATTTCAAATTGATCCTACAATATTCCCACGAACGCAGACATGAAAAAATTCCGTCATTTTACATTCTACACAGTTTCGTTTTCTTTTTTACTACGCAATAATAGTTTCCAGAGTGCAGACACGAACGCTTGGCTTAGATATGATTTGATTTGGATTGTAAGAAATACATCGTACATTTTATTACTCACGATGTCATTACAAAAATTATCATCGGGACAATTATCGATAATAGTTCAAACGGAAGAAAAAACCAAACCTTATAATAAACTGCTACAACAGTACAATGGATAAAAACAGTGGATTTTGTATTTTACTGTTCAATTTTTTTCAACTTCAAGCCTACGATAAGCCGATCCCGGGGGATAAGCCGGGGCTCCCGCATCGTTGAAAAAAAATACCGGCCTATGCCCCGGAAAATACGGTATAAAAAATTTACACATTACCTTAATGAAATTGCACTAATTTTTA
>WFKH01010211.1:19835611-19858810 GCA_016163765.1 Magallana hongkongensis | reverse complement strand
ATATACTCTACCTAAATAAGTTTTGTGTGATATTTGTTTTATATAGCAAATCACAGTCACCCTTCACGAATAACTTGCTCTTTAACCTGAATGACTCGCACCAACCACCACCCTCAATTCAATTCAACGAAGAAGCGATAATAACATAATTTTTTTATGAATGATTGTGTGTGATAATGACTCGTATTCTGTTGTGTTGTGTTTTGAAGTTTGCATTTCAATAATGCAAAGCAGCTTTTTTTCCATTAATCAGAGATTTTATTACATTTTAGTTGGACAGTGCCACGTCACTCATTATGGCTGCCAAGAATCTCATGAACGCTGTGGTACTGACTGTCAAAGCTTGTTATGTGGCATCTACCAAGGTAAAAATGTCATGAAAATAAAATTTAATGAGATGTTTTATGTTAAGTAGCTCAATATACATGTACATGTATATGTTAAGTAGCTCAACATGTAAGCAGTTTAATTTTGGGTTAACGTTTTGTTTTTGACAAATACTGTTTTGTTCCTATTGGAGGAACCGTGTATTCGGGGTGTGTATCCCTCACAGATACAGATAAATATGATAATGACCAAAAAAAAAACCAAGATATGTACCGGTAGTAATGTTTCAAACTAAAGAATTATGAATACAAATTTTAAATATCATGCATGTTATTTATTGAATTATTTTTTTGTTTTCAGTACAAGCAAGCAGGCCATACGGTGAGTTTTTACTATAGTGTATTTTACGTGTTGTTAATGCATATATACTTCTAAACGAGATTTCAAAAACTATTAAGTTTTTCCAAACTGAGTTGTTGTACTGTACAGTAAAACATGCTTATAATGGGTGATTTTACTTCGTTATAAGCGAAATTCGTTATATCCGTCAAGTTTAGTACATATTATATAGACATGGGGAATGAAAATGACTTCACTGTAACGTCAATACATTATAAGCGTGTTCGCTATAACCATGTTTTACTGTACATGTTTAAGACATGTATCAAGAAAGCAAAATATCTAGTAAATGTTCATTTTGTTATAAAAGATCATAATAGTTGTCAAAAGATAATCTCTTATCAAAGAATATGGATCTAAGAATTTCAACAAGTTTTCCAAAAAATTCAGGTTGTTTATAATTCCTGTATGTTTGCTCTTTAGTCAACTGTGGTTATGTGGAAAATGAAGCCCCCAGAGAAAAAAGCATTGGTCAAACGGGAAGATCCCAATGAACTGCGATCCAAAATCCGCAAAGGCGCACGCAAGAAGAATATGGAGCCTGTGAAGGCCCTTAGTGAGTTTCAGGAAATCGACAGTTTCTGCTGAAAGGCACAATATCTGTGGACACACGGACCAATTGTATCTTACTGACCAATTGTACTAGAAAAACAGCCTCTACAGACTCTAAAGATCATATCATTCCAAGGGGAAAAAAATGCGCAACCTATTTGGTGAATTCAATTTAGATCAAGTGGATTCTCTTGCAGATCTTACACTTTTATATCAATTGGTGGTTTTTGTGGTCAAGGTTTTTGACTTCAATTTAGATCAAGTGGATTCTCTTGCAGATCTTACACTTTTATATCAATTGGTGGTTTTTGTGGTCAAGGTTTTTGACTTCTTGAAGCATGGAGGGTTGTTGATATATATATAAATCTTCTTGCATTAAGAAATTTTTTTTTTATTAAAAAATCTGTGATTTGGAAAGTAGGTTGTGAACAAGTTTTATTAAAATACACATATGGTAACATGAAAAAACAATCTGGTTGTAACACTATTGTATAAAAAGTTCAAGAAATTTATTCATTTGAACTGCCAATGTATTGGATTTTTTCTACTTCATACTAGATTTTGCCCATTACAGTTTAGAGGGAAATATTAGTCTATATTGCTTGTTTTATTCCCAGCAGAAGAAAATCAGTATAAACTTGTACATTATTTACATATGTAAAACCTTGAAACATTTACAGCATCATCAAGTCACATACACTTTCATTTTTACGTAGTTGTTAAACCTTTACATTAATTTTTTAATATAATTTTAAGGTTTTTGTCGCATTTTTATTTGATTATTAGATGACATTTGATTACGCATTTAATGAGACATTGACTTTTTATATCTTTATAAAATGCATATGAATCACCGTACATGTAAGCCATATGTCCTGTGTTAAGACTGTGAGCTTTCCATTGGTTGTGAATTGTGACCCTAGGTCATCTTTATCATATGTATGCATCTGTTTGCAGGCTAGGCTTTAGTCTTATCATAAAATCATTAAATATTTCCAGATAACAATCTTGTTTTGTTTTTTATTTAAAGGAATGCAGTTTTTCAAAAACCTGTTCTTAAATTGCCTTAGAGGCTGCATCATTTTAATTCATGGATTAAGTACATTTATTTTATGGTTCATACACAACTCAACACTAGTACATTTACATGCATTAAGTGGTCCACACACAATCACTTTTAGATTTATTTACAGCTAAGCAAGTGTGTTTGCATGATCCAACTCCATATTGTTGACAAAAGCTTGAATTTTTGGATAGTTTGCATACATGTACTAAGTATGTCGCTTATAAATCTTTATAGCAATTTTCCAATGTATTTTTAATAGAGTACCAAATTCTCGTTAAGCTTTGATTTGCAAATCTTTATTACCAGTAAGTACAAGCTTCCATTCATGAATATTTTCACTAGGTTTGACTCGATTGACAAAGCATTTTTTTTTTCTGAGACATTATGTAAAAACAAAATTCAACTCGAATTGCCCGTAAAGCATATATCTGTTGCTAGAGAATAACTAAATATGGATGAGTATGAGTTGTATAAGGACCTGGACGTGAGAAGCACGTGCAATTTATTTTACACACAGAATACCACCCCCTGTTGTATTCCTGTATGTATTCTCCACTAGAAGTGTAATTGCGCCATTGTTGTTCATTGTCTTTCTTATAAATCTACCATATTATATATATTTTTTTTCCATCGTACGTGACAAAAACACTTTATTTACCAGACTTTTTAAAAAAGTTTGATATGTTACTAGAAACGTGTATAGTTACCCACAAATCGACGTAAAAGGGGAATACATAAATATGTGTACAAGAATGTAAATAATACTAATTCATGATTTTTGAACAAAATAATATTATGGTGAAAATTCTGTAATATACTTTATTCATTGCCATTTAATACAATCAACATTTATCAATACCCTCTCTACAAGTTTTTTCCGCTGCAAAGCGTATATATCAATGCAAGTTTTTTTTTCTCCAGACGCTGGGCCGATATTTTCCATTGAAAAAAAGTTCATTTAATTTTCCCCGAAATTTACATTAAAAAAATTTACAATCGAAAATTTCTTTCATATTAAAAAAAAAACCTTTGCTTTTTAGATTTTAAGCAAACTGTTCAATATATCTGCATTGGAGTGTGAGATTGAAAACGATCCCGACTGCTTTGCTAATTTGTGATGCTCTGTATCCAAGGTACATACTTAGAGACCCGCGTGAAAATGCCGGGAAAATTTCCAGGGTCATCTTCTTGGGCAAGGCTTGTAACTCCAACTTGCAAAAGTTGTCCATCTCGCTCGCATATTAACGGTCCACCGCTGTCACCCTGAATGAATGAAATGAAAAGATAATACTATACGAATTTATAATCTTTCAGCGCATATATGAGATATGGGATCATTGTTACGCTGTGCATTGAGTCTGTGTTCGTAGTCCTCAACCGGAAATAACGCAAAACTAACTCTCTCTCTCTCTCTCTCTCTCTCTCTCTCTCTCTCGTAAATTCGGTAACCTACACGAGAAAAATTGAATAATTTTTTGAAATACAAATATAACAATGGTTTACAGTATACTGGGATGGCACTACAAAGTATGAATTTACACACGAAAAAATATAATAAGCGGGCAGTGAATTTTGTTTTATTTTCTTTTTGATATCTACGATTTCACTTCGCAGATTTTGTTTGCGTTTAATTTATCTGCAGTAAAAGCTACATGAACCATTGAACACGAAGGGTATTTCACTAATTAGTATCAATTAAACAATGAAATGCTTTCTTTGGGGATTCATGCGGAATATGAAGGTAGCGACATTGCAAATAAAAAAAAAAATTATAATGATAAACCAAAAAAAAAAAAAAAAAAAAAATTAACCCGCTAACGCGGATTATGTAATTTTTTTTCTGCAATGATCGCTACCTTCATAACCTGTATGAATCATCAAAGAGAGTATCTTATTGTTTATATTTACATCTTTTTTAACAAATTAATAAATTGATCGTAAAAAGTAAGTAAAATTAACTTTATTGTTGATATACAACAATAGGTTAGATAAAAGACATTGTCTTCTTTTGGAATTTTAGTCTGACATCATCATGATTATTTCGTGCAGACCGTGATTTTTCTCTGGTTAATGAAGCTTTCGACTAATCAATAAACGGGGCGTGTAGATTTCAGTCCTGTCAGTTTCCATAGAGCTATGAATTACAATCAATTTCCGTAAGAAATAGAGGGGATCATACTCGATGGATGTAAATGTAACAGGACACTCACAAAGCAAATTCCTTTATTTTGGTCAAATTCCCCTGCACAAAGAGCGTACTCTATATCCACATTAAGGGCACACTGCGTGGAATCAAAGATCGGAAGATTGACTGTGTTTGCTACAGTGCTTGGTCCTTGACCTGCAACGAAACATCAAATCTAGATTACTTTTACTATTATCTGAAAGGAAGAATCGTATTTCAGAACTATCATAAAGATTTCATTTGCAAGTTGGAACAGAATGACTGGCACACAGACGGAAAGACATGTACAGAAATAAAAACTATAGTCCCGCGGTATTTCCGGTTGAGGACAAATAAATGACACAGGCTCAATGTACAGCGTAACCATGACCATGAACACATTTGCCGCTGAAGAATTGATACTATATATATATATATATATATATATATATATATATATATATATATATAGCTAATAATGAAAGATCACAAAGATTACCGTTATTTGAAGTACAGCCCCAGCCCTGTGCGAAACAGTCTTCTTCGTCTGGCGGGTAACCGTCGTCCTCGTTCAGTTCGATGTTGTTGACGTAAGGACCAAAAGAGACTGGATCTCGAAGGCGTACAAGAGCGATGTCATCTTTAGCGAAAGAACCTTTTAATGAAAAAAAACCTTCATGTTTTACATGTGTTTTATCTGTTTTATTGTTGAATTTTTTTTCTTTTGTAATTTTATTCCAACTTTGCAACTGTTTTTTTTTTTAACATTTGAACCATATTTAGAGAAAATTTCAAACTCAAGTTTCAAATAAGACGGTCTAACAGCATTTACCTATGGTGTAGTCCGGATGGATGACGATCCTGTCGATGTCCACATACTGAGGACTATGAAAATCGGTTTTTTTGAACCATCGCAATTTCTTTAACCACGAAAGTCTATTTCTTTTTTCCGGTGCTATCTGCAATTTTCAAGGAAAGAGACAATTAGCTTTTACTGCAGGAACCTTAAAACAGACAAGTAATAGATTATTTTGAAATATATACATATATAAATCTAACCATAGAAACGAGATAGTTGTGTGTGTGTGTGTGTGTGTGTGTGTGTGTGTGTGTATATATATATATATATATATATATATATATATATATATATATATGGCTGTGTTTTTGGATCGAATTTATTAAAACATTCATAACGAGTAATCAAATGTCATGAAATCGGAATGAAAATAAGGAACTAAAACCATTGCTTGTGCCAGAAACAATACGAATAGTTTAGAACCATTTTAATAAAACCTTGGATACTTTCGGTAGGACATAGTCCGAAATATTTGACGTTTTCTTGGCCTTTTTTAACGATTTTGATATTTCACTTGCCAGGTTAACGTCAGAAGCGGAGCCATTGCGAAAACCGAAAAAATCGATTTTAAATAATTGCGAGTTGAATCAAATGTTTTGGGTTTTTTTTTTTGCAAGTAAAATATCAAAATCGTTAAAAAAGCCAGGAAAATGTCAGATATTTCGAACTAGGTAGGACGTAAATAACTATTTTTTTTTTGCATCAAATTTAGTCAAAAATGACGCTGCATAGATTGTGTAGTCTTACCTCAAAAGACAGACACATCTTGTTAATTTCAAAGTGCCACAGATGAGTGGCCACAATAAAATAGACAAGCCTACGTCATATTGTTGTTTGACACAATTTACCCAAAGTCCAAGCTCTTGTTAAAATGGACACAATTACCCAAAGTCCAAGTAAAATGGTTCTAACTAAACTTACACGTATAGAAGGAATTCCAAGCTTCTCAAGAGAAGGTTCCAAGCTTTTTTATACCTATGTACATGTTTAACTTACACGTAGAGAAGTAGTTCCAAGCTTCAATTTCCACAAAGTAGGGTCTCTTAGAATTTGACCAGACCTATAAGATATTAAAGATCAAACTTAATTTTGCGTCACAAAACATAATAATCAGTTAATAAAAACTGTTGGTTGGGTGAGGGATTTAAAGCAATATATTCACATCTACCGAGTATGATTCCCTCCATTTCTTACGGAAACTTATTGTTAATTCATAGCTCTAAAGAAACTAACAAGACTGAAATCTACACGCCCCGTTTATCGATTGGTCGAAACCTACAGCGACTGAAACTGACAGGAAACCGACAGGACTGAAATCTACACGCCCCGTTTATTGATTGGTCGAAACCTACAACGACCTAAGAAAAATAACGGACTGCACGAAATAATCATGATGATGTCAGACTCAAATTTCCATAGGAGACGATTTGGATGTTTCTTTTAGCTAACGTAATGATTAACAGTTATAATTTTGTTAATTTAACTTACTTTTTACAATCAATTTATTAATTTGTTAAAGAAAAGATGTATATATAAACAATAAAATGCTTTCTTTGATGAGTCATCCCGCAAGAATCACCAAAGAAAGCATTTTATTGTTTAAATGAGCTGTATTTTTGTTGCATTTATCTTAAATAAGAACAATATACCTATGTACATGTGTAAAATGATAAATGTCATCAGGAGAAAGTTTGATATCATGGATATTACATTATTATACTTTCCTGTTAAATACTGAAATCTGATTGGTTTAGACGCAGTTTATAATCCATTCTATTACCTTCAGCGTTAGAAACACACTTGGCAACGGGTAACACAACGATCTGTTACCCTCCCAAACAGGCACTATTTATATAGGCCTAAAGCTGATTTGTACAAGACGACAAAAAGTGATTCAATTTTCTCAGAACTTTTAAATAGCTTTTAAGGTGGAATGCTACACCAAAATTTTATTTTATGGATCGTCACAGTATCATATCTGAAACATGATTTCGTTGTTCCAAAAAAGGATATATACTCTTAATTATTTTACAAGATTTTTTATCCATTTGAATTATCATTTTTAAGCAAGAAGTTGCAATTATACAACAACTAAAAATGAAGAAGAAGCAGAAGAAAAACAATGAAATATGGACAGCATTAATCGCTTTAACCCACTTGAAAGAAAAACGCTGACAGACGTCAATTGGATGACATCAACAATTTCATCTCTCTCTCTTTCTCTCTCTCTCCCATCACTAAAACATAGCACTTATTTTCAGATTGCAGTCGTGTTGACCAACACACTCTGAGCGGTATATATCCCTAATCTTGAGTTCTCCATACATATATTAATACAAACGGTTTTCATTTGATTAATAAGCACTATTATGCGAGTTTCATAAAAAATACAATTTTGCAATAATTGTCAACTTCAGGATTTTTTATTATATCACTGAATACGGCGTTTTTATTGATGTCTGACACAATGAGGGTCTTCCTTACTTTGTGACTGTTGATTCCATGAGAATAAAGTCTTCTCCAAATTGTCCTTGCAGATTTTTTTTTTGTTTGGGGGGGGGGGGGTTGAAATTATCCACTTTTTCACTCGGTCTTTGCCTTCTATTCTCTCTCGCTGTCCGAATCAAGATTGTGTCACCCCTCTCCTCATCAATCAAAGTTTTCCTACCACGATTGGTGCTCTTTCCCATACTTTCCTCATCATTATATTTCTACACAAGCCCAGACATTCACAGAAAATATTTATGAATATTTACATTACGCACATACAAATCTAGAGCCACTTTGCTACATCGACATTTCTGACAACACTGGACGGTTGGGGCGACTAAAATTGAGGGGAAATCATACCCCATATACCGGTAATTGTTCGGGTTTTTTTTTTCATTTTATTTGTGTTCCGACCACTCATCGCGAGAGTCTATGTTACAGCGAGGTGATTTCTTCATTACAGATAAATTGCGTTTGTTTGTGTTATTTCATCCACTGGACGAACAATGCTCAAAATCGATGCAGATGATCATGCTGTATACTGTATATGACGTTTTGTTAAAACAATAGATTATTGGTAAACTGTGCGCAGTATTTATTATTTTCATTTCATTTTTGTTGATGTATTGGAGCCGTTTTAGGAAGAGACTGGACCTTGGGCAGTACGTGACAAACTCCGATTTGATGTAGGCGGGGTCTACATGCACATGGTCAACTGTCTAGTCATTGGCTTACAGATATATGTAACTACGTCATTCAGGGCTGTATCCAGGGCTGTATATTTCGAGTAGTTATGGGGGGGTGTGACTTTCCGATTTTGACACTGTGAATTTTAATGAACTTATCTTAACGAATTAGAGGAAAGGAGGTCAATATTTGACAGCGTGAAACATCCCACCGAAAGTCCAGGTTCTTAAAATTAAAACGGCTCTATATGAACCGATCAATAACGTCAATTTTGTAAAAAAAAAAAAAAAGAAAAAAAAGAAAAAAAAAAGAAAAAAAAAAAGATTTTTTTCAAAGCCAATTGAAACCTATATCATTTAATTTTAAAACTGAACACTACTCGTTAAAGGCACTGTCCGCCATATTTCTCTTTCATCGCCGCTATTCGTAGTGTAGAATATTAGATATTTATAAACAAAGTTTGATGTCATCTTTTTCAACCTCACCGAAGAGTGTGTTATACCAACACCTTGTAGATAATTTTTGTCTGCAAACTTATCTCAAAAAACCAATTAATTATCATTCCAAAAAAATAATAAGTATTTTTCGAACTTCTTCACATTCTTTAAATATTGAAAAATGTCGACACAACAAGGTGCCAAGAAACCAGAGATTTTGCAATTTTTGTAATAAAAAAGATTTAGAAGATGAGTTCCATTTTATACTCATGTGTCCTTTTTTACGCTGAATTACGAAATAAATATTTAATGAGTTTTTATTACAAAAAACCAAGTGTTTTTAAGTTAGTTAAACTTTTAAGTGTTAACAATACAAAGGAACTCAATAATTTAGGTAAATATTTGTCTAGCGCCCTAAAAGTAAGAGCTCAGCATTGTACTAATACTTCAGTTTAATCTACTATATAAGCATACATATATGTCAATTTATATTTTATGTTGTGTGCATTTATTTATGTCCACTCACCTACTGCACATTGCAAATTTGTATATTTATATGTACTATAGTTTTTATTTTGATGAGCTGTACAGCTCAAAGACAATAAATTGAATTGAATTGTACAACCCCTATATAAGCCGCAGACCTCTAAAATTTAACAGTTCAAAGTATTTCGCTGTAGAGGTATCACCTGTGTGGACGTATTCAATTTGTCTGCACAGCCTTGGTGTGTTATATAATTCATGTAGGACCGACGACATCCAAAAATGCTTAGTAACGAAATCGAAGGGTTTATATACCTGTGTGACGGTGCCTATATTTACGAGCAGTGTTACATTGTATGTATATTACTATATGTACGTATACCTACGCAGTAGTTCCGTCAAAGCAATGAGCCGCTGTTAGTGCCCATTGTTCGTTAACTAAAGATCCGGTGCAGAAAACTTCCGGGTCATCATATCTGGGGGTAGGTGGTGGTTGTGTGGTCGTTCGTTCTCTAAAGGACGAAGATCGGAAAATGCTTCGCTTGCCTCTGGAATTGCTGCCGACGAAAACAAAGGTAAGGTAGGGGGCCTCTCCATCTGTCAAGGGTCTTCCCCCAATGATACGCCGAACACGTGACAGTATATGGTCATCACCTGAATAAAACAATGTACATAATGGTAAACGGTTTGTTCCCGTTTTGCACACATTTGAAAAAAAAAATACAGGTAAATCTCAGGTAAAAAGCAGACTATAATTGTTATCAAAACACATTTTGTTTTACTATTTAGTACCTTTATCAGCTAGCCTTTAAAAATTGAAAATGCTCTAGTCCAATTTATAGTTTATTTATAGCCTATATATTTTATGATTTCTGTTACTTAGTTTTAAAAAACATGTATCAGAATCACCGTCCTTATTCAACACCACCACCCCATCCCAAACCCAATGAGTTGCATTAATATAAAACTTTACCAACGAAGTGTCGTCCCATTTCGTAAACTATACATCTTTAAGGTCAAGATCTAGTAAATGAAAGACCTGTGCCTACAGGTTAATTGAATTTAAGATAAAAATTTTTACAATGCACGCTGCTTCATAACAATAGTTCTGATTATTTGGGTGTATCGGGGCTTAATTTTTTGCTAAACACAATGAAAAAAATGTTTTGAACTGTCATTTTCAATGATATATGAGAAGTAAGTAATTTTTCTCCATTTTTTTAGTAATGAAATATATTTGAAATGCCTACAGTCTCTCCAAATATGGCATTATACAAGCTCTTTACCTCCTTTTCAAAATTTTATCAAATTAAATATAGGTATCAGGATTACGTTTCCCATGATTTAGCATAAAAAAAATCAAGAAATTGCTTCTTTTTCAATATAATTACCACAAACACACTACCTACGGAAAAAGATATATCAATTATAATGTCATAATGAATCAAGCACAAAAAAGACATTCTGGAATCATTAACTAGATCTTGATCTTAAAACTCTCTGGAATAATCTGCTCTTTATCAAGAAATACCCAACTCTGTAGAAGTTTTTTGTTTTGTTGGTAAATAAAAAAAAATCTTGAGAAAAATAATCTGTAACATTTACTTTTAAGGATAACAGTTATGTAATTTGACATATGTATACAAAAAATGTTAACCAGTCAGTCTTTTTTCCTTACCAAAAAATCTCCATCAAAAGTTTTGACCTAATAAACTGTCCTGAAATACCTCAAAATAAATAGTTTTGAATTTTATATTGTCAACAAAAAATCCCACTCATAATGAAATTAAGATGCATAAATAAATAAATGAAAAAAAGCATAAATAGATCTTATGAATTAACGTTTAAAAAATCTTTTATAGGAAAAATATTTCTGTCTCTTACATTTTTAAGATTTAAAAAAAGAAGACAATTTATTTGTTATTTCTATTTTTATTTTTCATCATCATAAAAATAGATATCAATAAATTTCATTATGAAAAAATCACAAATGATATTAATAACAGATTTTTAATTTTTTTCTTAAGTTTATCATTTAGATCAATTTTTATATATGAATCTACGCTTTTTTATATAAAGACACTTTTGTACTGTCCATATTGGTAAGCTGTACCTGTGCCCCTTATAGGGCCCCATAATTGTCATATTGCTGGAGAGTAGCCGTTCGGGGAACACACCTACTAAACTACGATATATCGGCATACTATTAATTTATGTTAAAAAAAACACGGTGTGAAAATGAATCGTCATGGATTTTTAGTTCTATATATTATCAGATGTTAATTGACTTTTAATCTGAATATAGCATTTTTGCTTGATGAATTATATAAACACCAATTTTAGTACTTGGCGTTCTGGCACTTTTTACAAATACATGTATGCCACCCCCACCACAAAAAAAAAATACTAATGACAGGTTTCTCTCTTTAGGAAACGAATATTTAACATTTTTAATAAAACTTTTTAATAATAATTGCTCTGAGTATTGTAATGCATGATACCGGTACACAAAAGGAAATTGGAAAAGCTTGGTATTTTATACCTTGTACACATATATAAAATTTGAAAGCCTCAAGTTAAGCTTGATTTAAAAAAATAAAATATTTACCGAATACGGCAGAGCATCCAAGATACAGGACCACAATTAGATTAAAGACCCTCATTTCCCCAACCCTACATGCACAAATAATTTGTATCAAACTTTAAAGGAATTTATGTACACATTTTTAAGGGCGTTTTTCTTTTCTTCGGCGTAACATTAAAATTCACCATATGTCCCAATTATATTTTTAAAAAAAAACATGCATGCAACTACTAAAGAATTCTAGTCGAACAATGCATTGGGGATAAATTTTATCACGGACAATATGTGAGTCCAGAGGCTGTGTTAATCTGTCAAATTGTTGATTGCTAAGATAAACATGTACTTTTGTATACGGAGTTTATAGAACACATTACACCTAATTCCTATTTTCCTATTTTTAAAGCCATTCACCGCAAGGACTCATTTTATTTATTCATCACGTGCATAGTTAGGTATGTACCAAGAGACATAAAAATAGTTGTTTTATTAAAAATTGTCATTTCCAAATCCGCAAAATTAATATCAGTGTATGCATACTATACGGCATAATGTAAATTTGTTACAAGTACATATGGATAGACTCCCATAGGAAGATAACATTCTTTGTTAAAAACAGGAAACTTTAACTTCAGGAGAATAATGTTGTGATGAAACATTGTGAAGCACTTAATATCCTATCATATTGCTGTAATATTCCTGAAATGCTTCTAGATAATCCTTTTAGTTGTAAATTGTTATATATGGTAAGAACTTGTGTTCAAACCATTTGTATATTTTTATGCAATAAAATATGTTCAAATCAAATCAAATTATATCAGTTGTTATAGCTTAGGAAGGACATAGTTACGTGTAATTAACTATTAACAGATGTAAATAAAGATCCTATACTCTGTCCCAAGTTTCTGCTTTCACCACCTATTGCTTAAGGGGGATGTGCGGCTATCTTGTACATGTAAACATTTCTTGAGGGAATCAACGTGTAAAGCCTCATATTTATTGATTTTTTTTATCGTTTGACAACAGTTTTGGTCAGTTTGGGGCAGAGAAAAGCCAGTTCAAGAAATGTTTCCTCTCAATGATACGCCAGCAATGTCAAGCCCCAATGGTAAGAGATTTAATTTCAACTTATTAATTACTAGTAAGTTTCTCTTGACAAACAAATGGCCGTTGTCATTTGCTGCATAAATTAAAGTATCCCATGGTATATTACAACATTCTATAGATCACGTGAGTATGGTTTTTTAAAACTCAAAATGATATACTCAGTTGATGAAGGAAAAGTTGTACATTTTCAAGCGATAAAAATTTCCCTAAAATTTCTTTTCCCATGAGTGAACTCTATACTTGAATAGAAAAAATTAAAATAATAAGTAAAGATAATCCTGCTCCCTAATTTCTGTATTTATTGCACATCGAATATGTCAGAGATTCCGGTAATTAAAATATTGTTATATGTTATATATTTTTATTTTGTTTTGCCTCAAACAGATTACATGAAATAAGACCGATTCTTGATGAGACATGAAGTATTGATGAAGACATGATCAAATACAAAGGAAGATTTTTTGGACGACAATATATGACAAAAAACCTGTCAAGAGATGTCTCAAGGTATGTAACAATATTGGTATAATAATCTAGCAACATTTTCGTACCCCTAAGTGCAGTGTTATGACGTGTTTGTTTAAATTTTTTATGGAAATGTGCCTCACTAATGCTTTTGAAATTTTCACCAGAACCCTTGATAAAGATATTTAGCTGAAAACAAGGTAAGACCTGCTGGATTTCAGGATAAAAGTGAACCAACAGCTGACTAGAGACTACAGAGGTAGAAAGCGTGGTCTTGCAGCACAGGAAGCTTTGAATACACCTCATATTTTCTGCAAATTGGAACGTCTAAGATCAACTTACAAGTGGTGCACCAAACATGGAGATAAGAAAAGAAAGAGACAGTTTATTGTTGCAAAAATTGTAATAAACATCTGTGCAGCAAAAAATCTTTCGGAGCATTTCATTTAGATATCAACTTGTAAGATTGCATTGTTCCCCATAAAAGAACGTTTATTAGTACACGTAGTTCAATATGTACATTCCTGATCGTAAATTTAATATGTACGTTATATACATTATGTCAGATTCAGGTGTCACTTCTGTGTTACTAAACATTGACTAGCATTGATTTGGCGACCGGTCCAAAAACTGTTTATTGAGTTTTTCTTTTCTTTTTCATTGCTTATTTATACATGTATATACACAGTCAAATGCTATTAGTTACCATAACAGGTTGCCTTGTCTTTTCTTTTGCAGACATACCTTTTCCTTTTTTGCAGACATCTTTTTCATGCATATATAGGTCATCTTGAATTGAATTTTGAAGTTATGATTTGAAAGGTAAATTATCTTCAAGTTTCTAAAGTTTACGTTATGTCCTTGATCAGGACCCAGTGTCATTCAAGGTCATGAGCAAATTCTAAAATGCAGAAGATTTTTGTTTTCATTTTATATATAATAAAAAAAAATGTTTAACTGCAAGGATTTGACAAGTCAAAATTTATTGAATTTCTAGTGAATATTATTTGAATCAGTTGCCATAGTGACAAAGTAATATAAGTATCTACCAGGTCATTTTGACATCATGATTTAATTTTGAAGTGATATCTTCTTTCAGACCTTCATTGAATGTGAACCCCAACTGTTTTGTTTTTTTTTTTATATATAAAGTACTTATAGTTTGTGTTTAGTCCTTGACTTTATTTCAAGGTCATTCGGATTTTGGAGATGACCACATTTAACTAGAAAGAGTTCCTCGGACGTTTTTTTGTTTTGTTTTGTTTTTTGTTTTTGTTTCAATTCTAACACAAAATACACATGATAATCGAAATATAATATTACAAATGAGTGTCAGTTCTGTTATGTATTAAAATATCAAAGGTTTTGCATTCTCAATTCATTTATTTTGAATATGTTGCCATAGAAATAATGTGATAATCAGATTTCATTTAAGATTATTACATGTAAAACATAAACACTGTATATTGCCATTAATGCGTTGGTAAGTAACAAGAGATGGTCATAGAAAGAGGAATTTCCACTGGCCATTTGTAACTGTTTCCGTGCTTTTGAGCATTATTTTAAGATATTTGCCCAATAAGAAAGCTGTAGTTTGGGATGAAATGGGATTAAAACAGTTACTGTAAAAGTAAAAAATTGAAAAATGTTTTGAAATCAAATCATACATTTTAATAAATTTACCGAACAAAAGCGTCTTTTATGAAATACTAGAAAAAAAAGAAAATGTAGAGATTTTCTTTGTTTTGAGCATAGATCTTTGCCATGGCTACTCAAATTACATATTGATTTTATCATTTTTAGAAATCAAAAGATGCATACTTTCAGAATATAAATAAACATATATTGGTTTATACACAAATGCTGGAAATGATAAAATAAATAGCATAAAAATGATGTCAAGTCATCAGAAATGCTAAAAATCTTTGCCATGAATGGGGTTAATAATACTTGGAGGTTTTCATGGTAACATTTTTTAAAATAATATTTCCATCATTTGTTTTAAAACATGTAAATTGACAGTATAACAAAATGGAAATTTTACTCTTGAGAGCTCATGTGTGCCTCACATTCTATATGATATTATAGATGATAAATTTGTAAATTTTCTATTTTAAGTCGCTGTTACCATGGCAATGGTACCCTTAGTAAATTTAGTAAATAATGTAAATTTTGTTTCAAAATTTCACAGGAGAGAGCGTTTTAAGTTTACTGAACTTGTGCCCGATCCTATTGTATATACCATCTTAACAATAATATATGTTCAAACCCTTAGTAACCAAATTAATATTATTATGGTGCATTACTCTTTTTTTTTTTTTTTTTTTTTTTTTTTTTTTACATCGATTAATGAAATAAAAAGGAAATATGTTCCCACTCATTAGAGTAACACTTCGCAAAATTTTATTGCAATATGAACGTTTCTCTTTTTGGATGATGACCTTTTTGACCTCTCTGCACTTAAAAAATAACCATACCGTACCCGGTGAAATTTTTATATGGTATTGTTGAGATTGCCTCTTATTACTTTTATGCAGTAGTTTATTAATATGATCAAAGTAAGTTACTGTTTTCAAATAAAGAAAATTGTTATTTTTGAGATACAATAAACTAATGGTTACTTAGTACTATGGGCAATTTAACCATAACAGCCGCACTTTTAATTTAATGATAAAAATGCTTTGTTGTTTCATTAAATTGATGAGATCTTCCTTGTACAAAAAAAAAAAAAAAAAAAAAAAAAAAAAAAAAATTGTACAAAATCAATCAATCTAAATTAACATTTCTTAAATTCAAAACAGTGATAGGAATTTAAGCATTGAAAATAGATGTTACAATGAAACATGTATATCCTAGCAACAAAGTATCCAAAACACAAATTGAAGGTTTATTGATGTTAACCGCTTAAATTTTAACATGTTTATAAAGAAATTAACTGACCAGAGTCTCATTTTTTTTTTAAATAAATCCTCCCCTGTATGTTTCTTAGGCGAAGTTGTACTTAAATAAACTAACCAAAACGACAAAGTTGAATAATTTATTGGAAATACGTCAATTGAGTTATAGATGTCAATACATAGATACATTTTCTGAAATCAATTAGTGGATTTTATTTTATTTTTTTTTGATAATACATAAGAACGATTTTCCTAATTTTATATTGATAAAAAAATTACCGAAATTCAAATTTAATTTCAGATATCAAATTAATTTTGGAGAATGTTTATTTTCTAGTCATATTTATTTATTTATTTAAAAAATCATTCCGAGAATTCTAAAAAAATTCTATTAACCTACAACTTTTAAAAAATTGTTCAACTTTGCATTTGTATTTTTTTTTTTAGAATTTATCTTAAACAGGAGCAATTATTTGATATAAATATCTAATCTTGATTCTACAAAGGTTGTGCATTCGAACGAAAATGTCGCTCTCAATAGGAAACCAAATTCGTTTGCGTAGATGAGGCCTCAACGGGGATTCGAGTAGAAACTTTGGATGACTTCGTTAACCAGTAATGCTCCGTATCCAATCTATATACTTAGAAACTCGCACGAAAATAGCAGGGGAATTCCCAGGGTCATCTTTATTGGCAAGGCTTGTAACTCCAACTTGCACAAAATTCCCATCTCGCTCGCATATCAAGGGTCCACCGCTGTCGCCCTAAATTATAATTAGCATGATATATAATCCAACCGTAATGCTATGTCTTGATTTGAGAAAAATGAAAGAGCTGAAAATTTAATATATTTTATGTTCTCCCTCACTTCGTCCGTATATAAAACAATAAGTGCTACCTGTGAATCAAATAAACATCGAGTATTACGTAGGAACGCTGCTCGCTAGCGCTTTTTTTAAATTAAGTGTCTCGATAATGATAAAAAAATGTTGATATACATTTGTACCTCCATAACGCATTTTAATTTTTTTCAAAGTGCATTGATTTGATCCCAAATATAATGCACTTTGATTTATTTATTTTTTTCCAATTGCTTAATTTTTTCAAATTGCGTTGCCACACTGCAGCCGATATCGTTCGGCATTCTCATGACAGCGAGCTTAGAGTGCCGCGTTACCGTATGACCCGGCTCTAAATACATTTCAGACCATGTGACTTAAAAAATCTATTTGAACACTTATAACAATGGCACTCATAATTTTAAGTAAGATATTTGATGAATAAAATAAAGTTATATAATGAATAAAGTAATAGAAAAAAGTATTACTCTTTATACCAATACCATCGCCCAACTCAGAGTTGTGCACCGAAATAAATTATTTTGATGTCAGAATATCTCTCACATACAAAAACAGACAAAGTGAATCTGATGAGGATTTTATAAGTTCAAATATTCATGGAGGGGAAGAAAGAAAACTCACAGAACAAACCCCTTTGTTTTCGTTGAAGTACCCAGCACAGAGTCCGTAGTTTATGTCAACCACATTGCTGCAATCTTCAGAATCGTAGATGGGGAGATCGACCGTTCTTGCTACTCTACTGACCGGCCCATCTACAATTAAACACCAAGCTATTCAGTTCCATTGAAACGAAAGGGTACGAAGGTATACACTTGTATACCTCCTCCGCACACAAAATAGAGGCACTTAGTATCGTTTTAAAACGTAAAAGGACAAGACAAAAAAGGAAGGGCGAATACGGTATGTTTGAATAAGTCTTTTTTGGAAAAGTATAGTGTTCCCCCCCCCCCCCCCACCCCCCAGTTGCTATGTGCCCGACTTAATGTATCTTTTTCTAGTATGAACAGTATCAAAATTACAGTTAGCAATGTCAGGTAAATTACCATTTGTAGTACAACCCCAGCCTTGTGTAAAACATTCCGTTCCATCCGGAGGATAGTCACTGTCCGTGTTGAATTCGATGTTTCTAACATAAGGATCGAAGGCGACTGGTTCTCGAAGGCGTACAAGAGCTATGTCGTCTTTGGCCATAGAGTCTTTTTAATAAAATTGTTTTAAGTAATTCATCTGCTATAGTAATCGAATTCAAATATCTATCATGGTTTGTTTTTTCAACTTAAATACAGTCTTTTCTTGCAGTATAAAATACCTCATCCTATCTCGTTACAAAAAATTACATGCAGACAAATTTTTTTTTACCTTCAGTATAATATGGGTGTCTAATAATCCTATCAATTTCCACATACTGAGGGCTATGTGCGTTAGTCTTTCTATACTGCTTGTAAAACCAAGGAAACCTATTAGCCTTGCCTCTTGTTTTCTGTAATGTAGAATTTGCATCGGAAATGGTAATTGCAATTTATAAAATTTGAACGCTAATTGTTTGGCTTAGCAATTCTTTTTTTAAATTCAAAATTGGATTGATATTTTGTTTGAAACTGGCTGCAAATGACATTTTCTAAAGATAAAACATGCATGATTTGAATTACACGCAGGGAAGCAGTTCCAAGCTTTAATCTCCACACAGAGGGGTCATTCAAACTCACACCTGATCTGGAAAACAAAAACTGGCTTAATTCTAAAGGAGGCTGGATGTATAACAAATCACCAATCAATTTTCAGGTAAAATTATTACACTTTAAGGTAAGTAAATTTTTTTATAACTTTAAAACAGTTTCTTTTATCTTTAAGCATAGTTCTTCTTTAAGAAATTAATATAGTCTAAAAATGACAACGATCATTCAACCATCTTAATACTTAAATTACAGGAACACAAAAACAAAAACAAAATATAAAAGTTTTGAAATCTAATAGGAAAAGTTCATATGAAAGTTTTTGGAATTGCAATCATTTGTGGCTTCGTTTTATATGTTCAAATAGTTACAACTGGTAACCAAGATTAAACCAAAAACAACCATTTGTTTGAATTTGACAAGAAATCGTTCATAGTTCTTCAGGTGAAAATTGCTGCAAATGACAGCACTTGGTGGCCAATAACTACAAAAAAATCACTGATTGCAACCAAATGCTACCAGGGGTTGGTTTCAAGTTCACCAACGGTAAAACTCTGAAAGGACCAACTACAGTGTAGTGTTGTGAGAACATAGTTTGATTTGATTTGATACTTATTAATGAAGCGATTAAAACCAGAAATCTAAACAACTTGGTTTAAATTACAAACAAGCGATGTCCTGTTTGTAATAATGCAAGTTTTGATTTTACTAGGAGATGTAAATAAATTTTGAATAAACATCCACCCAATCAATTCAAAATTTACAACATGACATATGAATGATTAAGCATCATTTACAATATCACAACCAGTTGTCCAATTGTAAATTTAGTATTATCGCCACTCAGTGAATTCAATATATACAATATAATTACACGTGCATATTTTAGCATTACGTTGTTCCATCAAAGCAATGAGCCGCTGTCAATGCCCATTGTTCATTAACAAGAGATCCGGTGCAAAACGCATTTGGGTCATCAAAATTCCCCGGAGGATCAGTGGGCTGAGGGTCTTGAAATGAAGACCGGAAGATGCTGCGTTTGCTACGAGAGGTTCCATCAGTGAAAACGAAAGTAAGATAGGGGGCCTCACCATCTTCCAAAGGAGTTCCCCCGATGATACGCCGAACACGTGACAAGACATGATCGTCACCTGTCATAAAATATCTAAGTTATTGTCAGAAAAAACAACCCTGCAGGTTGATTATATGATATATCTTCATACTTTTATAATTTCGTCATATTATTAAGATTTCTTTTTAAAACATGCTTGTAGATTGCTAGTATTTGTTTTCCAAAAGGTACATCTTTTTTAAAGATTACATCCATAGATTTAACAAATATCTATATAAGATTTTGTTTGTAAAAATTAACATTACTGAACGTTTTACTAAACGATTTAAATAGATTTGAATAAGATGCTTTATTCACAGCAAATTAAAAAATTTCTAGAGTCTTCTTTGCAACCAAAACAGTTTTTCCATTTACTCAGGAAAAAAAAATTACAAAAATATATGAAATAGTTAAAAGCATCTATGATCAATGATCAATGGAATATTTTAGAAATGAATCTTTAACGATCATAAAATAAAGTTTTGGTTTAGCATTATACCTTAATATTTTCGCTAATTAGTATAACAAGAAAAGTAAATAAATGAAACCCGGTTACCGTAAACAGTGAAACATCCAAGACATAAGACTAATAAAAGACTAACACAGCTCATATCCTTGACCAATTACATGCACCGAATTGTGAATCGAATTATAGTGTGTACAGCAATGTTTTCATAGTTTTTATTTTAGTTTCTTGGTCTTGCTTTTATTTTTCATTAGAATTCACCATATGTCGCAATTAAAAATGATAAACTATTTAGTGCACCTTCTACAATGTGTAACTAAGAATTTTAGTAGAACAATGCACCGGATACAGATTTTATCACATAAATCACATACAAAATGTGGGAGTCCAGAGGCTGTTTTACCTTTTTACCCCATTAACACGCGCTCATTTACTTGCGGTTGTAAATTCAAGACGAGCAGATTTTGCTCCAGGTTAAAATATAATTTTTGCAGTTCGGCAATCAAATTGTGCTAATTAGTATTAAGGTGGTACACAAGTTTAATCATGCTCATATTTGTAGGAAATGTATTTAGATAGGAAGAAATGTCTTATATTACCCATTTATAAAGACGACTGTTTTCTGTCTTAATTAGTATTGGTATTGATAAAACAATTTTGATTTAAGAACAATACATTCAATTTCATACTAAAACATACCACACTTTAAGATATCTTACAAACAAGTTTACGATTCATTTTTGATAGCTTATAAGGGCTTAGAATCCTTGCAACTGATTATTTACAGGAGTTACAAATCCATTTCAATAAACACACAATCCATATCTAATTGAACAGCAAGATGATTTGGAATTTATTCTACAAGAAATTTGATCAGCCGCCCATATGAATATATTTTCTACCTTCCACTATAAATAGTGTATTGTGAAACAACCTTATCTCTACCTACAGCTTCATAATTTTAAATGGCTAATTGAAAACCGAATGAGCTTCATGATTAGGGAAAAACCATTTTACACATTCGGTTCAGAAACAAAGCCAGTGATGTAAATGGTGACCTGCATAACCAGTTTTTCCTTTCATAACAGGCCTCAAACCACAGGCACTTGTTTTATTATTATATTATAAAGTGAACTTTTATTACAGAAACAAGTGTCTGTGCCCCAAACTCTGAATTTTTTTTCCCACGCAGAACTGCATTTGGTGTATATCCAATATATATTGTACGAAATAAGATTACAAAAGTAAACAATATTGATATGATTTGTAACGAAGCGGCTATGTTTAAAAGTGCTTTGGTGCAGAGATAGATCTTTGCTACGCTCTAATGATATTTAGAAAATTAGACATTTTGATCCCCGAAAAGTTGAAAACTGTCGTTTATGGTGGAATGATTATTTTTCATATACAATTGAAAGAATAAAAAAAAACCCAACTGAAAATAGTTTGTTGATTGATTGTAGGTTTGTAGCATGTACAAGAAATATTACGTAAAAAAGAGATGATGTATCAGAGAGCTGGTTTCAGTAAAATTTTACCACCATAGAAGGATAATTATTACAAAACAATATAAATGTCTATATCTACATTCAGTGTATATTTCCCCTTATGTTTGCAATGGACGTGACGTTCAGTTTTCAATAACACACGTCAATTTTAATTATGGCGTATGAGCACAAGTAAACGTAATCCCGCGTTTTGAATATATTTATTTTTGTAAGACTAAATGAAACCTTTAAACTTACATAAACAATTTGATATGTACATTTGAAAAATAATCGTCAAATCATATCGATTCAATCTCTAAAAAGAGTTTTCCCGGCAAAGTTTCTGGCACTATATTTTTAGCCGCGGACGCACATTAAATAACATGTTTTATGGCTGTGCCATCTTATTCATATTCCTGACAGAGAGCGTATGGTTTCAAAGCGACGATACAAAAATAATTCATACAAATAAATATGAAAAATAATATACATATAAACATTGAATACTTATTTATTAACGTATATCGCCGGTCCTATAACACACCAGGCTATGCAGACAAATTATCATATCAAATTGTCTGCACGGCCTGGTGTGTTATAGGACCGACGGTATCAAAAATAAGCTTTAAATGCTTAAGTGAAATTGCTATAGAAAAGTAGATTATGTTGCATTTAAATGCAAATAAAAAAAAGACGACTACTACCATACATGTACCTAGCAGTGTCTTTTGGTTACTAAAGTCAAATACAGAATTTATATGAAATTTATTATTTATTTTTGCATGGTTGTTGAATACGTTGATTCGAACTATGTTAAAATAATATACATTAGCTGCTTTGATATATTATGCGTACATCTAGAACAGTATGTTTATGATACATATACACTAAGTCACATGCTCGATGATCAAGAAACAAGGATACTAGTAATCAAAAGTATGTCATCATGACCTAGTTTTAGATATCATCCCACGATCCAACAACAGATTAGGTTTGAAGGATTAGTGTGTAAAATATGACCATAATTGACACGATTTGATTATGTTCATCCATAAAATTAACTATATACAGTGTATCAATTATCTATT
>WFKH01010211.1:19810630-19835211 GCA_016163765.1 Magallana hongkongensis | reverse complement strand
ATGTTCATCCATAAAATTAACTATATACAGTGTATCAATTATCTATTCAAACTTTCAAAGGGACCTAGACACGATTTGAGATAAAAATTTTAATTTTATTTTTTTTGTATAAAATGATTTACTTGTGTATTTTGAATGATTCACCAAAATTTAAATGTAAGAAGTCAAGTTAAAACTGAGGTCGTTTTTATGTAAACAAAACTCGAGTCTTATATTTGTTTACAAATTCTGTAAAGTAAAGAAATAACCATTTCTTTGACAAAATAACTTGCGGCAAACAAGATAAACTGATTTAATGTGTTCATTAATAATTTTATTAACAACAATTAACAAAAGCAACATTAGATGGAACTTATGCCAATACAACACATATGTAAACAATAACAGGACTTGAGCTTTGTTTACAAAACAATGAATTCTAACCTCTGTAACTCGCTTGTAACTCAATATTTGACTTTCAAATTTTGACAAAGCATTAAAAACTTCCATATTGGCCATTATAGACATTTAAAATAAAAAAAAAAATTGGAAAAAATTGAGCTCAAATCGTGTCTATGTTTCTTTAACAAACGAAACGTGATATGAGGATATTCTAGCATTTTGACAGATGTTTCGATCTGGTGTATTTGTTATGTTTAGATCATGTCAAATAGCATGAAATGCATCTGGTTCAGTATATCTATAAAGTCTAATAAAGATTTTTTATAATGTTAACATTATATCATTAAATAAAGTGGACAAAACACTGGTGGTAACAGCATGAGTGGACCTTTGTGAGTCACCTCACACAAACAGACACACGTACTGTTTTCTACTGAAACAGATTTGTTTCACATTTATAAGTGAACCACCCACTGTCTGTACACTTTTTTTGGTACACATCTTTTTCAATTCTCAAGAGTCGAGTCTCTGTCAATTCACGTTTGTTTTTCTCTGGCAGCATCATGTAATGTGTGTTTTTGACGTACCTTTCAAGTGTATACGGTAAGATACTGTCGAGTGATTTCTTATACAACTTTTTTAAGCAATATATCGCGTCATAGTAGAAACATTTTATCAGGTATGCCACATCGTTGTCAACGCTGACATAGTGAGGACGAACTTTCGCCTCTTTGAACTCGAGTTCCGTCAGCAACCAACTTTCACACTTATGAAGAATGCTTTTCACGTCGTATTCATCTGCAAGTGGTAGAATTTCGTCGATGCGATCCTCTGAAATAACAATTATTCGTGAACATAAAAAAATATTCAAAAGTTATGATGACATATTGTTCGATCTTACACTTGTATATTCTATATTCCTGTTATAGTTTTTATAAACATCGTCCCACTATATCAATTTATAGATCTTTTGTGAACGTGTTGGGATAAAAAAATTGAGCAAAGTTTATCAAAGTGCTGCTCAATCACACACATATCGTATCTCGCTGATATTACTTTTATGAAAGAAATACAAACCATTGATTTCAAAAGACCTTGCTTAGTTTAAAAGTTTGGCAGAATTATCCCCTTAATAAAATCAATGAGGAAACGATATCGTTTGCGTAACTCAGCTCTCAAATACAACCGCAAAGGGGACTGGGACAACGTTTGGAAAACTAGAAATCAAATTAACAACATGAAAAAAACATTCTAATTATAATGACAACATCAAAATTGATTTACATGAAGCATCCCAAGAAAACAACAACCTGTTTTGGAAACTTTTCAAAGACATTTAAAATCAAATCAAGTACAGACATTCCTTCCGTACATCATGTTTTTGATGATGAAGAGAATTTTGTGCCTTTTCAGATTTAGAGAAAGTAGAGCTGCTTAATGATTTTTTCTCATCTATTTGTTATGTGTATGACACAGGCCATGTTTTACCGTCTATGTATTCATTGTATAACAAAAAATTATCAACTTTAACTATTGAAGAGCAAAAGATTATTTTTGTTATTTCTTTTCTTTTGACTATCAAAGCTATAGGAGTAGACTGTATTAGCCATAAGATGTTAAATCTGACAAAATTCACCATTTCTTCACCTCTGTGTCTTTTAATTAACAAATCATTGGCTGAAAACACGTTTCCTGAGTATTGGTAACTCGCACATGTTATTCCGTTATTTAAGAAAGATGATCCCTCTATAAATGCTCATGCGAGTCGGGGGGGGGGTATATATACCGACCGTTTCCGAAGCTCTTCAGTAGATAGTTGAATGCGAGAGAAGATGCCACACAAGAAGAGAAGAAACAGAGGTGCAGCAGCATCCATGGTCGATTGTGGTTTGAAACAGAGATGCTTATACAGGGTTTATATACTAGTGGCAAAGCATGGCAAATTGAAGCTGATAAATCGTGCAATGCGAGTAAAATGTTGTAAGATTACATGAGACACGTTGAGCAACAGTCTCATGATAGTCATTTTTCAAAACTGTTGTTAAATTCAAGCAATTTTTACTAAAATAAATTTTTTAATCAAACAAAACACTTTGGATGTGTTATTGTTTAGTGTAACGAGCATAAGAGGTTTTGTCTAATCTTAAACGTGAAATGTTACCTAGAATATAAATGGGTCAAACAATCATACCTTGAATCGAAAGTATAAGTCAATGTGTATTTGTTGAAACCGGTGTCCCTGAAGTGACGGTCTCCTTGGACTGTTGCGTAATCGTAGGGACTTTAACTAGAAATAATGATGCCTACTTTATTGTGTTAAATGATAATAATAAGCCTATTGTTGAATAGAGACACAGTTTTCAAGCCCCAGGTCGTCGTGTTTAAGGTGGAATATGGGACACCTCCATATTTGTGACGTATTTTCGAAATAAATAATAAAATCAAGTATAATTTCATATTTTTTTCTTTCCCAATATTGTTTCCTAACAAAGTAGCGCAATAGGTTAGAGCGTTACCTTCGAATCTGTCAATCATGAGTCCCGATAAATGTGGATAAAAGTCTATTATAATCGAAATTCTTAGTTTTAGAATTTTCAAATTTAACAATCTTGACTAAAAAAAAATTATGTACAAATTTTTTTGAAAGGTAAAAATTATAAAAGCCCAGCGGGATTCGAACTCATGACCTACAGATTCGTAGCTCTAAACTATTATGCTACGTATTTTGGGAAAGAAAATAATTACAAAATTATACTTGATTTTATTGTTCATTTCGAAAGGAAGTACGTCACAACATGGAGGTGTCCCATGTACCATCTTAAAATTTTGAAACGCATGATCGCACGAGCGCCGCACGTCCAATCGCAATGGCGCACGTTCAATGGTCCGATCATATGATTACTCGCACAATCTATCGCATTATCTTACAACACTTGCTTTCATTCTACAACAGTCCCATATAGACACAAGATATATCGCAAGATTGAATGCATTTGCATCGCACAACGGTCGCTTTAGATCGTGCGAATTTCGTACGAAAATTTTTCATTTGCGATTATTTCGGCAAAAGTTTACAATCAAAATCTAAATTTTTCGGTCGCACGAATATTTTGTCGCATTTGCTCGTGCGCCAATTGTGAAAGGGCCTCATCCAATTGCGCTACACTGTTAGATAACAATATTGAGAAAGAAAAAAATGAAAGTATATTGTTTATTTCGACAGGAAGTACGTCACAAATATAGAGGTATCACATACCATCTTAAACACGACGACCTGGGGCTTGGAAACTGTGTCTCTATTCAACAATAGGCTTATTATTATCATTTAACACAATAAAGTAGGCATCATTATTTCTAGTTAAAGTCCCCGCGATTACGCAACAGTCCAAGGAGACCGTCACTTCAGGGACACCGGTTACAACGAATACACATTTACTTTTGATACAAAGTATGATTGTTTGACCCGTTTATAATCTCGGTAACATTTTTTCACGTTTAAGATTAGACGAAAACTCTTCTGTTCAAGTTACACTAAACAATAACACATCCATTGTGCCGTGCGGGATAAGAACCGAGAAAATATGAATATCTACAAGTGTTTTGTTTGATTTAAAAAACTATTTTTAGTAAGAATTGCTTAAATATAACAACAGTTTTGAAAAATGACCTACTAATGTAGTGTGAAATTTTTTGATTGACCGTAGTTTACTTTTTATTTTTTTAAAAACCTTAATAGTTACATTTACCCATGTCTTTGTTTTATAAAATTACGAATCAAATTTGTAACGTATTATTTGATACATTAAGATAACAAAACATCTGCTTATTCATTTAGTTTCAATATATAAAACTCTGATACTGAAAAGAAACCCTTTATCAAAAATCTTTTTTTAAAGTCTTTACATACAACACTAAAATGTATTCATTATCCTATAAAAGTGTATTTCCTGATTAAAAATTTTTCTTTCACTTAACATAAGAATTTGATAGATTTAAATGTTGGCAATGCACTTGAAAAAACCCACCATATAATAATTTACTTGTAAGCATTTCATTTTGACAACAACGTATTTACAAATGGTGTTGCTAATGGAGGAATATGATGATTTACGTTTAAAAAGTCTTTGATTGTTAGATAACCAACAGTTAAAAAATCGATTATAAACTCAGATATATTAACTAGATAAACAATGGTTTTAAAAATAAAAAACAAAACAATGAAACTGTTTTACATGTACACACCTTTTCTATATCTTTATTTTATTATTCTTTTGTACAATCATTGATATTTCATGTACATGTACTTAGTTTAAACTGATTTGAAATAAGTAAGCTAGCTGTTGCTTTATTGTAGGGACTTAATTGAAATGTGTTTATACATGATCATAGCAATGGTAGTTACTATAATAGCAATTTCCGGTATTACATTAATTTACTTTATATAAGAAAACGTAGATCAACCTTTGTCTACAGTTCACAAAATTTATACTTTAATTAGCATTTTCCGTTGGTTAAATAACGTATTACTATATCTAATCAAAAACAAATTCTCATTATCCATATTATTCCCTTTTTGTAAATAATCAATCAGTATTTTGACATAATGAATGAAAAATTGAACAAAAAATTCTTTTATAAATTCACAAAACTATGCCTTAATTTCAACAAATTCAACTTTTAAGCCATAGCAAATGAAATTTTATCGACCAAGCACTGCAGTTAGGTTCGACATTTCTAATGACGTTGAATTATATGACAATTAATGATACATAAGGAGCTATATCTAAATTCGTATAAAGTTAACATTTCGCAAATGTAGTTGTCGAAACAATAACCTTGTTGTTGTCTGTTGACTTTGGTGAATAAATTAAAGATGCAAGACAACCTTACAGGGTTGCTATGGGGACCGGTTGCCATGGTAACAGAAGCAAAAAATTATAAAATGGCCATTTTAAGCTTTTTAAAACAAAGATTGTATGAGTTTGCAGCAGTTTAAGTTAAACAGAATAAAATAATCGTATACTAAATATTGTGAATTTTTAAATTATTGAAAATTTTTCATGGGCAGATGAATTGTGTTAAAGTATTACCATGGAAACTAAACAGCACTTTAAAAATAATATTTTTTCGTTGATTCGAACACAAATAGTTTTAAATAGAGAAAAAAAAAATTAAAGTGTTGTTTTACTTTGGATAATATTACTGAAAATTGAAATCACAAAACTCTGCATATTTTGAGGTATTTTTGAAGACTTTTTACTCATACTTGGATCAAGATCCTTTGAAATAAATTGATCGGAACGATTAAACATGTCCTCAACTTTAATGCAATATCAGTTAAAGAAAGTTGCATTTAAGCAAAAGGAATGGCCGTTGCTATGACGTTTTGTACAATTAGGAATTTCTGTATGAATTTCGTAAGTCCAAATATTTCCTTAGCAACGGCAGTTTTAAGATGCTGAATAATGCTTAAATATATCTGATATAAAAATTTTGCATATTTCTCACAAAAATAGCAACAAAAATAGATTTAAATTGTGTTTAAAACAAGCATTTTTGCTTGACAGAATCACTATAATGAAGAACAATCTGAAACAAACATGATTCAACATTTGAACAAGATTCTCACAGTCACAGTGTTTGGACTGAATCATACATTTGTAAATTGTTTCTCGTGTTCATAATTTTCCGAGAATCTTATTTTCGATGCCGTGAATCAGTTAACTGAACATCGCCTTCAAAGAATTCATTTCCTGTAAGTACATGTTTAATATCTGAAATAAGGGATTGTAGATTTTTGCGTGTAAAACTTGCTCTCGTAGTTCATGCTCATAATATCATGAGTTCTTCATCTTGACGGACACAGAACCCCAGACCATATATGAATGCTTTAGTTTGACATTGAATAGGCTAATTGGTCCAGTTTTATTTTGATTTTTGGGATTTTTTCCAAATCGTTTTGCGGTTGAAATATTTTCATTGTTTTAAAACTTCATTGCCAGCACAGATTTTGATTGCAACATTACAGACTACATGTGATACTGTCCTAGCTGACCAAATCTTGATAAATACCATTTCTTGCCATTGCAATGTGAAAGTCACAATTTATTTAGGCTAACTTATGAAATTAAGTAAGTAGTTGTGAGAATACATGAGCAGGTACTTTCCAACAATTGACATTAGGCTAGTTTAGTTTTCATCTAGGCTGCTATATATTTTCCTTGATTTTTAAATGTTAATTTTAAGCATAAATATAAAAACTAGCTTTAAAGATCCATCATACATGTGAGTAAATTTAACTTTATTTGTAAATTGCCTAGTAATAATTTGTAAGGTATATCAACTATTCAACTGTGCCTTATATCAGACATTAAGCAGATTCTATTACTTCACTTTAGATTAATATTTTATGGGATAAAAAACCCCATTATCATTACTTGAGTAAATATGGGGAAAAAACCCTACATTAGCATTAAATATGGGGATAAAAACCCCATCTGATTTTTTTAGGGAATGGTGGGTTTTTTTCCCCATATGTAATGTCATGGGGTTTTTTGCCCCATGGGGTTTATCGCAAAACCCCATGGGGTTTGCATGGTTTTTTTTTTCCAAGCTAAAATCCCATGGGGTTGGAACTTTTAAGTTCAAATATCTAAAAAAAACTATCTAAAAATGTTTCAATTTTTCCCATAAATTTATTTAGAATAAAAAACCCTACCATTTGGTATTACACTTTGGTCGATAGTGTGAATGGAAAGGGGTGCGCAACGCTGGAAAAATGTCCATTCCGGAGTTGTCCGTCCCACTGTTTACGTTTTTTTTTTTCATTTTTCTTATTTTTAACCTTGTTACCATAGCAACAATTGTCAATTTTTTATCTAACATGTATTTTTTAAATACAGCTGTAAATCTATGAGTTTGGTTAAATGATAACTTCTATGATATTTTAATAATATGAAAAAATTATGTTTTGAAAATAATTTTCGGTTTTATATGGTAATATTCTTAAGATTTTGATTTGCCCACCAATATTTTTCTATAATTTGAAAATTGACCATATAGTCAATTCAATACTTTATATTTCATCACTTAGAAAAGCTGTAATTGCTTTCTATATTGCTTTGAAGTTGCTACGATTTGCCATTTTTCTATCTTCGGTCTCCGTTACCATGGCAACTGTAGCCCTTAGCAATAATTTTATGGCATCTCGCTACTTATTAAATCAATATCATTAATATGTATCAGTGTATGCAATATTAAGAATATTGGTGAGTATGCATGTCGGAACCTCTATATATAATTTTTATTTTTACATAGAATTAATCTTAAGATTTTTCTTTTAAATCAAAGAGTTAACTACCGTAACGATCAATCAGAAATTTTACTACAATTTTTACTAACAGAAGTTTTTTTAAATCAAACAAAACGCAAGTAAATTTCAGTTATTGGTTCTTATCCCGTACGGCACATTGGATGTTTTTTTTGTAATCTTAAGATTCCTCGACACAACAAAATTTTATTTGATGGATTAATAAAGAATCTTTTATTCAAATATGATTTGACAAAACAGAAACAGATATCGACTTTCATATCATTTCATATGAAGTTTTTCAGTGAAATGGAAATAAAATTTTAGTTTTCATTGCGCGTGTTTTTGCGCATTCTAGTCAAATACAGTGTATTTATACCTTTTATGAAATTGTTTTGATACCATTTATTAAATTGAACACAATAAAAAAATACAGATAAAAATATTTAGATTTTTGAAGGAAAATTTTGATTTTTAAACAATTTCCGTTATTCGGTATGTGAGCGTTCCATTGTGTTTTTATGACGTTATGATGACGTTATGATAAACTGAAGTTTGGAAGGGGTAACTAAATAAGAAATATCATAAAAGAAAAAGTTAAAAATTGTACCCCTTTGAAATTTTACACACAGAATAATGCCACCTCATGGTTGTTTCTCTTAATTTTTGAATGAATCCATTGTACCAATCTACATTTGTAAAACTCCAAATATATAGCATAATTTTGTGCATTTTGATATTTTGAGATGGCCCCCACTAAAAAAACCTGAAAGTAGAGTTTAGTATATTTTACATATAAGGTAGAATATGATATTACTAATCACATATTACAATTTGAGCAAAATCGTCATCGTAGTTTTTTTTAATCTGCTTTGAAGTACAGAAAATGACAATTTCCTAAATATTCCTATAGTAAATATACCTGTAATTTGAGATGGCCCCTAAAAAGAACCAGATGGTAGATTTTCTTAAAACATCGCAAATTAATATACTAGAGTTGGTGTAAATTTACCCCCCCCCCCCACCAAATCGGCCTCCTTAAGAGATTGAAATTGGTCTAAATTGATGCGTAATATAATTATCAATAAAAACATGCCAACCAATGATGATCTGGTAAAGTTTATATATTTTTATTTTAAAAATATTTCTGAAAATTATTATTCTGTTATATCTTTTATATCCGTGGATAAAATCTAAAGAATAACAAATAATCACATAAAGTACATATTAAACTTTGATGTTTTTACAAAGAAATTGAAAGGAAAATGCGAAATTTAAAAAAAATTGCAATTTTTCAAATTTGAACCATCTCGGTTAAAGAAAAACCTGAGAATTATTTTCAAACTGAAATTTAACAAAAATGCTGCAATTTATCCTAAGAAATTGATATGTATTATAAGATCAATAAATGAACAAACCATTTTAAAGCTAAACAACCTGGTGGTTTTTTTGCAAAATTGTCATATATTTCAACTTATATGATTTTGTTCGGGATCAGTTTAATTACAACTGGGATCGATTCTAATTTAGGATTTTCCAATTTTTCTTGATTTTAATAATTTCGTTTTAATTTCTAGTTGAAATATGATTTTACAGCTATTGTTCGATGCGAGAGACTGAGTTGACTTGTAAAATTTTATCCATAGGTTTGAAAAATATCAACAGTTCTTGATTTTCATTTTCATTTTATTCAAAATATCATTAAGTTTATTTGGCCGTCTTTGACATGTATTTATAGAAAATTGAATTGTGCATCATTGATACCAAATTTTTAGGTCTAAAATATCTTGTTCGCAGCTAAAGCGATGTTTCAGGTTTCTATTTCAAAATTACAAAAAAAAATCATATAAAATAATCAAAAGCCGATATTTCTCTCATTTTTATAAAATTACATCTTTATCGATCCATCAAATATGTACTGGTGTGTCGAGTCACCTTAAACGTCAAACGTTACCTAGATTATAAATAGGTTAAAGCCGTATACCTTGATCAAAAGTAAGTCAATGTGTATTCGTTGTAACAGGTGTCCCTGAAGTAAAGATACATGTACATGTAGCATGGACTGTTACGTAATCGCGTGGACTTTAACTAGAAATAATGATGCTTACTTTATTGTGTTTAACGATAATAACCCTATTGTTGAATCGAGACACAGTTTTCAAGCCCCAGGTCGTCGTATTTAATTATCAACCCCATATTGTAGAAAGTATAAACTTTGCAGTCAAGTTGCTGTAATTTATGTAAAGGATATAAGCTGAAACTGTCCATTTTGTGAGAGAAAGAACTGATCGAGGTTTGGACGAATTAGCTGTGGCGTAGTGGTTTATATATTATAATAATAATTTTATGTTGAACCTGTGTTTAAGGGGTATTACCAAAAAAAAAAAAAAAAAAAAAAAACACCAAAAAACCAAAAACTAAAAATAAATGTTTGCATAATGATATGATATATGTGAATATCACCAATCAAGGGCCCTCAGAAAGCATATACCTTAAAAACAATAATAATATAATGATGATTATATAACAAATAATGGATGAAATACATGGACAGAATGTCCAGATCCACATTACAAGCTTAGTCTACGGATTGTAAAATGATTTCTAGCTACAATAAAACGCAAGTGTCACAAGGTGCAAGGTTATTAACTGCAGCTATACAATAACAAGAATATCAAAGAGCAGTGCATAGATAAATATTGTACTAATTCAGTAAGCATAGTCGGTTACAATGGGAGGTAAATCTGATATATAAACCATATATAACACATATTAAGTTCTCATGCGCATAATTATGAAAGGGTATACATTTATTTGCAAGTACAGGGATGCATTCATGTATGCCTAGTTATTAATACACGTCCCCTCAAAGCAGTATTTATACAGACACATTATATACAGCCAACAATAATCATGTATATGTATATATAAATACAAATTATACAGTAGTACCTGTCAGTGTATATTCTCTTGGGAAAAGACATCTCAAAAACAAACCAAAACTGGAATACTTTTTCCCTGGAAGTTCTAGTTCTGACATATTCTTTTCTTTAAATTCACCAGTCAGCATTCTTCTGAATACTTGTGATGCATCTATTAAGACCGCTTTGACCACATGCAACTTTCTTCCCTCCACAATCAAAGTGAAATCAGTAACTTCTGGATCATGAGGGAAAGTATTTTCCAAATTAAATTTTATATCACGAATGAACGAATCGGGCAAATCCATTTCCATGTTCGAACTTTTCAAGAAACAAAATTTCAGCCCGTAAAACGCTAGTAATTTAAAATGACTAAGCTCGACGGTGATGATATATGATATATACATGATGATATATTCAGGACCGTCGTGCGCATAAGAAGCAACGTCTATCTACACGACCGTCCTGCAAATAGCTGGACATTACTTACACGTAATTACAGTGAAATACACACGACCGTCGTGTGAATTAATGAATGATGATGAAATGAATGATGAAAATCTATTTACATGACCGTCGTGTAAATATCTATTCTGATACAATGTATGTAGCAAAGAGGATCGGGATACTCGGGTTTTTTTTTGGTATAGGACAATATAATAATCGACTTTTAAAGTTTATAATGTACTTTTTTTTATTGAATTGTGGACAATTTATCTAATATTAAAAAGGTTGCCTGGTTTACCTGGGTCATGTCATGTACTAAAACAAGCCAGCCGTTTACCTGATAGATAATTTCAATTTTTTATTTGATATTTTATTTTACTTAATAACTAAATTAATGATCATAGAAACATTCACGTTATATTCATTAACACATATTAGTAGGCCTAATGAATGTTCAAAGTCTGTAAAGATTGATAACTCTTACGCAGAATTCTTACACCTGCCGAAAAAAATACAGCTATACACGCCTGTCGTTTTCCTGATGGATGATTTTTAAAGTTTTTTCTTTAATATTTAATTTTTCTTAACAGATTAAATGGTAATAAAAAAAATGACTTTTTATTCAATTCTTTACACAAAATTAGAAAAAAGCGCGAAGGACTTTTGGAAAACTATTACGCCAGCCGATTCAAAATGTACGCCTGCCATTTTATTCACATGTATGCCTTTTTTTTTTTTAAATTTTAATTTATAAATTACTTCAGATGGCTATAGAGTTTTTATTTCACCTTATAATTATTTTCATACCTCTACTTATTGTTGTGATTAATTAATTAGATTACATGAAGTCGGGTGATACAAGTTTAATGTTATCCGTATATCACCCACTTTCATTTTGATCCAATTTTGTTTTTGCTTATTAAATAAAACACACTATTTTGAATATTATGCTTGTTACTGAAGGTTTTATGATAAATCGAAGTGTTTAATCTTATAATATAATCTTATTATAATACAGGTAAAGATTTATGAACGAGTCGACGAAACACAACTGTAATGTACACGCCAAAGATTTCCGAGGAATATACATGTATGCCCTTACGCCTGCCGAATGCCTATAATGGATGATTTATATTTTTCTTTAATATTTTATTTCACTTAACTGTATAAATGATTATGGAAATAAAAATTCAATTGGTATTAGCCAAAAGAGGGATATTAATTATTATAATCATATCTCTTACACCTGCCTATGGAAATTTTCCTGTGTGACGATTTTTCCCCTTTTATTGTGGTAGTACGACAAGAATTTATATACTTATATAATTTCAAATAGACTCATTTTTTCAATCTTGATATCATAAAATCACGTTAATTTGTGTCTAATTTTCAAAATGATTTTGGGAAATATTGACCCAGGTTGAAATTTGAGCCGAGGATTATTTTCAACGTTAAATATTGATCCAAGGGTGCTTTTTCAACGTTGGAAATTGAGACCAAAGGTGGTGAAATTTATACCCGGGGTCATTTTTCAACAGCTTGAAAAAGTATTTTTACTCTCTGATGATCTCAAAACGTTGAAAATTGACCCTGTTGAAAATTGACCCCAATTACAGAGTTTTGAACCGTCTTTGAACTGACACTTGCTCTACGCGTTAAATGTATCTACTTGAAAATTTCAGTCCCAAAAAAATCAAGTGGCGTATATTCCCTTCTGTTCATGTGTAGGATAATGCGAATCGGAGTTTCGCCGAAGGGGGATAGGTATTAAGGGGGTCGCCAACTCCCCTGGGGAAGGGGGTTCGGGGACTCCCGAGAAAAAAATTGAAAATTAAACAAGAAATCACGTGATCTTATTACGATCAAGATTATTTAAAAAAATGAGTCTATTTAAATCATATAAGTATATATTTACATCTACCGAATATGATTCCCTCTATTTCTTACAGAAACTTATAGTTAATTCATAGCTCTATAGAAACAGCCAGACTGAAATCTACACTCCCCGTTTATCGATTGGTCGAAATCTACAACGACTGAAATTGACAGGACTGAAATGCACACGCGATGTTTATCGATTGGTCGAAAGCTACAGCGACCTAAGAAAAATCACGGACTGTACGAAATAATCATGATGATGTCAGACTCAAAGATTTGGCTGTTTCTTTTAGCTAACGTACTGATGTACATTAACATTAATTTATTTAATTTTACTTACTTTTTATAATCAATTTATTAATTAGTTAAAAGAAAGATGTAAATATAAACAATAAAATGCTTTCTTTGATGATTCATGCGGGTTATGAAGGTAGCGATCATTGCAGAAAAAATATACATAACCCGCTAACGCGCGTTATGTATTTTTTCTGCAATGTCGCCACCTTCATATCCCGCATGAATCACCAAAGAAAGCATTTTATTGTTTAAATTATACGATTATTGCTATTTTTAGGTCAATACGATGATTTAGCTTCCCTCGAAGTACAATATTCACCTCGCCTCCGGCTCGGTAAATATTGTACTTATCGGGTAGCTAAATCATCGTATTGATCGAAAAAACAGCAATAATTATTTTATTATATGATTCAGCGACAAATTGATACAGATATATCAAATTGAGTGTTATCAAGTGAAGATTTTATTTTGAAGCCATAGCCAAATATAACGTTCTATTTTTCTAGATAGTTGGATAGGAGCCAATCAGAGAGCTAGGAATTAATTAATCATATAATAAAAGTTCTTGTCGTAATACCACCAAAAAGAGAAAAAAAATGTCCAATAGGAAAGTTTTGATTTTTATTTTGAAAAATTGAAGACAGCCAAATTGTTATGTGCCTGGTGATTATGATAAATTTTATGTTAAAATATTTATAGGTCACCATGATTCCGAGTTCAAAACTGTTGACAAATTTTAATTTGAACGAACATATTAACATATCATGTGTATCTATACTCAATTTCGTATTATTATTATTTCTTTTAATTCAGATACGCCATATATAGCTTTAACACTTTCATTATAACAAAACATATTTTGTCCAGTAATCAATTTTTTTATTTTAGCAATAGGTGCCTTTTTTCCTTTTTCTTTTTTTTATTCTAGGGTCAAACTTCACTATTGAAGTTAGAGCGGACCTATAAAAAATTTAATCATTAAAATGTTTCATGTTTTCGGCAGCCAGTTTCAAAATTCTACGATGCGGATCAATTTTCAACGGACTAGTGTACATGTATTTAGTCAACACCTTTGGTCTCAAAAAATGACCCCTGGGTCAAATTTCAACCCGGTCAAAAATAAAATTGTAATAAATATAGTTTTACTTAAGTAGTTAATAATGAAACTCATTCCTTATTGAAATTCTTTTTCACTAGAATATCTGCAGGTTGTTGTAAGCTCCTTGGCAACCACAGGACCAGGATGCAACAATATAAAGTTGGCTACCGATATAATCACAAAAATGATATCCACAGATACTGGGAGAAAATGTGTAGAAAAAATGTTTGACAACAATTTACTGCAATTTAATCTGCTGAGAATAATTTGTCTATGTTTACCAAAGTAAATTAATTTTAATGAGATTTGAACATTATGTATATTTCTGGAAAATGATTTTTCTTAATATTAAAATCAGAGCAAAAAAACCAAAACACATCATTTTGGTCTCATTAACAGTATTACTAGTTCAACGTATTGTATGGAAATTAAGTCTGAAGGCTTTGACTATTTGACTTTCAGCTTATGTGACCCTTTAGATACATCTCAATACGTTGATGGTGCTAACCTGTTCTCCAACCTAGCTGGAAACTTTGAGGGAGTTGTTCAGTACAATAAGGATAATCGGGCATTTGAGGTACAGTCAAACATTATCTGTATATATGATTTTATATAACATGAGAAATTCTACATTTATGTTGTTGTCCAAGATGATTTATTAAATTGTCGGGTAAATGTTTTTATAAGGCTTTGACAATTTTTTCTTTTAGTTTACTTCTTTTTACCCCTATTATTGTTTTTGTTATTGATTCATAAATAAAAACATTTGAATCAGAGAGTTAGATATCTAATTCAAAACATTTTTTCATAGTTTTATTCAGAAATTATTTGACTGTTCTTTAATACCTGTCAAATATCATTACCGATAAATCATTCTAAAGCTATTAAAAGATAACATCTTAAAAATGCTATAATACATACTGTATCTTATTGTCCCAAAGTCCTCCTAAGATAAGTGTCAGTTTACTTAAAAATACCATTTGAATTATAAAAATACAATATTTACTATCTAATACAAATAAAAGAAATTATAATCACTTTGGGTCAAGTAAAGAAGATCATGCAAACAAAAAAAGTTTGGAATCAATCCCACAGTAATACATGTACCAGACACTGTGTAAACTTGATTCTGAGATGCTTAGCTGCATTAAGGTACTTTTGAGCAACGGGCGACACTACAAAGTACTAAAAAGTGAAATAACTATTAACCATAATAGGATTGCAAAATTTGCCAAGGCTAGGGGATAGAAAACACACAACTCATTTGACAAATATTATATACCATCTCCAATCACGAGAGATCCATGAGAGATATATACAGTAATCGCACTTTTCAAATCGTGCATTTGTTTGCAAACAAAAGCTTATAAGATTTTTAGCTATAAATATTGTACTGATTTTGAGATAACAAAGACTTATGAATTAACTAATTCATAGATTGTTTATACTGACAGGGTGCCATAGGAACTAATGTTACAATAGACACGATATTTGGCATCATGACTGCATGATGAAGCAATGCTTTTCCTACAGAGAGGTACGCCAAAGTAAACAGTCTGATGTTGGCCACCTACTCAGAGAAATGTCTGGATAACAGTTACAACAAAATGATTTTGGGACTACAAGCTTTCAGAGAGTGGTGATATGGATTCGGAAACCCACAGTAGGGAAATCCGGAAAATCGGATCACCCTCTGTAAAATTAACAAAATCAAGAAAAGAAAAATGATGGGTATATAATTAAAAAAAGAAAGATGACCTATTTTGGATTTCAATACACATTCGCTACCTAAGTTCCACCAGCAGACCAGGTTTGAAGGATTATTGTGTATAATATGACCTTAACTGACACGATTTGATTATGTATACTAGTATCCATAAAGTTAACAATCTATTATCTATTTTAACTTATAACAAACAAAACGTGATCTGTGAATTTACTGGTATTTTGACAGTCGTTCGATCCGGTGTATTTGTTTATTTATTATATATATTTAGATTGTGTCAAATATAATATGGAATACATCAGTAAATCTGTAACGTCTAGACTAGAAAAAAACCCTATTGTATCATAATATAAAATAAACAAAACCTTGAAAGTTGAAATGAAAGAATTTTAAAATCGTTTAATTTAAGAATAACGTATACAAAAAGCATGACTTGGCGGATCCCTTTCAAGTTATTTCACACAAACCTCTCTCTCTTTTGAAGATTTTCATTAATACAGGAGCTCTGTCTGCCTGGTTTAGAGTGAAACATCCTCAACTGGTAGATGGCGCTGTTGCCACAAGTGCACCAGTATTTGCACAACAATTTCAACCCACCACATTTGTAAATATTAGAATGTATTTAAATCAAATAGTTACTACCAATCTCTCTCTCTCTCTCTCTCTCTCTCTCTCTCTCTCTCTCTCTCTCTCTCTCTCTATATATATATATATATTCTTTTCTTTACTTAAACAAAGTATTTGAACATTTACACATCTCATTTGAAGAAAAATATTCGTTCTGCTTTTTGTACACATCCTCCTCAATTCTCATGAGTCGCGTCTCAGTCAATTCACGCTTATTTTTCTCGGGCAGCCTCAAATAGTGTTTGTTTTTGGCGTACCTTTCAAGTTTATACGGTAAGATACTGTCGAGTGATTTCTTATACATCTTTTCTAAGCAATATATCGAGCCATAATAGAAACATTTTATCAGGTATCCTACATCGTTGTCAACGCTGACATAGTGAGGATGAACTTTTGCCTCTTTGAACTCGAGTTCCATAAGCAGCCAGCTTTCACACTTATGAAGAATGCTTTTCACGTTGTATTCATCAGCAAGTGGTAGAATTTCGTCGATGCGAGCTTCTGAAATAATATGACAAATCGATTTAGTCTTGAACATGAAAATTATTAATGTTATGTTGACATTGTATGTAATGTTTGATCACTAAACACAAATGAACAGTACAATTAAGATTTCATTAACAAACCTAAACTGTCTCTTGTGAATTCTTTATAATTATGTGATGCAAAAGCATGTTTCCATCCTTTTCTTAAAAATTCCATTTTCTTATCCTCTTACCCGGAAGACGTGTCAAATTAGAAATGATCAAATCTTTTAAAGGTATATTCTACTTTGGATTTAAATACAACTTTTTCCTCGCCGTTCGATTTGGTCTCTCGCTCCGCTCTGAACCAAATCTCATAAATTTAATACTCGAAAAAAGTTTACCAACTTATACTTATCTCATACTTTTTTCCTTGCTTGTTAATATTAAAACAGTCCAACAATTTCTAATGCTTATAACATCTCATTTTGTTTAAAATGGGATATTTTCTACCCAGCAACATAAATGTAAATGTCATGTTGTATATTTTGAATTTACCGAGTTGTCATGTTGTGTATTTTGTATTTACTGCCACCCGGTAAATTCAAAATATACAACATGACATAAACAAAAACATGGCACGAGCCTTATTTACATATCAAAGAATTGAAAGCTCTTTATTTCGCCTGAAATTGACAATTTTGCTTGACCATTTAGAATAGCTTTGTAAAGCACACTATGCATTCAAATTGGAAAAATAAAATTTAGCTCAAATCGTGACCAAGCCCCTTGAAAGAAATCTTTATCTCTCTCATTTACAGCATCTTCGCTAGCCAAGGCTAAATGATCCGTTCTGCTCGAGCGGATCGTAAACGAAGACAGACTTTAGTTGTTATTGCGCATGATTTATGCGCATTCCAGTAAAATATCTGCAGGCATGTTCACGAAGCTATCTTAGGACTATGGTGCGTCCTAAGTACATCTTAGGATACGTCTTAGTCTTAAGTCTGTTTCTTGAAGCTCTCCTAAATTTAGGAACCGCCATAACTTTGTCCTAACTTTAGGACATCGCTTACCTTGTCCTAAGACCATCCCAAGGCTGTAAAATCACGTTTTTGGGGATATTGGGACTGTTGTGAAGCTTTTTTTTAAGACCGGTAAAATAAAGCAATATTGTCTTCAGTTCCAGCATTTCCGACAAACCTCAAATTCCTAATCCGGGAGAGGAGGAGGGGGGGGGGGGCATAGTCATTTATGCTATTATGTACGTTCATTTTAACAAAATTATGTGGAGAGGGACCCCGAACTCTCCCTCATCCCCTTCCCCGTTGCTACATGCCTGCCTGAGAGCTGACAATTAAGCAAATTTTTTTTTCGCAGATATTGTCCCTGTTTGGCGAATGAAAATTATTCACTTATTTTTGATATCTACATTGTACACTAAGTAAGTTACATTCATTGTTTTGATTACTTTAGGATAAAAATTATTCAAATGTCCTTGGCTAAAACGTAAATTTACATCGGTTTATATTTAAGCCATGCGTGATCATTGTAAATTTTTATCACTTCATTCTGAAAAGGTAATCTTTAAAAAATTCGTAATGTTGAATAAACTGTATTTATGTATTTTCAAGATATATTACAACCTATTTCTTATTTAACATGTTCGTGTATTCTATATATTGCGAATAAAGGTAAATTGGTTGTGTTTCTACATGTAACATTAAATGTGTTTATTATGTATTACATGTACTTGATTGACAAGATTATCAAATGTTAATTTACACTCAAAGAATGGACACATGTTGTTTAAATAATCATTTGCTTGTAAGCCAATTCTGTTTTGATACATATTTTCTTTAAAAAAAAATGCAGTTATTTTGATTTCGGGGGAGGGGGGGATACCCTTTCTTTCTTTTTTTTCTTTTTTTTTTTAGTTTGGTTTTGTGTTGTTTTGGTTGTTTGTTTGTTTGTTTGTTTGTTTTTAAAAACTAAATTGCTATTGGTCACTGATATATATTTAAGTAAATGTAAATTTTTAAAAATGTATACATGTACATTGAAATTACTGGTTTTAGGCCTATTGTGTTAACTATCGACACGAACAATTTTCTCTGGCAAAATGTTTAATGATTTATCCCTGCAAAAGTCTCTCAAATTCGATCTGTATGAATAAATGTGAAAAATAAGAATGGTTGTAGAAGGTTAGGATATCCTAACTTAAGACGTTCCTAAGTTACCGTCGAGCTACATCTTAATACGTGCCCTAAGTTGGTCTTAGGATGTTCCTAACTTTTTTCCTAAGTAATATCTTAGGAACACACTTAGGCCATATCTTAGGAAAGTTTCGTGAACATGCCTGCTGGTATTTATATATTTTAATAAATTGTTTTGATACCATTTATAAAATTAAATACCATAAACAAAATGCATATAAAATATTTCCATTTTTCAAGAAATTTTATTTTTTTAACGATTTTTCCGTTGTTCGGTAGGTGAGCGTTGCCATTATGCTTTTAAGACGTTATGATAAAATGAAGCTTTGTAGGAGTACGTTTTTTAGAATTGACATAAAAGAAAAAGTGAAATGTGTACGCCTTTAAAATTTTACACACAGAAATATGCTATCCTCGAAGTTATTTTTCTTAATTTTTGAATGAAGTCATTGTATCAATCTACGTTTGTAATACTCCAAACAAATAGTAAAATTTGGTGCATTTGATATATTGAGATGACCCTCTTTAAAAACCAGATGGTAGAATTTAGAATTCCTTATATATCAGGTAGAAAATGATATTATTAATCACATATTACAATTTGAGGAAAATGTCTATTGTAATTTATATTATTACAATCTATGACACGCCAAATTTTACAAAAATGAGCTTAACATAGTTTTCATAGTTGATAAACTAAGTTTATCGACTGTTAACTAACCGTAAACAATAGTTTACGAACCGTAAACAATAGTTTACGATTCGTAAACTATAGTTTTTATCAGTAAAACTATATTTAACGGTTGTAAACTATAGTTTACGAATGCTAATCTAAGTTTTTCTGTCTGTAAATAAACGTTAACAATAGATTTTGCTGATAAATGTAGATTCACATCTATAAACTATAATTTACTTTCGTAAACTATAATTAAGAGTTGTTAATCAGGGTTTTATAAACCTTTATCGACTGTGAAACTATGTTTAGCTCATTTTTGTGAATTTGGCGTGCCATAATAATCTGCTTCGAAGTGCGGAAAATTGCAATTTCCTAAATATTCCTATAGTAAATGTACCTGTATTTTTGAGATGGCCCCTTAAAAAAACCATATGGTAGATTTTCATTAAAAAAACCTCACATGTACACTAGAGTTGGTATGTATTACACATGGTTAAGAAATAGAGAGTTTTTTATTGCAGTTTTTTTCACAAATAAAAACCCAACTCAGTCTCCTTAAATACCCCATATTTTACAGTTATTGACTTATAAAAGTTCACCCTATAGTATAATTTATTAATACAAGATATCTAACTCCGAATTCCGTGCAGTACCCTCCTTCCGTGGATTGCAATCATTATTGCTTTCAGGCGAAACGCAGTGGGAAAGTTCTTACAACAGTTACTGTAGGATTTTCTTCTACGATAATTTTACTACAAAATCATACATGGTATGCTTCTATCTGGATAAACAACGTCCAAACATTGCTCGCCGACTGGTAGAGTCGTTTCACACGTTTCGCACCTCTACGTACAAGTCTCAGGCAGACAAGACTACGTTTTGGGAAAGCTAAAATATCACTGGTTACTATGTGTGATACAAAACTTAAAATTTCGGATATTTTGGTCACAGGCACCTGGTGGTAAAAATATTAATTTCTTTTTATAGTAAGATAATTTCCTGTACTATTATATCAACGTTATTTTATAGTACACGAAATTATCATATAAAAAGAATTTGTAAGGTGCCTGTGGTTTTAGTTACTATGGTGGCATATTTCTGCCATCCACATATCTTCTCAAGTCACGATAGCAATCTAAACAAGTCAAGATAATTTTGATGTTATTTCGACAAATATCAAAACAAAAGAAGAAGACAAATATCTATTTTAATCTTTTCTATTCAAGATAAGTTATCATAATTAGACGAGAAAGCTTTCTTGACTTGACAAGGTAACTACCTGGTATCTCGACTTAATCTTGTTGCTTTGACCGATGCTGCCATTCTCAAAAGTTTTGGTAACAATAGTTTCTACCAATGAAATTAGTGGAATCGGAACCTCTTTACACTATAATAACGGACCACAAGGATTTGCCCTTGTAATAACGTCTTTAATGTAAGGAAAATTGAATAAATAGTACCAATATAATTTAATATTTATTTATGAAAAGGATGCGAAATAACACATTCCTACACTAATCCTTGGTCTTATCATTAATGGGAAAATTGTTGTGACCAGGAAATATTCTAGGTCCTATATATACTGCACATGGATAAATTACAGCTAACCATGCACTTGATACTACATTCTATTCCCCTTAAATATATGCTTTTAGCTCACCTGACCGAAGGTTTAAGTGATCTTTTCTGATCACCTGTTGTCCGTCGTCCGTCCGTCTGTTTGTCCGTCCGTCCGTCTGTAAACTTTTCACATTTTTTACTTCTTCTCTAGAACCACTGGGCCAAATTTAACCAAACCTAGTACAAAGCATCCTTATGAGAAGTGGATTCTTAATTGTTAAAATAAAGGGCTAAACTCTTTTTAAAAAGGAGATAATTAGGAAACAGTGAAAATAGGGTGTGTGTCTTACAAAATCTTCTTTTCAAGAACCACTGCCCCAAAAATACCAATATTTATACCAAAGCTTGTATCTATAGTGAAAATTCTAAATTGTTAAAATCATGATCCCCGGACCAATAGTGGGGCCCCAAGATGGGTTCAAAATTTAACCAACTGTATATAGGGAAAATATTTGAAAATCTTCTTCTCAAGAACTACAATGCTACAATTTGTGAGATTACTATGCAAGCATCCACAGATAGTGTAGATTCTAAATGATTAAAACCATGACCCTCGAACCAATACCGGGACCCAAGGAGGGCTTCAAAGTTTAACATCGAAATATATAGGAAAAAATGTATAAAAATATTTTTCTCAAGAACTACAATGCAACAATTTGTGAGATTACTATGCAGGCATCCTAAGATAGTGTAGATTTTGAATTGTTCAAACCATGACCCCATTGCAGGCCAATAATGGGTCCCAAAGAGGGGTTCAAAATTCAAATGTATAGTGAACATGTTTAAAAATCCTCAACTCAATGACTACAATGTTACAATGTAGAGATTATTATGATTCTACTTTGTTAAAACCGTGATCCCCAGATCATTACTGGGGCCCAAAGAGGGGTTAGAAGTTCAATATAGAAATATTTCATCATACGGAAGGTTTCACGCATTGTAAGTCATCAACTATCAGTTTACAAGTCGTTAAAACTCATCCGGAAATAACACATGTAAACAAACCGAGTTGTTTTGGACACTGATTTGAAAGTCATGTGATTGCGATTGCTGTCTAAAAAAAGTTAAAGTGGGATTAACATTTATTAATTAATTAAGATTTTCTGTAATCGATTATTAATCGATTACACTCATTTTTGCCCTGTAATCGATTGTAATCGATTATCTTATAACATGTAATCGATTAATCGATCACTGCAACTTTTTCACTAAAATGTGAATGATGCCTCTTCTGAACAAATTGTGTAAACTCTTCCAGTTGATTTGAACTTAGAGTTAAAGGGGTGTTTTCTAATAAATGATATGAAAATTTGGGACTTTATAAGATAACATTTTATAATTTCCACTACTGAAGACAATGACAAATGTCAAATTATAAGCAATAAATAGAGAGATCTGTCTGTCTAATTATGTAAACCAGGTTTTTTTGTTGGAAGTTTACAAGATTGGGTGAAATCTTGACCTTGCACCTTTAGTCATCACAATTATTCTGTTGTTATTGATTTTTTTGAAATTAGAATTTGATTAAAAAGTTAAAATGTTATTTGCAATATATGCAAAGAACTTTGAGGGAACCTTGCTTCATGATTTGAATGAATTTTTGGGGGGCTTGTAATTGTTCTTATTTGATAGATCCTTATTGGGGCTAGTTTAATTGTTATCTAAACATAAGGGTGGTCACATCTTATTAACTGCATTGTGGATTCCTTAACTGACCTGGACATTGTAGTTATTGAGTTGAGGATTTTTAAACATGTTCACTATACATTTGAATTTTAAACACACTTAGTGACACTTACACACCCTTTTGTCTCTTTCTCTGGAAAAATTGACAAAATACATGCTCTCTCTCTCTCTCTCTCTCTCTCTCTCTCAATAATGGTCAAGCATTGCCTGATCTTAATATTGAAGACATCAGGTTTCACAGAGAGGCCATGCACTGGCCACGCTGCAGTATTTACATTCCCCTGCGCTTGCGTTGCCAGGGAACGGAAGGGAAACTCAATATATTTATGTGTTGGTCCAACACTTAATTCTATTTTTCTCTTTTTAATTTGATTTATTTACTTTTGAACACAGTAATTTTTCAAAAGTTCATCTTTTCATATGATATATAAAATAGGGGGAAATTGTGAAAAAATTCGATTTTTCGTAAATCATGGGTTTTTATGCGTCACCACGTTTCTTCAAGTAATAGACTCTTCCGTGTATTATTAGGTAGAGGGTATATATTTTTTATTATGAGAAAAATATATAACGTCAGATGCCTTTGCTTACTGGAGGGTTGCAGGACAATTAGAGATTTCTGGACTCGGTTTAACAAAAGATGACGTCACAGAAATGTTTTAAGCATATGGTATATATTTATAATACCTCTGTGAATATTTTCTATGTAAAATTACAACGAATAAACATGCCATTCTATCTAACCGTGAAACAGTTTCCGTGCTATCTGCCCATGGTGAATAGTCATCGAAACTATTCACCTGCGGCATTCGATTTCCCTCGATTTTAAACTCGGAACACCTCCTGTGTAACCCGAGTCGCAACGTTAAACAAATAAACTTGCTATATATAAACAAAGTCCGATAACTAATTTATTTACCATCAAGAGAATTTGCATCGCGGACAATTAAAGTTTTCTTCGGTAGGCCTATAATAAAATACCTATTTACTGACTTTTCGGACGATAGCAAGTTTATTGTCCCCCTCAACAGCATTTATTTCTTTCGGCTTCGCCTCGTGAAATAGTTGCTATTTTGGGAAATAATAAACTTGCTATCGTCCTCATAGCCAGTAAATAAGTATATGATATATCATTGACATCATAACATTCCAATATTAGTCAACCTCGCAATTATCAGAATTACATTCTATACTCTGTCCCAAGATATCCTCGATTCACATTTTGCTTAATTGC
>WFKH01010211.1:19754362-19765105 GCA_016163765.1 Magallana hongkongensis | reverse complement strand
CACGGCTGATGAAGACCGATAACACGGTCGAAATATTTCGGAAAAGTATTTCAAGGTGTTTTTATAAATATAACTAATAATATATATTTAATTACCTGATTGTTCCATGTTTGTTCTATGAAATATCTGTAAAATGTTGATATTTTCATTTTTGGTATGGAAAATAAGAATTTTCTAAGGTTGTTAATAACTTTTAGTAAACTGATTGTCGAACTAATCTGAAGATCATAACTGATTACATAGATCTATTTCTTCAAACTAGCTTTTTGCATCGTTATAAATTCACTATCGAAGAGTGTCTTATATCAAAAAATTCTTCTGCCACAAAAATGTTTCGTTTCATCCTTAATTTCAAAAGATATACTACGTACATTGCAACAGATGCACTATCGCCTCTCTGAGTTTTAACTTATAAAATCAATATTTTTCATGTTAGGAGTGTTGATTAGTCATCGGAAAATCAGATTTTCGGTTTGGGTTTGTAGCTCATACAATAAGCCAGCAATCAATTTTTAAAACTCAGCGTTTTGAATTTGTCTTTTAAATAATATTTTTATGATTGTCATTGAATACATTTGAGCTCGTCAGATAGCGTGAAAGCATGCAGGTACAAGTTGAAGGACATTTTATTTCTTTTTAAGCATAACGTTTATAAAGATCTTAAGTAAATATACTAGCACACCAAATTTGCTGATGATTTTTAATGAATTGTACGCTATATTACGTCTTGTTACCATATTAGGTAGTAATCCATCAAATACAGGCGTTTTTAAATTAATTTTAACCACGTAAAGGGTACATTGAATCGATTTTGTCAACAGGTATTTAACAAATAAAATTTTGCCAACCTTTTTTTAGGTTGGCAATTTGCCAAGTTGATTTATTTAGTATTGTCAAAATGTCACCGCTTACTTGGCGGTTGGATTTCTCGATCAGAAGGTCAATAATGCAGTTGGATAATACCATTTCTTCGTCTGAACGCGCAATTATGCTGTTCAAAAACGTACAAATTTTTCTCAGTGTTTTTGTATCTAGAATGTGATTAAAGTATAGGTATGTTGAATGCTTTAAAATTTAAAATTTGAAAGTAAAATATCGAGTTACAAGCACGATACATAGTTGGAAATTCTTTGTTTTGTAAACAAATTTCGAGTCTTGATATTGTTTACATATGTATTGTATTGGTATGAGTTTCAATCAAATTTTGTTTTCGTTGATAATTTTATTTAAGAATTGAATCAGTTTATCTTGTTTGGCACGAGCCATTTTGTTATATAAATTGTGACAACTTTATTTGTAAACAAATAAAAGACTCGAGCTTTGTTTACATACCAATGATTTCTTAACTATATATCTCGCAGATAATCATTCAACTTGACTTCGAATACATGTATTTAATGTTTAGTTAACCATTCAAATGCTCAAGTAACCCTTTTAAACTTTATGAAATATAAAATAAAGTGCTCAAATCGTGTATAGGTCCCTTCAAAATTCCAACTTTCATGTTGGAAGTTCAAACTTTAATTAAAGGCACCATACGGTGTACAGGGTTAGTTTCGCCCTTTGTAATTTTTGCACTTGCAAAAAGTTTTGCCCCGTCTTGAATTAAATCAGAAACAGTTGTGTTTAAAACGAGATTTTATGAGACATTGAAATTCTCCCAGTCATAAAATCGCCCGCTGACAACGAGGACGAAATGGCGAAAATAAAACGGGGCGAATATTTCCCTGTATACAGTATTGATTTAGGTATTCAGAATACGTTGATTTGACTAAAAATTGTGTGGATATTAAATATCTGATACTGTGTTGTCTTTTTGATCGTATCTATATGAAAACTTATATAAAAAACTTTTCGTTCAGACATATATAACTATACGTTTAAGACACCGTTAAGATACTCAGAATACGTTGATCTGACTAAAAATTGCGTGGATATTAAATATCTGATACTGTGTTGTCTTTTTAATCTTTTTATATGAAAACTTATATGAAAACTTTTCGTTCAGACATATATAACTATAAGTTTAAGACACCGTTAAGATACTCAGAATACGTTGATCTGACTAAATATTGCGTGGATATTAAATATCTGATACTGTATTGTCTTTTTAATCTTATTTATTTGAAAACTTTTCGTTCAGACATGAACAACTATAATTTTAAGACACAGTTGCCCGTAATATAATGTACACTGTTTTATTTCCAAGAAATTATTTAAAACTAACATTTTGATAATTCCAAAATATATATGTTTGAAACTTTAAAGTTTGAATATTGAGAGAAAAATTAATAATTTAGAGTTTGACACTAAAACGCTTTTAAAAAAAATTCTTGATTTGTTTATTTGAATTTGGTTCAATGATTGACAGTCTCACCTGAATAATCGCATTTAAGTACAAAAAAATCAAGTACATAATTTTATAAAGAAGTAGGCCTATACAATATATTTGATTGATATTAACCCTATCTTAGGTTTGCCCCTGCTTTAATATATCTTTGGATATGTAAGTATATTAATGTCATAGCCAATCGACTTTGATCAACATCCACTATTTAAAACAAAATAAAGTGTCATTATAAACGTGGAACCGTAGAATACATGAGATATACTAAATAGTTTCGGTAAAAAAAAGTGTCTAAAAATTGATGATATTGTAAGAGAGATAACTCTAAGTGTATATTTCCAAAACAACAGTTTATCGTGGCATAGTGGCATGGTTTTTTTTTCTTTCAGGGAGGGGTTAAAAAAAAAGTTATTTATCACCATTTTCTCTTCTCATTGGTGCATTTTGTGTATGCTTGTCACAGTAAGTTAAAAATCTCTGTGGGTCTTATTTTTTGTCGTTTGTCTTCAAACAGCAAAGAAATCTAAGACTTTTGTTGAAATTGATTTTGCTTTCATGAATTTATCTAGTTTTATGTATTTCGATGTCATCCCCCGTCGTTTAGTTCAATGTTGAATGAACTTTAGGTGGAAAACCCTTTCTTTATTTTTATTGAAATCAATTAAGCATTGAGTGCTTATTTTTGGATGTCGTCGGTCCTATAACACACCAAGCTGTGCAGATAAATTGAATACCACGCGTTAGCACGGTATGATAATTTTTTGGCAGTGCTTGGTGTGTTAAAGGACCGACGACATCCAAAATAAGCATTCAATGCTTATATTTATATTCATACTGATGTCTATTTGTATGAAATATATCTGTATCGTTGCTGTAAAGCCATTAAAAACATGTTATTTAGTTCACTTCCGCGACTTAAAATATAGTGCCAGAAACTTTATCAATATAATCTTTTTTATTGACAAATAGATATGATTTAACGATTATTTTCCATTAGTACATATCAAACTAGTTATGTAAGTTTGAACATTTCATTTAATCTTACAATAATAAATATACTCAAAACGCACGATGACGTTTATATTTGTGCTCATGGCGCATGAATTAGCAAAGTGTATTCAATAAAGCATTGAATGCTTATTTTTGGATGTCGTCGGTCCTATAACACTTCAAGTGGTGCAGACAAATTGAATACCGCGCGATACACTGAATGTAAATATTTTACTATGAACATGTGTTTTAAATTTGTTGCAATATTGATATATCGCTAACCGCTTCTTGTTCGCACGCTTTTTATGCCTTGCTTATTATTGACCATCATAAATTGAAGCTCTGCTATTCAGTCAACGATATGTGAAAACTAAAGCAGCTCTGAAAAGCCAACTAAAATGTATCTTAAAGGTGTCTGAATTGCATAGAAATCGCAACTTCTGGGGCCTTTCCGGCAGAGCTAAGAAAAAAAATCGAATGTATTACATATGTGTTCATGACAACTTCCCTTTTTCCGAATCTTGAGTGCAAAACATTTAACGATCTGTTGAGGAGTGAGCTTGACTTCTTTAATTTCCATGAATTACCGTAAATATACCACAGAAGAAACATACATGACTGTCTAGCCGATCCTCTAAACAATAGACAGTTACCCCCTTTTTAATTAAAATTCTAACATCCGGTAATGTGAATAAATTTGAGGTGTTTTTTCGAGCTCTTCCGAAAAGGAACGAGAAGTTCTGTGCTGAGCGATTCAGATTCCCTTTACATTACGGAAGCGTATCGGGGCCTACACTTGTTGTGTTTCAGCTTATAAATTGTCCTTCTTTTTATTGCATTGTCAACAAAAAAAGTATGTTGACCTCTTATTTATGTAAATTAATTGAATTCTATCTTGTGATTTCTATATAATTTAAATCACCTTATTGAATTTTACCAGTTTTATTGCTATCTGTTATCGACTTAAAAAATATGAAGTTTGAAATGTTGATTTATAAATGTGAACTAATTATACTGAGATAAAAAATTAGACAAAGAACAATAAAATAAATGCTTTATAGCCATGTCAATATCAATATGCTTTCATTTTTAGGGAACATATTGCGAAAATATTATCGAATGAACTTCGCGGGCGCGGGAGTTCTGAAAGTGACGTCACTGAATGCTGAATATAGCTGTAGACGGCACATGTAGACTGACATTGACATTTTGATATAAATAAGAAACAAAGAACAGTAATTACTTTATATGATTGCAATTAGTATAAGTATTTGTTATCGTAGTTAGAGGACTGCTGTATGATCTATATTTGAGCAGTTTGTTATGATCTTCTATGTTTGGGTTACTCTCCAATAAACATGTGATATGAGTTTTGAGACAGATGCATCTAAATTGAAAATTTCAACTCCACGACCCCCTTCCTTCCCCCAATTTATATCCCCCCCCCCCCCCCCCACCACCACCACCACCACCAAAAAAAATGTTTTATTTACCAAAGCAAACACTCACATCAAATCATGGTAATGAGAAAATGCAACGCTCATGCAGTTAGTTCATGCATGATAGTATTTGGTATCGTAGTTACATGTAGATTACATTGTAGTTGAGAGGATGGATGATTCATCCAATAAAATTGCTTTGAGATCGTGTAATATCAATTTGAAGATGAAGACAGATGGGTGAAACATTGTTTAGCCTCATCGATGGGAAACCGTTGTAACAACGTGATTATTGAATCATGATCATAATTTGGGGGTAAGACTGCTCATGTCTACCACCATTAACTACGATTACAAATGCAGATATCTGAATTTTAGAGTTTAAATTCCTTTATTGTGGATTCAATTTCATGGAGCCAATATTCGTAGATTGGTATTTTTTAAATAGGTTAATGGTAACATCTAGTGGATTTACTTGTATTAAAAATAATAAATATATTTATACTATTATTCATAATTCGTTGTGGATTTAAATTCATGGATGACGAAAATTAGCATTAACGAAATCCATGAAAATTAAGCATACACGAAGTCCAATGATTCCACAAATGTCATTCTACATGTGTAGATTCAGAGTGAGGTGACGCACCATCAGAACTCCCGCCCCCGCGAAATTCATTCGATAACAATATTTTCGCAATATGTTCCCAAGAAATGTAAACATATTTATGTCGATATACCTATAATGAATACATTTTCATTGTTCTATGTCAACATTTTTTTCTCGATATGACTAAAACCCATTTTTAAATTATCATTTTTAACTCCGTATTTTGTTAAGTCGATATACATTGTAGCATATAGCAAAAAATCTGATCAATTACTATAAGGTGATTTAAATTATGTTAACTCACTTCAATACAATGCAAAATGTTTGCATAAATAATACGACATAATAGTTTATATGTTGATAAGACGATAAAAAGTATGACAATGTATAAGTTATAATACAACAAGTGTAGGCCCCGATACGCTTCCGTATTACATACAGTTCAGTTAACTTAACATCAGAACTTCATTCTGTACATACAAGACTCTTGGTGCCACAACACACTGTCCTTTCTAAGTTTCTTATGGCATCTCTTCCTGTATCGGGTAAACAAGAGTTGATGGCATAAATACACCACCATAAATAACATCTATATTTGAAGACAGATCAATAAATAAACACATGTAAATAAATGATTAAATTAATAATAATCAAAATGCAGCCATCTAATGGTAATTAATTGTGTTTTCAAGCTCATTGTTAGCTTTTTGACCTATACCGAGTATGCCCTAGTTTATTTTCACACTAATTTTACCAATAATTATATGATCAAGGATCGGTGTAGGAATGTAGTATTTTTATTGCACCATGCTTAAATAAATAAATCAGGTTTTAATATTTGATTTTGTTAATATTTATTCCATATTCATCACCTTACATCATTTTATATTACAAGAGAGCAATGGATCAATATTTAGTCAAAATACATGTACAAGATACCTTGGCAAGTCGTAACTTCAAATTACTTTATTATTGATTATTATTGATTTAAACATTTTTTTAATTATTTCAGTATATACTTTAATTAATATATCAATTTGATTAATTAAATTTGTAAAACAAAACAATGGAACTTTTTATGGATTTCAATCAAGTTTCAAATTATACACGTATAAATGTATACATGAAGAGTTTTATCTGAACACAATTAATGACGATTTAACATTTGAAGTGCTTTTATAAGATTACAGAGAAGTATACATTCCTGAATGCGTTTGATATTTCTTAAACTTCAATTTAAAAGTAAAAAAGAAAGACTGAACCTTTGGGTATTGAACAATTTTAACTTAGATTGTTTTATGGCAACGGAACTGTGTTAAAGAAATCACAAAAAATGCAGTTACTGAAATGATAAATGAATAGTACATAAAATATAATTATTCTTTTTTTATTAAATTAAGTTAATTTCAGTCAATATAGATGGTCTTAAATATGTTTTCATTTCTTGGAAACATATTGAAAACATATTGTTATCGAATGAATTTTGCGGGAAATCAAGAAAAGAAAGCATATTGATATCGACATGATTATAAAGCATTTATTTTATTGTTCTCTGTCTAAATTTCTATCTCAATATAATTAATTTACGTTCTTAAATCAACATATTTTGTTAAGTCGATAAAGCAGATAGCAATAAAACTGGTAAAATTTAGTAAGGTGATTCGTATTTTATAGAAATCACAAGATACAATTCAATACATTTGCATAAATAAAAGGATACAATACTTGATATGTTGACAATACAATAAAAACAAGGACAGTTTATAAGTTCAAACACAACAAGTGTAGGCCCCGATACGCTTCCGTATATTTCTGCCATCCATATAACTTTTGGTTTACATAGTTATCTTGTCAAGTCACAGTAGCTTTCTTGAAAAATCAACATAATTTTCTGGTTATGTCGACGAAATACAAATTTATGGTGGCATATTTCTGCCATCCACAAAATTTTTGGTCAACATAGCACATCACATAAAGTCAAGATAACTATCTCGTGAAGTCGAGATGACTTTCTAGTTTCACCGACTTTTTGTTGGAATAGCTATCTCGATAATTTATCTTGTATCGTGACTAAAATTCATGGCATTTGCAAATACTGCCATTCCCAAATGGATATCAAATAGATATTTGATAATAGAATTTTGGAACTCATTACCCAGGACTCCTTGATCTGCATAGAAGATCATAAATAGAAATTATAAGACCGTCCTCAAAATATATAAATATGCTGATATTTATTTTCCCCTTTAAAAGACAGAGTATTTTGCGTCATTTCATCATATTTATAAAGTTGCACTGTCTTAAATACTTTAAACTACATGAGATCAAAAGTGTTTTGCTAAGAATTTAAATAAAAAATCATGTTTTTGCCTTTGGTTTTATTTTGGTGAATTCTATTTTATGTTTTCATTTCTAATCCAAACATAAGATAAACTAGAGCAGAGCTCGTGGCAAAGCCACGAGTAGGTCTTCCGTTGTTGCTGCGAGTTGAAAATTTCCAAATATGATTTGGTGTCAAATGATTATAATGACTAATGACTAAAATTTCACTTCTGCTTTTGTTATAAAAACGTGTTGTGATTGAAAACCTGTATAAAGACAGGAAGAAAATGTTTTTGGAAAACTATTTGTCAAACACAGTTTGTGTAATTGTTTTGAAAACTCTCTAAGGCCCTGTCACACCAAGTTGCGTTCCCAGGGCGTGTTCACGGCGTTGTAAATTTCATGGAATCGCCGTAGGATCGCAACGAAAATTAAGAAAAAATATGCAATCTTATTTCAAAATTTTACAAGTTAAAATGTCACGGCATCCTGACGGCGACTGAGGCGTTCTAACAGAGCTCCCAACTACGTTTCCACAGAGTTCTACTTGGCAATTGACTGCGCTCTCGCTGGTTATCCGCCGAGCGCTCATGACGTGCTAGGAGTTTTTACCGCGCGTCCACGGCGTGCTCTGCGCGCTGACTGCGTGCAGATGCGCTGTTGGAGACTTTACGGCGCTGTCACGGCGACCTTACTCCACTTCTACGGCGTGTTTATCAGAACGCAGAGCCACGGCGCGTACTTTGTGCATGGTCAAAGTGCGCGCCGTCGCATGGCGTTCTAAAATGTTCTAGGATATCCCACCGCAGCGAACGAAGATGCCGTTGCGTTGTTACGGCGCTGTAGCAGACTCTAGTTCGTCTACCATGGCGTTTTACATTATTCAATGACACAGCAGGTTCGCCGTGAGGATGCAGCTCCAGTATGACAGGGGTTTAAACAATGAGAAGTTTAATGGCGAGTTAAATTGTTAAGGGTAGCAAGGATTGTTATATACATGTACTCATGATTCATGAAAGGAAATGTATTTTTTAAAAGAAACGAACCCGTCTTAAAAACATGTAACTTCTGTAATTAAATCTTGCTAATTTTTTGAAGACTATGTGCAAGTTTGAAATTGTTGCGTGCTGTCAAAATTTGGTAAATAGTCAAAATTGATGGCTGATATTATTTAATAATACGAGTAGACTTGAACATTCAAAATAATAATCAACTATCAAAGATCATCAGGAGAATTTATGCATAAGTGAGCGTCTAAATTTTACACCTGATATACAGACACCGCTATGTAACGTAAAATTTAATAACACAATTTACAGAAATGAATATTACTTCTTTCGACGATGCAATAATATGCAAAATCCCTATTTTTATGTCAATTTTTTCTCTTTTATCAGATCAAAAGTTATTCTCTCGGAGAAAGTTTACGTATGTATTTTGAAAAAAAGAAACCCGGGAGAAACTTCAATAAAAATAAGCGAAAAATTATGGTGTTACGGTTTTTATTTTCAGTTAATTTAATTAAATGTGACAAAGGGGCATATTCGGTCGAATTTTTGGGGTAACATGTACATGAAGTAAACTTGATGCAAGTTCCATGTTTGTTTTTTGTTTGTGTGGGTTTTTTTTTTGTTTTTTTGGTTTGTTTTTGTTTTGTTTGTTTGTTGTTTTTTTTTTTTTTGTTTTTTTTTTGCTTTTCTTTGTTTTATCATTAAGATATATCAAAAAATTACGTACATGTCAAAAGCAATATTTGCCTTCTCTATTTATCTTGTATTTTAATAGATTGGGTATTCATTGTTGACCTAAAATTAGTATTCCACTGGCTGTAGCTAACTTTGTAAGTAAATTAAGTTGCATGACAACCTCATACCACACAACTTCAATAAAACGTTTTTTTAAAATCAATTTTCATATAATTAGCAATAAAGAAAATCCCCAAGAACACATGTCCATCTCACTTAAGTGTAACTTTGAGAAGCGCATATATTTTTTGGAGGCAGATATGTCGCTATATTATAGTCTGTAAGTCAAGTGAACTAATCTGTCCACACTTGCAATACTTTGATGATTTCTATGGCGACCGCCTGCATAGCATAATGTAGTCGTATTTCATAACATCTACTCCCAAGAACAAATTACCTTTGACTTAAAACTTTAAATTATAATATATATTATTCTGTTCATAACTATATATCATAGAAGTTTAGCGTGTTCAACAGGTTAATTTATTATAGCCACGTTCTCAGATTACGATCTCGCAACTTTAATGTGAAAATGAAAGTCTTATTGTTTGATAATTGACCACTTTGAAGAAAACACCCTTCGAACTGTTGATTAATTGCATAACAATTGATGATCTGCAGCCATAAATAAACTGGGGCTATATATGTTTTGAGCTGTGTGCGCTGAAGCGACTCAAAATTTTCGGTAGCACGTGGCGATTGAATTTACGCAATAAAGAAAGTTGAAATTTACAAAGACTGACTGAATAAAAAAACGGGAGGGAAAGAGAAACACATTCAGGAGAAAATGTTACACATGAGAAGAAGTCACTATCAAATAATTTTCGACAGATCTGGAATTTTAAAAAAAGAGCACTTGGCAGCGGGGCGGTGGGAGGGCAACACAGAAATAAGTTCGTTTTCACAATGAAACGAACGACCATGTAGAAGCACTACAGAAGTTATTAATATGTGACCGATAGAATCTAAACAAAACTTGTTTCAAAACTCATGTAAATATTCTTTTAAATAATCACCGAATGCCTCAATTCAGGGCATTCTTTTATCGTGCCAGCACCTACCGCAAACATGTAACATGGAACTTTGATCATAATTTGATTTGATTTTTAAATTACCTTGTACGCTGTCCTATAAATCAATCCTAAATCAACTGTACGAGTAAAATAAATTTATCTGTTCACCTTAAACCAATATAATAGTTGAAAACATAATAAAAATAGTTGCGTTCGATCGTACAAAATACCAAACATGCACGCGTGATAAGGTACATGTAGAAGATGTCCACTTGCG
>WFKH01010211.1:19720263-19730858 GCA_016163765.1 Magallana hongkongensis | reverse complement strand
TATCCCCGTTGTATGGCTACACTTACAGAGTTACATATTATTCTGTCAAAATGCTCCAATCTTTATAAAATTCTCGTCTATATAAATATTTATCCATTGTTCCCTGCATCAAAACAGTTCTAGCGCCATTACGTATTCAGCCACCTGTTGACTTGTTAATGTTTGTTTACGAATTTCCGGTTAAGCATGCACTTTTCAGGTTAATCGGATGTTTGAAAATATGTCAATTACGATGATTTGATTGAAAAAGTATTTCCATCGTATGTATTCCGTTATGGATTTATTGTTTTCCCCAAAAAAACAAAATAAATGAAAATTGGTACCGCAATCACGATCGATGAGGTCTAATATATATATTTCAGAAGAACTGTAAATTTTGCAAGAATACACGATCAAGACCTACTACATTAAATACTAAAATTAATTTGCAACAATGACCTCCAAACCGATGTTGCCTAATCCGGCCAAATTTTTCAGAACCACCCTCCGCCGGATTAGACAAGTTTTACTGTGTACAATGTACAAAATTTATTTACAAAATAAAGGACATAAGAGGGTTTCGCGTTATTTTATTCTTTATTCGATAGCCAATAACGTTAATGACAGTTGTCTTTGTTCTCCTTATATAAAGTCGTGTAAGTCCTTATTTGACGAGGGAGACAGCTGGTTTTGCTAGCTACTTTTCTCCCGAGTCCCCGTTTTGTCTGTCTGTTTGAAGTCCTTGTTAAAGTTAGGGTTGGGGGATTTTAAGTACCGTTTGTTCTTATTAAGGGTTGTTAATCTTGGTTTTCATTTACTTTGAGTTTGGATTATTATATCTGGTTTATCTATATTGAGAATAAAGTCGTTTTCATACCGTATTCAGAAATTAGTAAAGTTTAGTTCTTAATGTAGAGGTCAAAATCAGTCTCAAAACAAAAATAAACACAACGCGAAGTACTGATAAAAATCCTAAATATAACACACGGCACTGACCTGCTACATTATTAAATGTGATAGGAAAGGAGGAATGAGCATATAATATTACAATGAAAATATTTGGCTGGACCGGGAATCGAACCCGGGACCCTTGCAACTCTAATCAGGAGCTCTACCACTGATCTACCCAGGCCGATATCCACGGTCCGTATAGCCCCAACTACTACATTCCTCCCTCCTTAAATGATCTTCGCACTCGAAGATCACCCCAGGCTCCTCCCCTGGCAGGAGTTAACAAATAAAATATACAGCATGATTATTTAACAAAGCAAAAATAAAGCAGTGTACATTTGTTCACTAATAGTTTTGAAGTTTACGTTGTTTAAAATCGATGCAAAACATGCAGGTTGAATAAACCCAATCATTTGGAGGACGAAACCAAACGGTTATCTTTTCTAAACATTCCCATGATGTATTTTTTTTTGGGGGGGGGGGGGTTGTATGCCCCGAAAATTTATTTTTATTTACTTTGAATATTTCTAACGTTGAAAGGAGATCAATTCCGTGTAAATAAGCGAACGTCTATAACTTTGTATGATCATTCATTTAGTTTGCATGGAAAATTATTTGATACTGTAATGGCCCAAAAATCGGAACATGCAGCTTAAAAAAATTAATCCACTTGGTATACCTCGAAACGTTAGTTCAAATCAGGCACCAAACAATGAAGGGAAATGGAAATATTCGGCGGATCTAAATGTTAAAATACTCTTATGATAAAATGTTGTATTTATGGCAAACGTAGATTTATTATTTTTTATCTCCTACAAGATATAATCGCACTTGTGTTTTGTATCCATCTTTTTTAAACTCTTTGTAGCCAAATCTGTAAAAATTCGTGGTCGTTTCACCCTCTTGTTGTAAACCACGCTGGAGTGTTCACAATCGATGCGCTGTTGAACGAAAGACTCGGCTAGAAAAAACTTACTGCATGGGCCGTCTAAAATTATTAATTTTAGTGATACACTAAGAAATCTTTAGATTTCACAAAGTGTAAATTTTGTTAAGTTACAGGGAAATTGTCATTTCATGCATATACATATAATTTGCACAAAATAAGTAATATGTTATTCAACCTGTGTTTGAAATTTGAGATCGTTCTTGATATATTTGGGAAAGAAGTTTTAGGGGCCATCCTTTCATCTTCTTATCGGGGCCGTTAAACTAAATTTGAGCCATCGATATCAGCAATGAGTATGCTTTTTAATGAATCGGACTACCATTCAGAAGAGGTTAAACCAATAGTGTGACCATCATTCTTTTACGGCCTGAATGTAAATAAAACTTGTTTAAAAATTCATGGGTATATTAAGAAATGATCACTGATTCCTTCAATTCCTTCCGTATTAGCGGACAATGGTTAGTTTTATCGTGCCCGCACGTACCGCAAGCATGTAACATTGTACCACTTATACTGCCTTATTTCGTACGCTTTTTAAATATATTTCAACTCACTTTACTTACTACACCCTGCTTAATTCATGCTCTCTCTCTCTCTCTCTCTCTCTCTCTCTCTCTCTCTCTCTCTCTCTCTCATAACTCATAAAAAAAAACTTCTAATATTTTGTTAGCCAAATTAATTATCACAGATTACAGATACTTAAGCTGTGTGTGTTGGAATAATCATGTTGTGAATATCGCCTATATTTTGTTGAAATGGGTAGTGTATTGCATTAAATTCTCAGCAGCAAAATGTCAGAAATAGACACAGGCGAATATTTATTTACATTTCAACTCGTACGACTGTAAAACGTATTATATTTATTGATGGCAATTTTTTTTTTAATTTTATGCATTATGATTTAAATCAATGATTTGATGCATCTTTAACCAATATAAATAAAAATGAAAATAATTTAACAAAGAATCAATGAACATTCAAATGTGTGATAACGTACAAACACGAGAGGCCTGTGTCTTTAACTACAACGAATCGATGTGTTATGTAAATGTACACTCAACGTGGTGGGTTTAAAATGTTTGCAGTTTGATAACTGAATTTTATTTTCCAACAATAAAACTATTCTATGACATAGACAAGATCACAAAGAAGACCTTTTTTTCAAGGACAGTCATATACTATCTATTTATTTATTTTAAAATTACTAGACTAAAACAGCATTACTTCTTAGTTAAAGATATAATCTTTTTTCATTTACTCTTTAATATCGTTAAAATCGGAATTCTTTGTGTTTGCAGCTACATAAATAAACCCATGTGTGCATTACAGCAAGACGCAAATCCTGTGTATTGGATAACGGCAGACCGCTCGCTAGTCCAGCCGCGACCTATTTCCTCGGCCGCGGGCAAGGGATCGGATACGTAATTGTTCACATACACAGCTCGGAATCCAGCTAGATTTTAAATGCGACTCAAATGCATTGCATAGATCTTTTATCCATTTATAGAGTGTTTCACTAGAAAAGAATTAGAACCGTTTTAACAAGAGCTTGGACTTTGGGTAGTACGTGACAAACTCCGATTTGATGAAGGCGGGGTCTACTCATGGTTAACTGTCCAGTCATTGGCTAATAGATATGAATACATTGAACGCAATGACACTCGTCCGACTTCATCCAGGGATGTATATTTCGCTGAAACCGCGTCAATTTCACTCATCAGAGCAGATTTTGGCAAACAACTTTCCGGTTTTGACAGTCTATGAATATTAATGAGCTTCTCTTAGCGAATTAGAAGAAAGGAGGTCAATTATTTAAAAGCTTGTTTTGATGAGCAAACAAGATAGTAACATCCCACCGAAAGTCCAAGCTCTTGTTAAAACGGTTCTAAAATGTTTAAACACTTTCCGTATGTAAGCGTGTACACTGTCTAATGTAGTAGGTAAAGGTATAATTTTTTTTTATTTACTCTTTAATATTGTTAAAATCGGAATTCTTTGCGTTTGCAGCTACATAAATAAACCCATGTGTGCATTACAGCAAGACGCAAATCTTTTGTTTTGGATAACGCAGACCGCTCGCTAGTCCAGCCGCGACCTATTTCCTCGGCCGCGGGCAAGGGATCGGATACGTAATTGTTCACATACACAGCTCGGAATCCAGCTAGATTTTAAATGTGACTCAAATGCATTGCAAGAAGCAGTTCTTTTATCAATAATGTGTTTCACTAGAAAAAAATTAAAATATTTAAACACTTTCCGTATGTAAGCGTGTACACTGTTTATTGTAGCTTTATGTCAGTTATACGCGCAAATACCCCGTTTCGTAGCCAAATGAAAACAAATACATGGTAACAAGTCTAGCTTTTTACACTCATATTACGCAATACTCCAAGAAAATGTTATTGTTACGACATTAATAAGATCATAATGAACAACTTTTGCAGCGACAGCCATATCCAAATCTTAACCGCTTTTGAGTTATAAAGTGAAAACTTTTAAGGGTTCTAGGCCCCTAATTTGAGGGGCCAGCCCCTTTTCCTTGATGTCAAACAAAACATCTTGTAAATATATATTTTTTTCTTCTACATGTTTTAACAAAATATTTGTGAGAAAAAAGATAAACTAAGAAAACCATGCAAAATCACAACGCTTTTTTAATCTCATTTTTCGAGCCCTACCGAGCTTCGGCGCCTTTTATGCCTGAAAATTACTAATGCCTTAATACATATCTACAATCTTTTGTCTATCATTCCTGAAATTTTGAACTCAATACCTTTTATAGTTTCTGAGAACACTCTTGGACAAGCCGACACTCTGAAAATCAAGAAAACGGCGATATCTCAAAAAACGGAAATGACGTCATCAACCAAAAAAATTTCCGATAAGGTTTAGACTAATATCAATAAGATCTGAAAATTTTATTAAAATCGATCAAACAGTTTTTGAGTAATCGCTGACACAAAATCGGTAAGAAAAAAAAGGAGAAGAATGAGAAAAAAAAAACCGAAGAAAAACAATAAGTCTTCCGTTGGAAACGGAAGACCTTAATAATAATGAAGAATTTCCATCAGAATCAGTACAATGTCTTCCGTTGGAAACGGAAGACCTTAATAAGGAAACATTCTTGAGTATTATAAGGTGATAATTTCGGTCGGGGCGTGATCAAATCCAATAAAGCAAGAAGGGCTTTATGATAAATTTGATCAAGCCCCGACCGAAATTATCACCTCATAATATTCAAAGTATGATTCCTTATTTTTTATATTTATATGAGTTTTTTTAGGATAGCTGCAGGTCTGTAGCTCCCGGTCTGAAAAAAAATCGAATGGACGACCTGGGAGCTACAGTGCCTTCTATAGTAAAAAACTGCAATTTATGGCGCACAAAAAATTGCGCTAGTTTTAGACTGATTAATATTATTTCCGAACACATTCTGTAGAAACATTTGATTCCAATGTATTCCTCGGACATTTTAATTACTACAGAGATCGTCACTTTACTTGCCTCAGATATTCTTTTTAACACCATCACCAGCCCCGTAAAGTGAGGTGGTGCAGTTTGTTTACATGTAAAAATGGCGACTCTCGATCTCGACGTGAATCTAAAGGCCGAACATTTTACAAACGCCTCCTTTTTTTACCTGTACAGACTTCGATATGACGCCGCTTGTCAATCGAGTTTGAAACAATAGCACCCAGTTTGATTTACGTGATCGTCCGAGCGTGAACTGGCCAGGTCCGTGGAATTCTGTTTACTAGCAATTAACAACATTATCTTTGATATATTCCTTCACGTATTAAAATGGGAAAATAAAAACTAGATTTTTTATCATTATTGAAATTGATTATGAAAATTAATCATTTAATAATTGAAATTACACAATTTACATTTGAATTTGCGTGACCTAATAAATTCCACAAAGACGAGCAGCTCCAACATATTAAATTTTCTTTTTAAAACAAACTTATTTGCTAGCGCTCTCGAGCGCTAGCAACTACGTTAGTCTTTTTCACTGGAATACGCATGCTCGACTCCATAGTAGGGAATTCTGGGAATACTGTACTACTGTAGATAAACTGTACCATTTGAATTTCGTTTTATCATCTACACATGAAGTTTTGTGTTGTATTGTAAAAGTCAAAAATAACAGAAGCTTAGGTCTTATAATGCAAAGTTATTTTAGATATTATAATAAATAGCTAGCTTTATCTTCACTACTTTCAAGCTCGGATATGTTTTCCGAGCTTGCCGGAAAGGCCCGAGAAGATACGATTGCTACAAAACAGTACCAATGGTTCTTGAAAATTTTCACCTCGAAATTGAAATTACAGTAGATACATAATGATTAAGGTACAGTCAATGAGCTATGCCACTGCCGATGTGAAGCCCACTCTAGATTCACAATTCTAAATTGAGACCCCACTCCAGCACAATTCCAGTACGGTGTATCGAATAACCGAAATCCGCGGTAATCACCGAAATCCTCCAAAAATCTATCAAAATCTAACAAATGTGGGCATTTACTTTAAATTTATTTTTCATATTTAGAAAGAATACAATATTATTCATAATCTGAGCGATCGAATTACCGAAATCCGCGGTAATCACCGAAATCCTCCAAAAATCTATCAAAATCTAACAAATGTGGGCATTTACTTTAAATTATTTTTCATATTTAGAAAGAATACAATATTATTCATAATTTGTAGAGATCTGAATACTATTCAAGCATTTTGAAACATATAAATCGTGATTTCTGATCATTAGCGAAGAAAATAGGCAGCACCTATTGCGGTGATACTAAAACACGCCTGCCGACGCCTGCCGGGGAAAACACGCCTGCCGAGAGCAAAACCACACGCCTGCCGTTTATTTGATGGATAATTTTAATATTTTCTTTGATATTTTATTTAACTTAACTAAATTAATGATCATAAAAATAAAAAGTTGACTTTATATCTATTATTTAGCACAAAATAAGCAAAAATGTTCAATGTTCGTAAAAGTAGATAACTCTTACGTAGAATTTCACACGCCTGCCGAGGAAATCTATACGCCTGCCGTTTATTTGATGGATTATTTTAATTTTTTCTTTGCTATTTTATTTTTTTAACCAAATTAATGATAACAGAAATAAAAAGTTGATTTTAAATTCATTAATTAACACAAAATTACTAAAAACCGGGTAAGCAGATAGCTCTCACGAAGAAATCATACGCCTGCCAATATACGCCTGCCGTTTATTTGATGGATTATTTTAATTTTTTCTTTAATATTTTATTTTACTTAACTTAATAAATGATAACAGAAATAAAAAGTTGACTTTAAGTTCATTTTAATAATGAACACAAAATTAGTAAAAATCGGGAAAGTAGATAACTCTTACGCAGAATGCATACGCCTGCCGAGAAAATCTATACGCCTGTCGTTTATCTGATGGATAATATTAATTTTTTTCTTGGATATTTTATGTTTCCTAACTAAATACATGATCAAAGAAATAAAAGGTTACTTTATATTCTCTGTTTAATAAAAAAAATATTAGTTAAAATGTTCAAAGTCTGTAAAGAAGACGAAGAATTCCTACCCTGCTTACGCCTGCCGAGACACTGAGTTGTACGCCTGCCGATTTAATTATTTATCCATGTCTTTTTATTTTATTTCTTGAGCTTCAACTTCAGCTTTTCACATAGTTATCGTTACATTGTATCAGTGGTTTCATACCCTTATTCTTTTGTTGCAATTAATTAAATGTATATTACAAACTCGAATCAGGGACGTATATACTAACTGTTATATACATGACTTTTGTATGTCTCTGCTCGAATTTTAAGATTATAGATGGTCTCTTATTTTTCGAAGAACCCTTAAAATATGCATGTAATTTATTTACGTATAATCAAAATATTTTATGTCATATATTCATTCGATCTAAAAGTGGTGTCTGAAATAAGAAGGAAAGTATATGTGAATATATATAATGCACTGTTAAGTTCAGAAATACGTTTCGGGTTTTTTCAGAAACTATAGAGTCAAACTGTAAATATTGTGTTGGGTGAACATGTAAATACAAAATTCAAGACATGTAATGTGAATTAATATTTACACCAACTCAATCAATTCAAAAGATGAATTCGACAATATCATTTCTTTAGAGAAGTGAACTGACATAGCCTTTATCCATGTATGAAGGCTATATTATGTAATCTCTAAAACGAACAGGCTAACGTTGTTGTGTAAACATTCCAGATTTTATAAGTATTTATGCTCCTAAATTATTAATTTTAGTAAATGTATATGGGGAAAGGTTAGACATTTTAAGCAAAGTGCATAAACATTTTCGTACACAATTAGTTCTGTACAATGTTTGTAACTGTTTAACATCTTGAAAAACTTTTTCGTCCCAAGACTTTCACTGCCTAGTTCACCAAACTATATCTAAATCTCTAGATCCTGATTCTGTTTCGCTGCGTTTTTAAAATCAAATACAGTATTACACAGGTCATTCATACGCCTGTAGCAAAATTTTACATTGCATGATATCAATATAGGATAATTATTCCATTTAAGGGAAAGGGGGAGGGGGGCTATCAGTTTGAAAAAACATGTGCCGGATAATTATGCCAGTGCCAAGGTGGCATTTTTTGCACCCGCTTAAGCTGCATGTATCGAAAAATTTAAATATGCCATATGATAGACCATTGCTTAAAGAGTTTATAACCACTTTTGTTTACCTCTAAAAAATATATTCCTACAGGAAAATAATTTTTCCCATAGAAAAAACGAATTTCCTATAGGGTATTTGGCATTCCCTACCGGAATAAAAGCACTTCCTATAGGAATTTAAATTCCGATAGGATTAAAACAAAACTCCCATTGGATTTTAAAATCCGATAGGAAATCTTAATTTCCTAAAGGAAAACTACCTGTCTGAATCAAATTCCTGCAGGAAATATTTTTCTCCTGCAGGAAATATAATTTGAAGAAAATCCTATAGGATTTTCAATATTTCCCGTAGGAAAATTGTTTTTCCTATGGGATTTATTATTTTCCTACAGGATATTAATTTTTGAAGGTAAATATCTCACCTGACAGTTTAGCCACACTAAAAACAAAAGTGGTTATATACTCTCTAGACAATGGTCTATCATATGGTATATAGGGATTTTTACGAAACTACATCTTAAGCGGGTGCAAAAATGCCACCTTGGCACTGGCATAATTATCTGGCACAGTGTTAAAATTATAAAACCGTCTTCTTCTATCAAGAAAATTTAACATAGACTGAATCATACCCCACTATAGACTTTTGAAACCCAATACACGCTTAACCTTTCCAGTGATGACTTATTCTGTTCATAGAAGAAAAAAAGCAAAGTTATAGAGCAATTACCAAATCAAAGCAGAACTCTGTAGTTTGATTCAATATTCAACACAGTCAATATATATACCGGTATGATTATTGCAGCTACATGTTCAGTATATTCTTTATTTTGAGGTTATCAGTATTAAGTTCGTTTATTTTACCAAGCTGTTGGAAAATGTGACCGGGTTAAAATTTCACGACTTTTGGTTTCAATTCTTAATGGAGAAAAAAACACCCGGTTCAATGATTAACGTTGTAAAGTGATTCAAACCATGTCAATATTCTTGGTTATACGCCTGGATTGTTTCGTAAATAATAATGAATGATACTTTCCCTTACAAAATAAGTTTTGTTTTTCTGTATTTTATAAGCTTCTCGAAGATAGTAACACACATGTTTAAATGTTTACGGTTATGAATGGACTATACACGTTTTATGAAGAGACGTAAGTTTGACTAGTTAAAAACTGATGGCTTATAAATCAGTAATAGTTTCTGATTAAGTGCTTGTACATGATATATATAAGGATAAAATGGTATTCGTCTTCAATTTCATATAGATACATAAAAAATACAAATAAGAGTCAGAAACCCTGATAATCCTGCTATAGCGACCTTGCTCTATGAACTGGAATAATAAAAGTGGACTGCAAGGTTTTAATAGTCCTTTTGGGTTCATAATTAGGTGTAAGTTCATACGCTATACATAGTATCTTAAGACATAAGGTAGATCGAGTCGTACATAACTATTTTTTTCCCAGTCACCTAAAACATTTGAGAGAGAGAGAGAGAGAGAGAGAGAGAGAGAGAGGAGGGCTTATTCCCACTTAGCTAAAATTCTGAAATTCTTATTCCCACCTAGCTAAAATTGAGATTTTCACACCTGAGTGAGCACTGAGTATAGTCCGTTTTAGATGTGAACTACCTGTATAAAAATTACCTGTGATATATAGTTATATATTCTTGGCAATATGGATTTACAGTGTTATAAAAAATATAACTTAAGTACTATCAATTTTTGAAAGGTTTGTTATTGTAAAATAAGCAAATAAAATTACACACAAAAAAAATTTAAAAATCCAATTTTAAAAAAATATATTAAAAAAAATTAAATTAAATTAATTTGATAGGCCTGACAAACAATTGCTTAAATAAACAACACACTGCAGAGGTTGATGGTTTAATAAGATCATAATTATTTTGTTTCACCACTTGTAATTGAGATAATTTAACCATTAGCAGATATAAGTATGAAACTTCAATCAAACTGATGCACAATGTAATGCAATTAAATTTCATTAAATGCTCATTCCTACGTTCAGGGTGTTCTGATCGATGTTAAAAAGAAAAA
>WFKH01010211.1:19692268-19716942 GCA_016163765.1 Magallana hongkongensis | reverse complement strand
CCCCCCCCCCCCCCCTGAAAAAAAAATTCTGGATGCACACATGTTTCGTATTACGTTTTAATATCATTAAAAATCTAATTGTTATGTCTTTTTTCGTTTACTTGGTAAAGTTAAATAAAATATGAAATATTATTGGAAAATACAAGATCATCCATTTTTGCGTCAGGCGAAAAAGTTATGATAATAATTGATAGTATCCCTCTTTAAAACACACAAAGTCTTATTTTATTCTTATTCTATGATCATGTACACAGTTGACTGAAGAAAAAAATATTAATGAAAAAAAATCATATCATGCATTAATATAGGTATTCGACAAGCGTAAAAGCGTACATACACATGTATATTCCTTGGGTGTTTCGTATAGACTTGTTCAAAAATCTTACCCTGTATTACTATCATAAAAAGCTTCAGTGACAGGCATAATAATCAAAATATTATTTTTTGATAAAAAAAAACAAAACTCTGTCAAACTTAAAAGGGATGACATATATCATACTTATCATACTCGTATCACCCGACTTCATGTAATAAAACGAATCAATCGCAGCAATAAGTAAAGTTCTGAACATAACTATAAGGCAAAATGCTAACTCTGTAGCAATCTAAAGTATTTCATAAATTAGTTAATACAAATAAAAATGACATAAATAAAATGGCAGGCGTGCATATTAAATCGACAGTCGTAAGATTTCTACGTAAGACAGGCGTATGTATTCTGTGTATATTTACCCATGATTTTTACTCATGTTGTGTTAAGAAATATGGTAGATTTTTAATCAATATGATCATTTATCTAGTTAGAAAACATAGAATATCAAAGAAAAAATTAAAATCATCCACCAGGTAAGCGGCAGGCGTGTACTTTTCTCGGCGGGCGTATGCATTCTGCGTAAGAGTTATCTACTTTCCCGATTTTTACTAATTTTGTGTTAATTAATGAACTTAAAGCAAACTTTTTATTCCTGTTATCATTTATTTACTAGTTAAGTAAAATAAAATATCAAAGAAAAAATTAAAATCATCCATCAAATAAACGGCAGGCGTATAGATTTTCTTGGCAGGCGTATAATGATTGCTTCGTGAGAGCTATCTGCTTACCCGATTTTTACTAATTTTGTGCTAATTAATAAATATAAAATTAACTTTTTATTTCTATTTTCATTTTTTTAGTTAGAAGAAATAAAATATCAAAGAAAAAATTAAAATAATCCATCAAATAAACGGCAGGCGTATAGATTTCCACGGCAGGCGTATGAATTCTACGTAAGAGTTATTTATCTTTACGACAAGGAACATTTTTGCTAATTTTGTGCTAAATAATAAATATAAAGTCAACTTTTTATTTTTATGATCAATTAATTTAGTTAAGTTAAATAAAATATCAAAGAAAATAATAAAATTATCCATCAAATAAACGGCAGGCGTGTGGTTTTCTCTCGGCAGGCGTGTTTTCCCCGGCAGGCGTCGGCAGGCGTGTTTTAGTATGACCCTTCCTATTGTTAATTAATCGATTCAGAAATTTAAACCAATGTTTTAGAAATCTGCTTCTGTGTTTTATGATGGCTACAGCGCTAGCTCACCAATCTTTTTAAAAGATAAGCTTGTGAGCTACTAAAGCTTTATTTACTGGTAATACAGGCAATTGGAACTTTGTGCACAAGTTGGGAAACGAACTCTATCGTCATCCAGGGTAACATGGCTGCCTTTACATTCCACATTATTACTGATCGTATGGTTTTCTTATACAATTATTTGTTAAAATTAACTACATTAAACAATTCAAGTGCTAAACACAATTTACTGGGCTATGTTTTTAAAGCAGAATCAAATTACTGCATTTATTTATTTGTGCTTTACTGACACACGTGTGTTTAGAGAAAATTCGGACGACACAGACTTCGATTAAGAACAGTTCAACTGTTAGATTGGATTCATTTCCCTATAAAATCGCTTCATATAGACATTAATTTAGAACAATAAGATATTCCAACGAAGATCTAATTATTTATTTCCTGTGTATTAATTCGCTTCCTGTGTATAGAGATTATATAGCAGCGTTTACGACCGCAGGGTTTATTCCCACTTAGCCAAAATTCTGAATTTCTTATTCCTACCTTGCCATGATTTTCACACCTGAGGGGTCACCAGTGTAAAGTCTGTTTTAGACTTACATGGTATTACCTGTGATGAACAATTTCATTGTAACACATATTATGAATGAGTAAGTGAAATGAAGTCATTTTTATTCAAAGATATATTTATATTTGCATTAATTTACCCCTATTTCTGGCATTAAAATATTATTTTTTTTGTACTTAAATCACTGGGTAATAATAGAGAGTAACAAAATGGTTTAAGAAAGGAGAAATAGGACACACCCTTTCTTTGCCTTACACATCATTTTTTTGGCCACACTAAAATATGGTTCATTTCTTTGGGATGGCTGCTCAATATTTGACAAATAGAAAGTCAAATTATTTTTAGGGATGTGCCAGAATATTTATATGCAATTAAGTTCTTTAAAAAATTTTTAACAAAATACAATGCAGTTAATAGAGATAAATTAATTATTACATTTGCTAGATTAAAGGTATATTGTAAGTCAGCTATATGCTCGAAGCTACAGTCTAATCTATCCTAAACTTATAAATATAATGTAATAATAATAATGTAATAACTTTTAACAAATGCACATCTTCACATTTACTTTTCATTTGGTAAATGCTTTACATATTTTATTCATATCAAATTAAGATTTAAGTATATAAGTGTCTACTCAATCTTGATTTTATAGTAAATGGTAATGGTAAACAATTAGATGATTTCCATTTCTTTTTTTTTTCTTTTTTGTCTGCAAAATCTATGTACATGCTAATTTTGACTGTCTGTTTAGGATTGATTCAGATATCAAAGATGTACACCTTTTACTTGGAGGCTATGGGGTTTAATTTAACATTAAGAGTTTTAAAAGAACAAATTTTTTTCTCTTGTAAAAAAAATCAATGAATTATCGATAGATGATTCCCTTAGGTTTAAATGGCTGTATAATATCAGTGTATATTATTTTGAATACATAACAACCATAATGATTTGTCATACAATGTATTTAAAGACAGGAACTAATTAAAAAAATATTTTTCCAATCCTACATTGATGAATTGTATATAATCAAATTAAGGTGGCTCTATACACCACTTTTTGATGACGCAGTACGCAAAAAAGTAAATTTGAAAGCATGTATTTCCGGTACTGGCTGATTTAAATTGTATGGGAACCGCTCTTTTGAAAGGTATAGCGCACTTAATATACGATTTCGCCTAAAATATAACACTTTTGCAAATATCAGACATTTTCAATATTATTCAATATTTAGTGTTCGTACTGAAAATTAGAGAATTATTTCAATTAGTGATTTTTCTAATACAATCATGTATATTGCGATATATATTTAAAAGACATGCAATGAAAGTGTTAGATGCGTGGCCTAGTGGTAACGCGGAGGTCTTTTTGATTTTGTGGTCGCTGGATCGATTCCACCAGAGAGTAACTATTTTTTCACTTTTTTAACTATTGAAGCATGATAAGAATAGTTTAAATTACATGTATCTAATCGGCTGGAATTTTTTTTCAATTTATCTTGTTTAATTCAGCTAAAAAATGACTGAGCACACCAATTATAAACAGAGCTCTTCATTAACACTATACATGTATTCTATATATACAACTCTAAACTTAGATTCATTGCATTTTGCTGGAAGTTATCACGGTTCGGAATACCAACTGACATTAAACACAGAGTTCTATATATTCATTTCTCGATGCAGGTGTCCCGAATTTATGACAAATCAGCTGTTACAGACAACATTACAAAAGCAGTGTCTATGTTTCGAAAATCATAATGCGACAGGTACCTGAAGCTATATTTAGTAACAGGTACTTTCCGTTCAGACACAGGTGTAGGCGAAATAATTGGAAAAGGCGCTTTACCTTTTTGAATAGATTTAATTTGATAATTGGAAAATTCATTATTTAAAGTACGATGTTTTTAAATACAATTACATTTGTAAATACCGTATTATTTTTAAAGATATAATGTTTATATCATTCATGTAGATAAATTTCTCTCAGGTTGGGATACATAAATCCTATAAATTAATTTTCCCCTTTATTTATTTGACTTAGTTTTGCATTAAAATGAATATATTACTTATATAGGCCTATAATGAAATATGTATGTGTTTATCATTCCAAAACAATATTTAGGAAATTTTCTTCAACTAAGAAATTGAAAAGTCCTCAAGTTGTTTGAGCCTTGGGACTTAGGAAAGATAACTCCTATGGAGGGTAATCGTGTTCAAAAATCCAGTCATGTAAACTTGTAAATCCGAATATGCAATCATGTTGGTGTGTGAGCCTAATTATGAATGTGTGTAATTCTAATCGTGTAATCTATAAAACTCGGACATAAAAACTCTAAATTGACTCCGCAGATCTTCAATGTAATTCTTCTTGCAGATGCACATTTGCAACTATAAAATGTTGTTTGTTATTTACATGTAACCTGTCAATTAAATACGCATTTTCCATCGGTAGTCAATGCGTTTATATCTCCGTTTTCTGAAATAGCACAGTTGACATGTTACAAATTGACAAATGTAAAGTCAACAAGTTTGTCGAATTTTGACATGACCATATATGGAAACAGTGACGTCACCGATAGCTGCAAGAAAATGCCTGCCGTAATCGCCGGAATGGGCTTAGAATAAACAAAAAAAAATTACATATCATCAAATTATGTCTGGATAACAACATTTTTTAGGAAGTACGATTTTTCGAAAAATAAATTTAAGCTCGGTGTCCATTATATCAAGAGAATCCAGAAAAGGTGCGAGTGAAGAATTCAATCGACATCAGATATCTTAGATCTGGAAAATTTTACCTATCATGACTTTGTTTAAATGTATACACGCATTTCTATCATCTAAGAGTACATGTGACTAATCGTTGAAGTATAAAGCTCGGTGAATAAAAAAAAATCACCAAAACGGCAAAAGCATCCTTATCACTACCACAATGTTGGGACAAGAGCCCCCACCCCCTCCCCCACCCCCACCCCGAAAAAATTCACGGGGTCGGCCGGCTGATTAATTAAAAAACTGAGTTATCAATAAGAAAAACTAACTACCTGAAAACAGTAGTTTTAAGATTTTGATTTAGATGAGACATAAGTAGCGGCACACCCTCCCCCCTTTAAATGAAAATAAAAAATCCGAAGATAAGGTTAACTGTCGTGAAATTAAAATGTGTATAAATTATAACAAAAATATTTCATTTTGTCGGTAATATATAAAAAAAAGAAGGTGAAAATAAATTGGCAAAAATGTTTTGATTTCAAGCAATTATTACGGGATATAAGTATGGCGTCCTGAATGTCGATTCAATTTTCAATTTCTTTATTGCAAAAGACATACGTCTTATAGCACTTATAATGGTGATTCAATCTAGACACACTCAGTGAAGTTGCATGGTTAATCAAAATTTTCCGGAAAGCTTTATAGCTTTACAGCCACTTGTGAACATGTACTGATTACCATAAAGCAGCTACTTAGTTTTGTAAAATAACTGTCAATACAGTATATATTTTATAAGATTTAAAAATCAAAACTTTACCAGTTCATATACGATCAAATCTGTTTAACCCACTCGTTCCTTAATATCAGAAATTCGATTTTCGAAGACTGAAAAATATAATTATAAAAACATAAACATACTAGTATCCCTTTTTTATTTCTTCAAAACCTTTCAATTTTTGACAACATTTTGTACTTTAATTAATGATTAAAAAACTTTTTTATAACAGTTTCAGATTGTTTTATTTATTTATCATGTACTTGCAAAACAAAGTCATTTTGATATTTGAAAAAATATATAGATACATACATTTTTCCGCGAAAAATTACCAAATTTCTTTGCAAGTCGTTTAGTTCTAAATAAATGATGAATATAAAATTCACCCTCAAAATTCTTAGCATTCAGATAAGCAATGAACCTACATGGGGCCTCACGGCTGTCTCCAAACCCCATGCCGCTCAAAATATAATCGCCCCTTAGGAAATTTCTTAATCCGTCTCATTTCTAGAAAAGGGTACGTATTCAACTTATATTTTCCAGTTTACATTACATGTCAAACTATTTTAGCGATATCAAAATAGATATAGGCATTTCTTTTTTAGTAAAAGTTATCCCTTCTCGTATTATACATGTACCAGTGTCCATAGTAATTATATTACAGAAACTAGCGCATTCGTCACACCGGCACCGATTTTTACAAACATTCACCTTTTCTTGTTTGGTCCAGTTTCAAAAATACCTCAATATCTTTTTCTAAAAATAATATTCTTGATCCAAAGAAAATAGTATCGTTCATTACTCATTAGTACAGTTTAACTGAATTTTATGTTTATTTTAGTCCATTCCGGCGATTACGGCATGCCTTTTCCCGCAGCAAGCATTTTCCATATAAGGTCATGTCAAAATTCGACAAACTTGTAGACTTTACATTTGTCGATTTGTAACATGTCAACTGTGCTCTATCCGAGGATGAAGATACAAATGCAGAAACTATGGATTAAAAATGTGCAAAGTTAAAGGTTAAATAAACCAACAAAAACAATTAAGCTGCAAAATGTGCATCATAGGAAGGAACTGAGGCAAAGCAAAGTGTTTATGTCCGAGTTTTTAAAGGTTACGCAATCAGAATTACACACATTCATACTCAGACTCACACACCAACACGATTGCATATTTGAATTTACAAGTTTACAGGTATGGATTTTTGAACACAATTACCCTCCATAAACTCCTACATGAGGAACTTTCATACCAAATAAAATTTTTAAAAAATTTTGTGTTTATTTGTAATTATTCTCATTCAATTTTTTATGTCACATTTATAAAAATACATTTTCTTATAACATCAAGCAGCTTTTTCAGATGATTTGTCAACAGAGTAAGAAGATATGAAAATTATATGTTTTGGGGAAATACTCAAAAATGTGCATTTATAATATTTTTGAATGTTATGTAGTGTTATATTTTTTTTATGTGTCTGAAGGAAATATCCATCATTTGACAAACAATTTTCTTTCAATTTGTTAATATTTAGCTTTTTAAAAATTATTTTACAAAAACACGAAAAAACATTTAAAAATTCTTTAAAAATACCTATAGTATCACTATCATCATTTTAATATTTGATAAGTATATGTTTTGTGGTCTTCTATTGAAAATTAGAATAAACTGTGGGTGTATAGAGCCACCTTAAGTTGAAAAACGGGTTAAAGACATTAGTCATTTAAAAAATTTGTCATGTTCTATATTTTGAATTTACCGGGTGGCAGTAAATTCAAAATATACAACATGACAAATTGATAAAATTAAATAAACAATTCAGTAAACAGATGATTTCAAAATGATTATTATTAAATCAATTAAAAATGTTTAAAATAAATAATAATGCATATAATTAAATAGATCCCTCATTGGAGTATCATACTTTTATTAAAGCACTTGTGGTCATTCTAAAACAGACTATAGATCACCTGTAAATAATTTCTTTTGTTTCCTCCATCCCCTTACCTGTACAACTTTCCCACCTAGCCAAAACCAGTCACCTGTGTAAATTTCAGAATTTTGGCTAAGTGGGGAGGCTGATTCTCCGAACGCCTACTGCCCAATTATCATTATTCAATTATACTGGGCAATTATGGGGCCTTCTAAAGGGGCACAGGTAGACTTTACCTGTGTTTCCTTGAATGAAAAATAATATAACAGTTTGTCATTTTTGTTAAATTTTGAATGTCTTTATAATTAAAATTGTTGCATAAATAAAAAGAAAACATTGAATCAATTTTAATATATTTATTTAATTTATTAGCACTATATATAATTTAAAACAATAAAATAATGTTTTAAAATTGCATAACATTTTATATACAATTTTCTTTTATTTTGGCACATAGCACTGTTTTATAACAAACTCATAAATACATGGTTGTCTAAAACATAAATAGCAATTCAAAATGACATAAAGTTTTAAAAAGTATAATTCATACCAGTATATATACAATATTTACACAGATACTAATATGGGCACCTAGTCTGTCTTAATGTCCTTTCACTTTCACTGTCACTATGTCAATGTCCTAAATGAAGAAGTTACGATGCTGAATCTGCGTAGGTCATAAGGTCGATGATCCTGTCTTGGTATCGCTCCTTCAGGGTCTGCAGTCTCCTCTTGATGTTCGCGTACTTCTTTGTCGGTTGACGAATGGTTCCTCCTGCTTGTTTCTGGATCTGTAGAATTTCTTTGCCGTTCTGGATGTCCTTGAAGATCTTGATGACAATGTAGATGTTTGGGTGCGCGTGTAGGGCCATCCTCTTCAGCTTCCTGTGCCACGCTTCTAAGTTGTTATTGGTCCGTGGTCCATTGGTTCCGAAGTGATTCCAAATACAATGTAAGTCTGTCACCATTCACCCACTGTTCTGTCACATAGTCTGTAAAGGTCTCTGTCACTTCCGTCAGGACGGCTTCATCGCGGTCTTCCAGGGCTTGGAACCACACGTCTTCGATGCTGTCTAGAGGAACTAGGGGTAGGACGGCTGCTCTTCTTATCAGTTTCTTCACGTTGTCATCTTCTCTGTAGGGGATCTGTAAACCTGTGATCTGTGCCTTGCGCCAAACAATCTATGTGAAATGGAAGAAACATCCTTTGGTGGTGATTCCGGGAAAAACGTCTCTGATGGAGTTATGTACTGCAGTTTCGAAGTCGACAAGGGCACTGGTGGCAGAGAACTGCAGGCCGAGGTCGTTCATCTTGTCGGAAAGGAGAGTGAAGAGTCTTGTGTAGGTGGCTTTGTTCTTTCCTGGAAGAAGGGCATACACAACGGGCGTCATCTGGTTGTCAGTCATGATGTGGATGGTGAAGATCTGGTAGAACAGGCTCGGGCAGGTGTAGAAGGTTCCATCGCAGAAGAAGGTCTCGGAGGCAGCAAGGTCTTGAAGGTTGTCTGTTGTCGCAAACGCAAGTATCCTGTTGTTCTGGAAGATGTCATCTAGTAGAAGGAATGGTTGTCCCGTCTCTGTCTCTGTCCATTTCCCCTCCAGTCTGATGTCTGCTGTAGTCTTTGGAAGTGGTGGTGTCTGTTTCCTGCGGGCTCTGTAGAGTGATGACCTGGCAGTGTTGAAAGTCGGCAGCCTCTCGATGAGCTCTCCGCTGGTGTCGTCCTATTCGTTGTCTCGGAGTTTGTTGGGTTCTTCGCTGAAAATGGAGGGGATGGGCCTAACTTTATCTGTACATCTTCTGGAGATGGCTGTCATAATTTGTTTGGCGACAACTTCAGTGTGGTCCGCTGCATGGGTGTGATGCTGTCGTCCAAAACCTGTGGGGATGTCGTTATCTTTTGAAATACTAGCGGAACATCCAGATGTAGTGCACCTCTAGAAGATCTTGTTGTCCGTCCTTCGATGTACCCGGTAAATGTAGCCATTGAATGCGAGATTACGTCCCCCTCTTCTGTTGGTGATGAACTTAACGTTGATCTGTGCAATTGCCAATGTGAGTGAAAAGTGATGATGTCTGGATTCTTTCCTTCTATTTACACAATTCTGCAGCTTGTGTTCATTTATTTAAGCTTGGATGAGTTCGGTTCAACATCATTTATTTACAGCTTGGATGAGTTCAGTTTAACATCATTTATTTACAGCTTGGATGAGTTCAGTTCAACATCTTTATAGTAATTGATTTTAAAACTAATATTTAAAAAATATCAAAGTGAATTTTTTTACCATAATGATGTTCAATTACTTGGTTTTATGACTTTGTAATTAAAAAATATTGAAGCTTATGTCGTTCATTTATTCACAGCTTGGACAAATTTGTTGAAGAAAGTGATTTTTTATCATACTTTTATCTCAGTCATAATTTAGATAATCATCATTTAAAATCTCTGATTTTAATTTATACCTTAAGATATAATGTTTTTGTTTTTTTATTTTGTTTAGATGTAAATTTAAAAATGAAGAAAGATATTTAATATTTATTTTTTTAAATAATATTTAATGATTATTTTATTTCACTGAAACATTTAGGTTATTAAAAAAATCTGGTATTTTTAATATAATGTCAGGTACATGCAGCCATTAGCACTATTTATTGCATCTTTTTATTTTTTTAAATTAAAAATAAGACAATTAAAAGTATATTAAATTAAAAGTATATACAGGTAAAGTCTACCTGTGTCCCAAAGTATATACAGGTAAAGTCTACCTGTGTCCCGTTAGAGGGCCCCATAATTGCCTTGACCCATTATTATTTTTAATTGAGGAGTAGGCGTTCGGAGAACACACCAGTGGGAAGACATCGACCGCAGGTAGACTGCAAGCCCCGGAGGCTTTCACACATTTTCACAGGGTGGTAAATCTCAGGCGAGGGCGGGGCTTAATTTGCCTTTAAAGGCCGAACATTTTTACTTGGTGGTAAATCTCAGGTGAGGGCGGGGCTTAATTTGCCTTTAAAATACTTCATTTTCCGAGGTCGGTTAGCATGTTTCGGAGGAAGTCTGAGACAAGTAAAGAGACGATATTAGTAGTAAATTGGAAGAAAATTTTTTTCCACAGAATTTGTAGGTAAATAAGGTTAATTAGTCCAAAACTAGCGCAATTTTTTGTGCGCCGTAAATTGCAGTTTTTCACGATGGGAGGCGCTATAGCTCCCAGGTCGTCCAAACTTTTTTCAGACCGGGAGCTATATACAAACCTGCAGCTAATATATGGACTGTGTAGTACAAAATCGATATATAGTGTTATCACAAAGACACTGAAAAATTTTCTTTATTGTCACGTACTACCGGTATACTTTCTAGGCTACTATATGTATATGTAGAAAAGAAGACAATATTATGTTGATTCCACTATAACATGCAATATCGAGATTTCTTTGTTCTTATAAAACTGTCTGGTATAAATGCATTTTCGTTATTTTTTTTAGCTTGACGCATATTTCGTTAAAGTGACAGCATATATTTCCTGTAAGAGTGTTTGAAAATTAATTTTGTTTGGCTTTACGAACTATGTATTTTCAGTACATGTAGTAACCCTTTAAAATCGATTAATTAGTTTTAATTTATACATTCCGGTGTTTAATTTCCTGGATTCGGCCTATGAATTTGCGCTTCGAACTTGAAATTACATCAAATTTCTGTAAGAGGGTCGCTGGGTCTCATATCTATCCAACAATGGGCTGTCGAAATGCGGAAGAATAACAAGAATTCAGACTGAAATGATTAATAATTCTTGTCTTTACGTTTTGATATTTTTAATTCTAACCTCCCGAGTTAACACAGAATGTACAAGGTAAGTGCAGAAGTTTTAAGTTTCAATGACATAATAAATGCATGCTTTAATGCAGATAACCTTAAAACCCATCATCCTTATTTCCTTAGGACACACACCCTTTTTTAATCGAATATAATTACTTCCTATTACAAATGAGTAAAATTTCCGATATAAATCTTTCAGCTGTGAATCAGACGGATTAGGAGGTGAAGCATGAAAAAATGTGGTTTAATGTTGGCAGTAAAAGAGTTTTCAAAACCGTTAAACAACGCAATGTGTAAGATTTCCATTGTCTCGTTGTTTTTTTAATATATATTTTCGAACTTTATTTTAAAATTCACATAAAAATATTTTGCAAATTAGTGTCAAATTATCTATGCCAAGTAATTTAAGTTTTCTTGCCCCACTCCAGAGCCTCATTTGTACATACATGTATAATATCATCACAGTGTTTTTTGCATCCTATCCAAACAACTTGTGTTTATCGTAGTTTTTAAGAAGACCTGATATTTTTGCAAAAACTCTCAAAATATTCAGACTTGATTTTAAAGATTTTTCACTGCTATCCAATATCATTGAGGTATCATCAGCAAATATTGAGATTTTTTTTTTGCCATCAATAAAATGATACCTTTGACATCCGTGCTTTTACAAATTTTAATAGGATTTCAGCACATATTAAAACAGATATGGTGATAATGGATCACCTTGGTGACATCCACGATACAAACAAAAAGTTGCTGATATGTTTCCACCCTGATTCACAGCTGATGTTATGTTTGAATCAAATAAACTAACCCACTTTCTAATGGATTCAACGAAATTAAAATGTGTAGGTGCATGATTTCTGAATAAAAGACTTTGACACAGAATCAAATTCTTTTTCAAAGTCAATCAAGAGGAGCAGACCAAGGATTTGTTTTCTCCGGTAAATTCCATAATATCATCTATAAGTATATAAATTTTCGTGTTCCCATTAAAGCTCTGTCTTGATGGAAACTACCGATGACAATTATGTTCCAATTTTTGTTTTAAATATAAAGTGAAAATTGTATTAAAACAAAGCTATACAGACTAGCCATGAAAATGAACTGTTTATGCTTACTACATTAAAGTAGAATTTGAAACGGGTCTAAAATACACTGGTATATACCGGTATGTGATGGGAATGTGTTAAAAAATTCAGATCGTAAAACGGATAAAACTTGACATTGTATCCTGAAATGCCTTGTTTTTAAGTATGTTATTGATCGCGTCTTCTTACAATATTACAATGTATTTTAACCCAACAAAAACATCATAAGTCAAAAGCAAAGTAATAAAGTAAGCTAGCTAATCTAAACCTAAATACACTAATATTGGTCCCTCATCATTTTGAAATTGAGACTAAACGTCATAATACTAGTAACCTACCACGGAAACAGAGAATGGGAACGACCTATAAGACAAGTGTCCCTTTTTCTAAGGAACTTTATATTAAGTGTGCCAATATTATAACCGACATTAACCATGTCGGTTTTCAACTTTAACACATTGCATATTTATGCAAACATTTTTATTTTAGAGAATTTTATCCCTTGACAACCCCCCCCCCCCCCAAACCCGTCTCTCTGTCTCTCATTGTTTTTCATCGTTCTTCAGTTACCCAGGCTTAAGGTGTTGTCCAGACTCTGTATGGGACAATGAACAAAACAGTTGCGTCGGTAAGTACAAGTTAAGTACAAGTTACAGGACTTACTCACTGAGTTACAAAAAGTGAACATCGGCAGAAATTCTATGAGAGACTCAATTCAGCCTTGAATGAAGACTGAAATTTACCTCGATGTTTCATGTGAAATATTTACATAATTAAAATAATATTAAACATTGTTTATTTATGTTACAAATTTGACAGGTAATTCAATACTTTTAGGTTGCCCAGCGGGATATTTTGGTCCAAACTGTGCTATATCTTGTAGACCTCCGTATTACGGAAAAGAATGTCAGCTTACGTGTGCTTGCAAAGGAAGTGAAACCTGTCACCCATCGTTTGGTTGTGTCATACCGACAACAACAACAATAGAAACAACAACAAAAATAACAACAACAACTGAAGGTATTGTTACTTTAATAAGTAGATAAATCTTGTATATCCAAAAACCTCGTTTATATATAAAATTTCTACATTGTAATTTAACCAATTCAATTTCAACTAAAAATGCAGACGATATCAGGACAACAGAAGCCAACGTTGCAAAATTTGGTGCAAGCGCAACAACCAAAACAGCAAACGTAGCTGTTGGCGTAACCTTACCAACAAGTACGGGAAATCGGAAGTTCCTGGGAAACAGTGATTCACAAGATGATACGGTCACCGTAAAAAACATCACGCTGCTGGGAATAGGTTTGTTCATTGTATTGTTTGCTGTTTTTGTTGGAACACAGATTCGATCCAAATGTTTCAAGAAAAACACGTTAACAGCCCAAAGCACCACGGGAGTAAATTTGAAGTCATATGACGTCATCAATGCAGACCAGCCCCCGGGGGTAGACATGTCTCAGGTAAACACCAAACCTGGAGAGAGAGATTCCCATTACACGGAAATTGATAATTATACTGAACATGTCCACAAGAAAAACAATGATCCACTACCGTGTCAATCAAACATGAACGTTCATTTACAGGCGGAAGATGCCACGACACAGGACAGAACCCTACCGAAGTACGTTGAGATTGTTGGATCCCCCAAGAATAGTACACAGGAGTCTGGGAACGAGTTTTTAACGATGAGTGAACGTACTTATTCCAAGCAGCTGTACCTGTCAGCAGTTTGAGAGAGAGAGAGAGAGAGAGAGAGAGAGAGAGAGAGAGAGAGATGCGTGTGCAATAGTATATCATACTTTTTAATATAATGTTAGTCAGATGAACTTTAATCCATATTGATATCTGTGTCCCATATACCATCTTATAAAATAAAGTTCTTAAATCCTTTTCTGAAGTGCAAACTGTTTTCGCGTAAAGGTTCTTTGGATTTCTTTCTTAAGAGGGCTCGATGGTCGTGGCTATTTTTTGGACTGTATAGATCTCATTTTTAAGAAGAGTCCTTTATAACAATATTTAAAAATACCCAAATTTAGGTATAATGACAGGTAAAATATTTGGATTTAATAGTTTACAGCTTAACAAATTATATCTATTAGATCTAATGGTTAATTTGTTGACCACCAAGCCTCCTTAACTCGTGAATACATATTTGGTCTTATCCACAGTTCATATTTATGTACATGTTTCTGAATATAGACAAAAACAAAGCATTTTCTACTTAACTAACACTCCCTAAACTGAATTATTATACCTCAATATGATTACTGTAAATTCCTTATTTTACGCGAGTACTTAATTCCGCGATTCCCCTGTTTTGCATCAAATCGCGAGAATATAAAATCGCGAGCACCAAATTTTTGTTATAATTTCCAATAGCTCAAAACTCTCTGAAAAATAAGACCGAGATTTTTAAATTCGCGAGGACTGCTTCTCGCGATTTTACGCGGAAATTAATTCCTCGCGTTTAATAAGGAATTTACAGTATTCTATATAACGCGACATTTGATTGGTTCTAGACAATCACGTGCCAGGGCAATAAAACTTCATATTTCCCTGTCATCGTCATTTTTTTTTCATCATATTCAACCCCTTCGGAGGCCTCGTGCACTTTCCTGCAAGAGTTATCGTTCGTTTAAAGAAAAATCCCGAGAGTAGCAGACGTCATTTTTAGATCTAATGGAGGAAAGGTTTCATCTTCTCAAGCGGGGAGGAAATTAATGACCTTTTATCCAAGAAAGATGCCGAAAACACCAAAAAATCGACATCATTATCTGTTAAATGTTTTAAAGACTTTATTGAAGCCACGGATTTACATGTAAATATTGAGGATTGTTCTAAAGAGGAATTGAACGGTGTTTTGAGAAAAATTTACGTCGGTGCCAGAAAAACAAACGGGGAGCGATTCAAGAAAACAGCTCTTCAAAACATAACGTACGGGTTGAAACGATATCTAAAAGAATAACGTGGTATAGACATTTTGTCTGATCCAGATTTCCACGAAAGCAATGAGGTCTCGGAAAACGACCTAAAGAAACTATACAGCGGGAAAACACCTGTTTTTGACACTACTACACCGTATGGACTACAGAAAAAAGTATGGTTCGAGATTATGTTATATCTATGCAGAAGAGGAAGAGAGAACATTCGTTCCATGACAAAAGACACTTTCAGAATCGGGAAAGATGACACCAGAAGACAATACGTGTACCAATTCATGGATGAACTGGACAAAAACCATAGGGCAGACACAGGGGGAAGCTTTACGGAAGGCAGAATGTACGAACTACCAGGTATTGTTTTTAAAATCATATCAAAATTTAATAGACTCCGTTTTTTGTGTAAATTCACTATTTAAAAAAACGGTACTTATTTTACAGGAAACATCAACTGCCCTGTTGAGTCCTTCCAAAAGTACATCAGCAAACTTAACCCTGACCGAAATGATTTCTGGCAGAGACCCAAGGATGTCTTTAATCAAGAGGATGAAGTCTGGTATTTAAATTCTGCAGTTGGAAAAAATACACTATCTAACTTCATGACGGACATTTCTAAATAAGGAAACCTTTCTCGTGAATGCAAAAATCATTCCGTAAGAGCCACAAGCATAACAGTTATGGATGTAGGGGGAATAAGTGGGCGCCATATCATGAAGGTTTCAGGCCACAAGTCAGAGTCGTCCTTAAAATTATATTCTCACTTTGTAAGTGATCAAAAGAAGAGAGAAATATCAGACACTCTGAGGTCAGCATTAGGCCATCAAAGCGATCAAGGAATCCCACTCTTGCAGGATGTAGGGGATCTATCCGATGTTTTTAGGGAGGATTTTGAGCTGGAACCATTAGATGTCACTCGTTCATGTACCACAGATCTACAGACCATCTTGTGTGAGGTCGATCAAAACCAGGTCAACACCCAGAATCAAGTTGATGCATCTTCCACGAGATTCTTTAATTTTAGACCAAATTTCTCTGACAATTGCAATGTTACCATTAACATTAATTTTCAATAATAATAAGAGTGACCCAGTGCCTTAAAACGTTAAACGTTTTTCTTTAACAGTTAAATTTGTTGTTATTTCTAATGTTTTTTTTTTATCTATAAAATAAGTTGTTATTTTTTATTATTATTTTATCTGTGATACATATTCCTATGTTATTACATTTTTGTTATTATTTATCTATGAATCTGAAAAAAAGTTCTTGTTACAAAAATAAATATGAATTTAAGATATATTTTTTAGCTCTTGTATTGTACATGTTATGATTGGTATTGTTTCGGTATAATAAACAATTTATTGCATGAATGTTCGGGGGATATGAAGATTTATTCCCTCAAGAACGATCATATTTACCGAGGGCTTCGCCCTCGGGAAATATGATCGTTCTTGAGGGAATAAATCTTCATATATCCCTCACCATCATGCAATAAATGTATATTATTTCCTGATTAGAAGATTGCTTGATATTCCGAAAAGTTTCAAGTGTACTTACTATAATTATAATTTCCTATTGAATTTAGGAATGAAGTTACATGTAGTTAAAATTTCCTGTTGAAAAAAATCACCATAAATTGTATCACTAAAATGATAAGGATTAATTTATTCTATTTCAAAAATGAAAAATAACTCTGTTGGAATTGCTCCATTTTGGATTTATTTACATGTATATTCATCAGAGTTATGTCATAGTGAGACTACAACTTGTAGTCTGTCAAAATCAGACGGGACGCAGTCCGGATTTCAACTTTTGCCTTTTATTAACGCCCAATTTAAGGATCACTTGTATATAACAAAAAATTGACCTATGGGGTTGGTATTGGTTTCTGTCTTTACAAAAAGCATATCGATTTCCGTTCCACTTCTTGATTTTAGGCCATACACCGTACACTCTTACGTTCTAGTTCGCGATCATAATGTATAGTGATTGAAAAAAAGTTTCAAACTCGTTGTCTGAGCAGTATGAGTTATGGAAGCTTCTATACTTTATTATCATTCTTTAAATTTTATTTTCAGTTTACTTTCAGATAATACGAAACATATACTTTGTATGCGTTTATTTACAATCAGGGAGATATATGCAACTATCGAAAGTCTTGCGTGACGCGATTTCAAATGTCGTTTTATGCATCAATTTTCTTTTATTGTATTGAAAACAATAACACAATATCCTTTAAAAAAATAAGGAATATGTTATTTTACTTCCATCACGTATAGGATCATTACCGTGATTAAATTCTCACATATGTCATGTCCACAATGACGTTAAAATCGGGTATTTATCTTCCTTATATCTCATTCAGTTTTGAACATGATAGTTCAAAATTTATGAAACAGAACAGTATCAACAAGAAGAACACATTCATTTGCTTTATTCAGAAGCAATGTTTTTACAAGATGTTTTCATTTGAACTTATTTATTTCACAACGATTGAAAAGCAATTTCTTTTATTATTGTTTCTCGTTGGTACGGATGTTTTACGCTATGTGGTCTTTAATGTGGGAGGATAACGCAAAATTTCCAACAGAAATAACAGGAAGAGCAATGCTTGTAGATGTAGAAGGATTTTTACGAGGCGTGTTAACAGCTGCATCCTTTGTATAAGGGGACGTACCTGATGGCGGGATGGCAAGGGGATGGAAAACTCTAACTGACCCACTCCCATTTTTTTCTAATCTATAAACAGTACTCCTGCATTTTTGGATTATATTAAAATGTCACCAATGCACACGTTCTTAGCAAAGAACGAACTGCATCTACTTTGCATCTACTTTGCAATACTTCTCCCACAATTGTACCATTTCCTAGATGTTCTGAAAATGCAAACGCAACAGTTTTTGCTCGTAATGATTTTTTTACGTGGCACCTGTCTCGAGTAACACAGAGTGAATGATTCTTGTCCTCAAACAAAGCGTGCTTACACTAAGGTATAGTTACGGTTGATTGCTTTCAGTTCAGTACATACTTTTTCATAAATGTCTTCAATTTGAAGAGCAAACGTGCATTAAAGGAGAAAACTCGGAGTAAAATACAAAATGCACAATCCTGTAAAACAAAAATAAAAAGGTGTTTATACAAATCGATAATCTATACTTATAAATTAAGACATTTTGCCAATAAAGTACGAAATACCTACACCAGTGTAACTGCTTACCTTTTATATTTCGACACATGTGAGATGATGTCCGTAAGCTATAATTGAATTATACCTGATAGGTAATTATTGTGAAATTAATCAAAAACCTACTTTCATTTTCGACAAACTAGCCCGAAATATCAAAAATGAGAGTAAGTTGGTGGACACGCCTTGGCGATCTAAGTCAGTGGGAGTTTGCATCAAAATAGAGCTCGTTTCAAAATACCGTCGATTTTCCCACTTGGTGACAGTCTTGTTTTCGTCAGCAGCTCGCTAAATCCAGACGCCCGTCGCTTCGCAGGCATCAAAGACATGCCGCCGAAACACCCACGCAGTACGACCGCATTAGAACTGGCCGGGTCGCTTTGCCGGCATCAAAGAAGTGCCGCTATCTGTGCAATTATTCTGCATGTTAAACTGTTTAGTATTTATTCACATAGGTACATGCATGCATATATACATGCGTTTAATGACAAATTCTGTATATATATTGTTTTGCTGAAGACTGTATTTACATGTTTGAATCGTATCGATACATTTACTTCCTCAGCTCTCTCTCTCTCTCTCTCTCTCTCTCTCTCTCTCTCTCTCATGATGTCCGGATAGGGCCATTTGCGTTAACGCGACATCGCGTTCAGATAAACGAGACATCGCGCTAACACACAACACGCCGTCGCGCTAACTCAACTTTGCACAACACGCCGTCGCACTAACACACAACACGCCGTCGCGCTAACGCAACTTTGCACAACATGCGGTCGCGCTAACACACAACACGCCGTCGCGCTAACACAACTTTGCACAACACGCCGTCGCGCTAACACAACTTTGCACAACACGCCGTCGCGCTATGATATGCTAGCATGCATGTAAATTATTAATAAATCTACCAATTGATAAATTTACCTTAAATATTTAATAAAATTCATTAATTCAACAATAATATATTTATAACATGTACATGTCACAAATTCATATAAGGGGCTCTGTATATATATTACCAAAGCAAAAAAAATTTTAAAATGTAAAATTACAGGTAAATAACATGTCATGAATATATTATTGTTGAATTAATGAATTTAATTAAATATTTAAGGTAAATTTATCAATTGGTAGATTTTATAATAATTTATATGCATGCTAGCATATCCTTATACAGTGACATACAAGTAACTACATTTCTATTCATGTGTATTGATAATAAATGAAAATAATATATATATTTCAAAGTACATTTTATTTATTTTTTTATCCATGCTTGCGTGCAGGCCTACATATTTCAGCATGCGCAGTCTGATATTTCCGGACACGACTTCCTTCTAGACTTTGAAACTTGCAAAGTTGCGTTAGCGCGACGGTGTGTTGTGCAACGTTGTGTTAGCGCGACGGCGTGTTGTGCAAAGTTGTGTTAGCGCGACAGCGTGTTGTGTGTAAGCGCGACGGCGTGTTGTGTGTTAGCGCGACGGCGTGTTGTGTGTTTGCGCGACGGTGTGTTGTGCAAAGTTGCGTTAGCGCGACGGCGTGTTGTGCAAAGTTGCGTTAGCGCGACGGCGTGTTGTGTGTTAGCGCGATGTCTCGTTTATCTAAACGCGATGTCGCACTAACGCAAATGGCCCTATCCGGACACCATACTCTCTCTCATTCAAGTCACGAGCGATGAATGTCTTGACATCGCCTACTCCGATCTGATTGGACAACAGTCAGTCAAAATTTGAAACATGTATGGGGCTCAGGGGTCAACCCAGAAGATGTCGATACTAAATAAGTGCATTCTAATTAGCACAATCGGCTGCAACTATAACGACATCAATTATTCAGCGTGCTAAATATTAAAAAGATCCGAGGAACCTCTTTTTAAATCTGATGAAACCCTGCTTCGCTCATCTTCATGTTAAGTCCGAAATATCTTACATTTTCCTGGCTTTTGTAACAATTTTGTTATTTTACATGCCAGTCCAAAATATCTGACGTTTTCCTGGCTTTTTAAACGATTTTGATTTTTTACATGCCAGGAAAACATCGGAACCGGTGCCATTACGAAAACTGGAAATTCGCCGCCTCCAACTGGAAGCGGCATTCTCAGCTCGATTTTAAATATTTACGAGTTGAATCAAATGTATCACTCATAACCAATTAATAAAAACAATTATTTTACTGCTCACTAATATCGCTTTTATGGGTCCTTACATCCCATAAACAAACTGTGGAACACATTATATTGAACTGTTGAGATTTGTTTTGATTTCGTGCATTTTTGAAATCTCGCGAGAAAATAGGTCAACAACACTATTGTTTATCAGTGTGATTATCAAAATGTGCAGTAAAATTATACTTTAAGCTGTATTATTGAGTTTAAATATATATCTATTTAAAACGAGCCTAGAATACCGCTTCCAGCTGAAGGTGCCGAGGTGTCATTGAGCCGAGATGTCTGTCTACCTTTCCGGGCATGTAAAATATCAAAATCGTTAAAAAAAGCCAGGAAAAATGTCAGATATTAATAACTGTGATTATGGAACTCCACTCTGGCACACAAACTGCATGGAGTTCCGTAATCACAAAACATTGACAGTGTGCAATATAATTCCTTAGCCAGCTAAGCTCCCTCTCTCTCTCTCTCTCTCTCTCTCTCTCTATTGACATATATTTAAATAAAGTCATTCCGAACATATGAATACTTTCAAATGTTAGTACACATAATAAAAATATTTTTGTTTTTCGACCTGCAGTGCACTGTTTCAACCGCACGCGTTGTTGTGGCGGCGGCATGTCTTTGATGCTGGCGAAGCGACCGGCCGACTGAGGCTAGCGAGATGCTGACGTAAACATTGACTCTCACCAAGTGGGAAAATCGACGGTATTTTAAAACGAGCTCTATGTGCTTGCAATGAAACAATGTTGATTGATTACGTAAAGAGTGAATATATTTACTGGAACTTACTCATTCACCTTTCTATTTATGAATAAAGCAAGCTACATGTAGTACAAGACGTCTTTCCAATTGGATTTAAACCAGGAACTAAGAACTGTTTTTGATATTTGCGATGATTTATTTTCGGATGTGCCAGACACTAATTCCAAACGATTTTCTGAAACTATATAGGAAACTGATTTGGAAAAACAAAGAATCTAGAGAATTCCTTAAAAAAACAAGACAAAATAACCAATTTGCAGTAAATGTATGGCTGGTCTGGGCACAAAACAGAAATAGGAGTGCTGGTGTTCTTGTTGAAAAATACAGAACTGTTCCATTAAGTTTTGTGGCAGTAACCAAGGACAGCTGGACTTTTGGTTGTGCAAATTTGTTGATGAAGCACGGAGGCAAGATGGTAAGTATATTCCTCTTTTTCTTAAGCATTATTTGCCAATTTTGTATGCAGCTGCAGTGACAGATAAGAGATAGGGACCGAGAGAGAGAGAGAGAGAGAGAGAGAGAGAGAGGATTTTTTTTTTATATTATATATTTAATGAGCCAACGCCCCCCCCCCCCCCCCCCCCATACATCATCTACAACATTGTGGCAGGGATCCAAAGACATCAGGGAGGAATGTAGACGTCCCGAGATAAATCTGTTCAACGACATTCACTAAAAGGCGTAAGATACGACGAAACTTAAGTTAGGCCTCAGGGCGTACGCCAAAATTTAGTCCGGCGTAAACTGCGTTTCACTAGGAGGCGTACGCCTGGCCGTAAATACTAGTATCGGACTAAGTTAAGGCCAGACTTACGTCCTTGACAACGAGGTTATGCACATGCGTATTCAAATGATAAACAGATAGATAGATAGATAGATAGATAGATAGATAGATAGATAGATAGATAGATAGATAGATAGATAGAGATGCAAAGTTTTTTTGTTTCGATAGGTTACATATTGGTTACATTTTATATGTTTAAAACAAATTAATTCTGTTCAGGGATGACAAAATCACACAACAGAGAAAACTTGCTGAAATGTTTTGTTGAAGGGATATATGTTTCACTATAGCCAATAGGATATGTTCAAAATTACTGATTAAACTGAACTGGGTTTTTTGGGGGTCATCGATATTTAGGGTGATTTCACCGTGCTTCGGACACCCTTGGAATTTTCTTTATAATCATGCGTCAATTATGGTCCGAGTATAAAAAAAACTTGTTTTAAAATTTACTGGTTCTCCCCTTGCTTAATTATTGAAAGAAAATCAGTGAATTTGTTTAAACCTATAAAATAAAGCAAATTAATGCAGTAATGGGCTATATAACCATAGATCGGACAATATTAAGCAATCATCGAACAACCATACAGTAGATATTAAAATTACGACATTTTCTTACTTCATGCAAAAATATCTTAGGTTCGGATAATTTTTATTTGATATTCAGATTTGTGGCATTGTGATATGTGGAGCAAAATTGGCCTAGGAATTAATTTATGAAATTTTCAAGATTAACTTTTTATCACAATTTGTTTCAGAAATTATTTTTTTCGAATTATTTAAGTTAGAGGGTGTATTTACACTTATTGACATTCAAATGCCCAACATTCAAATTATGCTTTTGTGTAAAATGTGTGTAATCAAGTGTTTAATGATGGCGTATATGACTTCATTTTACGATGCCTTAATTCATTTGCTATTTATTTGACAGTGTGATAGTCAAATTCTGGATAATGATAAAGTTCACCAGTTCTAACTCATGAATATATGAAACAACACAAAAGCGCATGCACATTTATTTGTAAATGTTTAACCAAAGTTGTCCGATCCAAGGCACAGATGTATGTATCCCATGTATGGTGAACTCACCATAAACTGTCCAAGTAAACATAAATGTATCTTAATATATTGAATAAGGCTTCATATAAATTCTAAGTTAATGTAGAGTAGGTATATGTAACCTATAAAAAGAAAAATATTTTTCTATTGAAAGTGAAGTCAGTGTTTTGCATGGGTTGTATGTTTATACATAATCTAGTATTTTCAAAAATTAAATAACTTGTGACAAGTCTGAAACACAGTTGGGAATTTCATCATATTCGTATTTACATTTCAACAATACTGAAGATTCATTCTATTTTGATTTACCTATAACTACCTGAGCATGACGCCTTTTACTCATCAAATATGAAATAAAAGAGGGGGATAAGAACCATTTAATTCATTGAATGAGTTTATAAATTTCAAAATACATGTATCCCGTTCACACACATTATGCGTGGAAGTTGGAGAAAAAAATAAAATTCTACACATTTCTTATACAAATACACCTTTGCACTACATGTACATCGTACATGAATATTTTCTGCATTATTCTTCACTCAATCAATTAAAAAATATGAAAAAAAAATCTAATTACTGAATACAAATAACCGAACGAAAGCTATCAATTGTTTGTCTAAATATGTCGTTCTAAGGCAAGTGCAAATATAAATAATGTGTATAAAGCGTGGTAAGAAAGTTTCTATGCGAGAATTGATACCACCTATCAAAACTCTCTATTTTCCTTATTTCATATGAATTTAATCAAATTTATGTGACAAATTGTACAATTTAACATTATGGTCAGGAACGAAATTCTCAGCAACAGAATTAGCGATTATTTTATATTTACGCCAAAAGTTAAGGCTACCCTTGTCTAGGCGTAGATTTTTGTCTTAACTTAGGGCGGGCGCAAAGTTACGCCTTTTAGTGAAACGGACTTTAGTCCAAATATTTGACTTAAGTCCTGATTTACGCCAGGCATAAGGTTACGATGGGCGTACGCCTTTTAGTGAAACGGGCCCCTTGACTTTAATTTATCGTGGGGAATGGTTGTATAAAATGAAGAAAATTCGTAAGTTTGGATGCTATTAATTTTGATAAAAATTTTGTGATTTTTAATTATCTAAAAGTTCCTTGGAATTTTTAAGTATCTAATTTAATAAATCCATTATGTTTAGAAACATCGAAACTAATTTACTTTACATACAATAAAACCACAGGCACCTGACGTCATATATTTTTCTCATAATAAAAAAAATACTCCGCTTACCTAATAAATGACAAGGTACCCATCCCCGCCATCTTGGATTTATTTCAA
>WFKH01010211.1:19653492-19679448 GCA_016163765.1 Magallana hongkongensis | reverse complement strand
AGATTTTTAAAGATTTACTCTATATATTCCTATTTAAAAAGTCGACCCCCATTGTGGCCCCATCCTACCCCCGGGGGGTCATGATTTTCACAACTTTGAATCTACACTACCTGAGGATGCTTCCACACAAGTTTCAGCTTTCCTGGCCAAATGGTTCTTGAGAAGAAGATTTTTGAATATTTCTCAAAAATTTTCATTAATTCCTAATTATCTCCCCTTGTAAGAGGGCCTGTTCCTTAATTTTCAAAACTTTGAATCCCCTTAAGCTAAGGATGCTTTGTGTCAAGTTTGGTTGAAATTGGCCCAGTGGTTCTTGAGAAGATGTTGAAAATGTGAAAAGTTTACAGACGGACGGACGGACAGACAGACAGACGGACAGACGGACGACAGACAAAATGTGATCAGAATAGCTCACTTGAGCTTTCAGCTCATGTGAGCTAAAAAACCAAATCAATTACGTAAGCAACTTTCTTTCTCTTATTATATTTATTATTTCTTTCTCTTATTATTATATATGTTTCATAACTTTTTCAGTTACCCAAGTTTAAGGTATTGTCCAGATTCTGTTTGGGACAATGAGCAAAACAAGTGTGTCGGTGAGTACAAACTATTAAGTACTATGTGAACACTAGCAAAAAAATCGCAATATTTTAGAATATCGTTTCAAAAATTTGAACTCATTGAAATAGAATTTTGAAATCAATGTGCATGATAAAAACAAAATATATTGCATGCAAAATGTTGATTTTAATTTTAAGTCATGACAAAAATCAGCACTTACTGTTACAACATTCTGATTTTAAAAAATCCAGGTTGCCAAACAGGATATTTGGGTCCAAAGTGCGCCAAATCGTGTTGTCCTCCAAGTTACGGAAAAAAATGTCAATTCACATGTACTTGTAAAGGGGCTGAAACATGTCACCCATCATTCGGTTGTGTCTTACCGACAACAACAACAACAACAACTACCTCTGTAAAAACAACAACAGAAGGTAAGTATTATCAGTGTGATCCATGCACGTCGTGTAGACGTTCTATGGAGTCTATACATGGCCTGTTTTAACACAAATACTTAGAAATCCCATTGTTCTTACTTACACTTGATTGCTTAGAAAATAAAGAAAGTACAAGAAAAACCAGAACAACACAATTTGGAATAAGAGCCGCGTTAGTTAAAAGAGAAACAACTGTAACAGCCATTGTTGCCATTGACATAATCTTTACTACAAGTCCGCAAATTAAGAGGTCACTGGAAACCAGAGATTTACATAATGATACATATTACATACATACTTTAATATTGCTTGGAATATTTATGCTCTGTGGTTTGTTCGTCGTATTGTTTGCCGTTTTTGTTGGAACACAGATTCGAAACAAATGTCTCAAGAGAAACAATTCAACATCTCGAAGCCCTTATGGACTATATTCAAAACCATATAACCTTAACAATGCAGACCAGTCGTTGGAGTCAGAAATTTTGTCTCAGGTAAACATCAATCTTCAAAACACGGATTCTCATTATACTATTGTTGATAATTATCATGTTCATGCCCCTAACAAACTAATTGATCCACATCCGTGTCAATCAAACATCAACGTTAATTTACAGGCAGAAGAGGCATCGGAACAGAACAGAATATTTCCTAAGTACATTGAGGTTGTTGCATCACCAAAGAATAGCAGTTGCTGTGATCCTGGTGTCGAGTTCTCATCGGCTACATATGTTCCTATGACCTAATGTATTATCTCAAACAACATGTACCTATTTCGGCTGAAATATCTGACACAAACAGAGAGAAAGTCACTTTGAGGAAAAGAGAACTACCACCATACGCGTGTAGACAGCGATAAAAGAAACTTTACAAACCTATACACCTTTAATAGTTCACAGCAAATGTATGTTTCAAAATATTTTGTTGCTTAAGTAATTGTTTCAATATTTTTTATCTTATTCTAAAGTACAATATTTTTTAGCTTTGAAGGTTCTGTGGATTATAGATTCCAAAGTCAAGAAGAATGGAAGGGTGCCAAAGTAGTCATTCGAAACCCCAAACTCATGTGTTTTGCAAATTCATTTTCCTTTTCTTTTGGAAAAACAAATATTTAAGCCAAGCTCTTCTACATACATTCTATTATGTTTATTTGATGAAATGAAAAATGACAATAACAAATTATCAACAATCTAAAAATCCATATTGCGAAATACAAATTCAAAGCAGAGCAACACGGACCTCTGAAAGTATAGAGTTGGGATCAGGTGCCTAAGAGGAGTAAGCATCCCCTGCCGACCGGTGTTGTATAGCAGTTTTTCCCCCATAGTAGCTTTTCCCCCCGGAAAACCTATTATATAGTAGCCTTTCCCCCGGGGGGAAAACTACTATATAGTAGCTTTTCCCCCATAGTAGGGTTTCTCCCTCACGTTTTTGGTTCAGATTTTATAAAAAATATTTATGGAATCCCAGTAAGGATTAAAATCAATGTTTCTACACTCCCAGGTTGCATATATCTGCATTCATCATTACAGGTTAAGTTTCGTTTTGCCGATTTTTTATAGACAATGCTGAAAATTGAACATGTGTGTAATGGAATTATACATAAACTTAATTTAGGTAATTAATTGAAAAAAGTACTTGGTTTTATAAGATATACATTTATATGCATAATTCTGTGTTCTGAATTTGTAAAATGTTTTGAGAATTTTTTAATAAATCTATCAGTCCGTCTGTCTGTTTGTGCAAATTTTATCCAGGCTAAACCTCTGTTTTAGAGAAATTTTGTTTCCGATGTTCTAGAGCCCGATGTTTAAAATCCTATTATAATGAATATAGTGCATATTCTTTAGGGTCCCATATCTCATAAACCAGAGATTACCACATGACCATATTTTCACAGTGGCAGTGGTTTACCACTCTGACTCTGAAAATTTCAGCCCTCAGGGTAGGGGCCCTCGATGTTTCAGTGCCCGATGTTTAAAACCCCATTATAATGATTGAATAGTGTTCTATAAGTGGGGGCCCGAATCTCAAATTCTAGAGATTACCACATAACCATATTTTCAGAGTGGTAGTAGTATACCACTAGTAGATGACCCTGAAAATTTTAGCCCCCAGGGTATGGGCCCTTGACGTTTCCGAGCCCGATGTTTAAAATCCAATTATAACGAATAGTGTATTTTTTAGGGCCCCATATCTCAAAAACTAGAGATGACAACATCACCATATTTTTACGGTCTTTTAAAAGTAAAAACATCATTTAAAAATACACACTCACTCATATATTTCTTTATCAAAGAGGTTGAAAATTACGTTTAATCTGCTTTTCTTTTTAAATTTACGAACAAAAATTTTAAAAAAGGTACGCGGGTAAATTCATTATTCTTCAAAACATTTAATCAATTCATAAGATGACTAATGATATTATAAATAACTAGATAAATAAATTAATAAATTTTTATTCATAAAAGTAGCAACCGAAAAACAAAAATGAATAACCAACAAAAGCGCACTTGATATACGACTTCTTTTACTTGCCAATTGATTAGAAGAACAAGCTTATATTTAAAAAAATAAGTCAGCTCATCACAAAAAATGTGTTAGTTTTTTATTTCTAATTACCCTTGTTTCATTGTTCATAATATGGTACACAAGTAAATCTTTATTGCAAAAATATGAAATAAATAGTATGATAAGATTTTTAGGTAAGTGAATCGTATATCTTGTTTTATATGGCATCGTTTTCAAAATTGTATATTTATAAATCACGTTGCAAAATAAAAAGCGGAAAAATTAGCTCGCAGTGAATGATAATATATACATAAGGTTAGTTCAGGTTCCATTTCACATTTTCCAAAATAACCAACAAAGATACCGACTTTGTTCTGGTTGTGAAGCCATTTCATTTTGTTTTTTAAATTTACATCATAAAACCTCGCGTTTTATGTGCTTAAAACATGAATATGAATATGCGTGACTTTAAAACAAAATTGTAAATACTAACTTTACACATGCCTTTAATACATAATCAATTATAATACCCCTTACCCATGATCTAGAACCCCATCAATCGAAGTAAAACATATCAGTTTTTCATCATATCATTGCACCCTGTCTCTCGTTTGATATTTAGAAGTAGAAATATATGATTATATTTAAGATCGTCAATTCTAACGGTATTAATTTAAAATTAATAGCCTTTTGGACAAAGGGAGTAATACATTTCCACTTCTTAATCCCTTCCTCTACAAAATTAAGTCAAGATTGGTCAGTTAGTTTCCTGGGAAGAGCTAATACATAGATGATAATACATGGGAAAACTAAAGTTCCAACCGGCGTATTTTTACTCAAATGTATTCTAACGTGTTCTGTGAAAAATGTCAATGTCATAACGTCGAAGTCAAAACTGTAAAAAAAGCATCGATTAGATGAAAAAGATTCGAGGTATTCCGAAATCCGTGTAAAAGGTGTTCCAAAAAGGTGTAACAAAACGTGAAATAAATGGTGATAAGACAGGAATGTTATGAAGGCGCGTGCCTTTGTTCATATCAGGGGTGAAAAAACCAAGTATTTTATTCTATGTATTAATAAATGCCATAATTATCCTTTATTATGAGAAATTAATATCATATCAGTTATTGCAAATTATTGCCACAAATGGTCCGCCATAAACATGACCGGAATGTAAAAGAGGGGGAAAGTCTACTATATAGTAGGTTTTCCGTGGGGGTAATCTGGCTATAAAAAAGGGGGAAAACCCACTATATAGTCAGCTTTCCGTGGGGGGAAAACGGCTATATATCCATTTTTCCGGGGGGAAAAACTGCTATATTGCCATTTTTCCGGGGGGAAAGATGGCTAGGGGGAAAAGGCACTATATAACACCGGCCCTACCCGCCATGTGCTCATTGTCAAGATCATGAAAAACGGAAGAAACTTATGCAGTCCGGTGATTAAATAATAGTCTAACAAGTATGAAAAACGTCAGTCAGCATGCGTCTTAATGAAACATAGTACTCGCTGACAAGGTCGTTGTATCGACCATAGAACTTGCGTAAAGATGATTTTAATCGAGGTTCTTGGTATTCTTATTCTAACAACTTGTTTGTTGTAGTTAGTAGCCTGCCTCGTTTCAGTTATTGTTCGTATGTAGAGCATGCTCTCGCATAACGAGTAAGCTGAGAGACATAAACCCCATAAGTAGGTGATGATGATATATTGCTACATTAGTAAGGAAAATTGACGATGGAAAAATTAAAATTATCACGTTAATTATATAGTGTTGTTGGTAGGTTACCATTTACGTATTTTTATAGCAAGTAAAATATCCAAATATGAAACAGATGTCTCAGAATAGGTGGTTTATTTTATTTCAAGCTTACTGGGATATATTGAGTTATCATAAGAGTTAAAGTAACTGTTGTTAACGAATAAAACATCATTATTATATCTAAGTGTCGAGTTGAAGGCCACAGCAAGTGTTTTATTCTTTTCTTGCACATGATTTTGAATAAATTCTGCTTCATATGAATATAAAAATAAGTCAGCCAATAGAGGAACACAAGTTGTGCCAACGGGAATTCCGACTGATTGTTGGAAGACCTGGTTTCCAAAAACTGCATAGATGTTGTCTATCAGAAATTTAGGCATCCTTTTAATGTCAACTTTAGAGTACTTCTGTGTGCAATCAGAATGGTTTTTAACAAAATAATAATTTTGTAGATTGCCAATGACAAGGTAAGAACATTTACGAATTCCATTTTTATTGAAGACTCGACTGTCGATAATATCAAAAACCCTAAATTTTATTTGTCATTGGGAATGGTTGTATCAAGCGTTGAGAAATCTATTGATTTTGGTAACATTTTGTGACCTAAAATAAAAAATTACAATAACAAACTGTCAACCATCTCAAAATTCCATAAAACGAAATTCGAAGCAGAGCAACACGGACCTCTAAAAAGATAGATGCCTAGGAGGAGTAAGCATCCACTGTTAACCGGTCGCACCCGCCGTTGCTCCTTGTCACTGTTGGGCATGTCATAATCGAGGTAAATGTCTAAATCGGGAAAATGTCATAATAGGGGAAAACGAAACGTTGATGATTTGGTTTGTTTGTGATGGTCAAAATACAAACCTTGAGCAAACACGGACCTTCATTACATTGGAGGTGGGATCAGGTGCCTAGGAGGAGTGAGCATCCTCTGCTGACCAGTCACACCCGCCATGTGCTCTTTGTTCTTTGTCAAGGTTTCTTATTATTCTTTAGAGTTTTTAAGTATCCACATCTGATTCACACCGTTTTTCAGGAGTATGTTGTTGTACAGTACTCTTGAAGTTTCTCATTCACTACTGTACGAATTTTAGTAAGGAGTAAAGAAAAAGGCTTGGGAGAACATTTACTGTAACATGCTATACATCTTTGTTTGTAAGGTTGTTTGTGAAGCTTTGGAATCCAGTTTAAATACGGTACAATCTTCACAAACTCTCGCCTTTCAAAAATATTTAAAAAATAGAGGTTTGGCGAAATAACACTGTGGTGCTCTAAACATACACAAAGGTGAAAAGAAGTACAATGTTTCTTTCATTGCACATGTCTGGACAACCAACAGTGCCAATTACGTAAGGAATTCGACTCAATCAGATATTTACACTGTCGATTACAGATTTTTTTTAACTAAAAATATTTTGTTCAAAACTGTAAAAATGGCCCGGCCATAATCGCGTTTTTCTTCAACTTTCCGGATCACAGTCAGTGAAAACAGTAAAAGTTTATATACCTATATATGATGTGACAATATCAAAAAGGAAGTAATCTGAGTTTTGTCCAGTCCGTGTTAGCTACTATTTAATTTCACCCTTGGATTTAAGGTTTAAGTGTCTGGGAGGGTAACAGTTGAAATCAACACCCCGAGAAAACCATTGTCAACTGACGCGAAGCGGAGGTTATTAATGGTTTCCGAGGGCCGTCAATTTCAACTGTTACCCTACCAAACAGACACTTTTTATTTTATTATACTGAATGTCTTAATTCTAAAGAAAACTTAAGTGTTTTGATTGAATATTGCAGCCAACTACATTCTTTGCTATTGCCATTTTTTTCTTTCCTGATTGACTTCCAGCCAATAGTAATCATTATTACCTAATCAAAGGGATTTTGTTGTTTTATTACAAATCAAATATTTGCGTCTATTTTGAACTGCCGGTCAATAGACTGCGATTTATTAGGCCGCCGGTCAATAGTCTTCGATCTATTGGACCGCCGGTCAATAGTCTTCGATCTATTGGACCGGCAACGTATTTCAGAACGCGGGTATGTTAAGGCTTCCCGATTGATTTCACAGCGATCTGTAGAAAGTAATTTTTCTGTACGTCATACGATATGACGTCATAATTTACTTTGACGTTACGATCTGCACCCTTTCGATAACCTAGTTCTCAGGGAATGTATCGTAACGTTAGATTTGAATTTTATTGAACATTAATAAAACCGCTTGTTTCCTTTACATAGACACTGTTTAAGTACTTGGTGAAACCAAATTCAATGTTATCAATATAGAGTATCAAATAATCAAAAGTTTAAAAGCCTCATATAAGGTACATGACTATTTATAATTTATTGGTTGGAGACCCCCCCCCCCCCCTTTCCATGTGTAAACTAATATTAAGTGGAGATGTTTTAATGCATGCAACAGGTTTGGCACATTTAAAAGATGAAAAAAATCTTAGTATATTGCATAATGGCACGAAAACCATCTGTTATATGCAACTTGTAAACCCTGAAAACTAACTACAAAAAGGAATTAGGTAATAAAACAAATATTTAATGCCTGAACAGTCACTAGACCAGAATTTTTTCCCTTGGTGCAAGGAACAGCTCAGTATGATCTATTGCCCTCGGCCGTTGGCCTCGGGCAATAGATCATACTGAGCTGTTCCCTGCACCTCGGGAAAAATATTCTGGTCTATTGACTGCTCAAGCATTAAATAATTGTATAATAACACTAAATGTATGTTTACATATTTATTACTGAAACAACCATAAAATCATACAATACATAAATGTTGAATTGAAATGGCAACAAATTTTGCAGGAGTCAAGGGAGACAACTAGGATACCTTAACAAAATGGGCAAGCTAGTGGCCTCGCTTATGCGAGTGCCATGAAGCCCCATGCCTGACACGCATGGTGGCTAGGCTTACAAGCTGCACAGCTTTTACACCCTGCCTCTGGCTTGCTACCTGATTTAACTTTTTAAATCCACCAGCTTGTAGCCTATCCTCCTTTTATAAAGGAAGAGGGGGTCTGAGCACTGAAATGCTGCAGACCACAAGCAGTTTAGGAACACATTACACACATTTGCTCAATGACATTTAACTTCCATGTTAACACACCGCCATGAGACCCCCTCATGCTTTATGCAGATGGGCAGAGACAACCAGGTTAAGCTAGTGCAGAGGTTATGTCTCCCTTGACCTCGCCACTAACATCGATATGATGTTCCCTACTAAAAAATTTGCCCCCTTGAAACGTGTGTTACTAAGGGCCTATGTTCTAATCTACTAGCAAGTGTACTGCACAATACAAACAACTAATTCATCCAAAAATCTTCCCTTTTCCTCTTAAAATGAATTCTAAACCCCCTTGGATATTGTTTAAATAAGCCTTGTTTCCCCTTTCTGATAAATGGTTTCCATCGTACCTAAACAAACCGGTTTTGTGAACATTAATATTTTTGTCATGAACAATGCAAGCCCCGTTTACTTCAGATGTAATAAATCTTCTAGTAGCCTTGTTTACCTTGCGCCGTTTCAAATCAATCTTAGCCCCACCCTTGTCTAAGGGGGCCCCATGCCAGTAGAGACGGGGAAGCATAGTTGACCAAATAAGTAATGTTTTCGGCAGCATTACATTATAGCGATACAAACTACATTGAATTTCATGCGAAAATCGCAGTGCAGTATTGCCAGCTGCTGCAAGATCATTGGATCCCGCATGAATGACCAATACATCAGGGTGTGGTTGGTTTTTAATCTCATCGGAAATAAGTTTGTCCAGGTCTTTCCAATATAGTCCCCTTATTCTCTTCCAGGTGATGTCCACGCCAAGGTTCAGGTTCTTTCCAACTGGTCTCTTCACTGCTTCCTCCCCGGCCCAATACGGTATTGAGGTTCCCACTATCCAAACTGTTTTGAAATCTGGAATACTTTTGCCAAAATTAGCCTGTATTCCATTACAAATAATAATGAATTTACAATCTAATATAATTTTGAAAGCCCTTGATTCCAATCTGCCTAAAGCTTTAATTTCTGATTCTGAAACCCCTTGTTTTGCAAGATCTGTACTCTGCCTATTCTAACGCTATGTGGTCTAAAATGTCCCTGAATGCCATTAATTGGAGAGTCTTTTGCAGCATGCAATTAAATTGGTATCTTGTAATGGCTTTGTCATCCATATGAGTAAAAAATAGAAGAGAGCCACTGTCAGGGCGTATGTGTAAAATTTTAGTACCCAACTTACTGGATATGTGTCAGCATTGGGTTGTCTAGATATGTGCAACGTGGTTGCATTTCCCATCTGATATGTTTTTGACCTTGGAATTAAAATTCTGACATTGTTTCCCTCAACTGAGATGTGTGCCCTGTGGATGGCGAAGACCTCACTTACCCTAAGCAAACCGTGATATGTGATGGAAAAAATAGTGGAGAATAAAACACTCTCGTAGGGGGATCTGCAAATAGATGGCAATGCTAATATGACCCTTTGTAAAATGGATAAAGATAAAGGAATTCACGGATCTGTTGCAACGCCTCGCTTTTTATGGAGACCCTGCAAGACTTTTTTGACAATGAAGGATTGGGTGTTATCTTGGATGCCTCTTAACTTGTGAATATAAGATAGAGCACTAATGTACAGAGCAGCTGTTCTATACGGTGTACCTGAAATGGACAAATGAGCAATAAAATTAAGTAAGTGATCAATAGGAATGGGAAAAACCAGTGTTGACCCACAACCGTTCAAAATTTTTTTTAAATTTGTCAAAGCTCCTTGATAGGCTATATGTGTGTTTGTTGAAATGGAGCCCTGGACGAGCCTGTCAGCTTCAGTTTTTAAATTTCCCAAATGTTCTTGGGGAGTGGTGTTGGCCATGGGTCTGCTGTCGGTGGTAGCTGCCGGAATTTGCCCCACTGTGAACGAGAGAGACAATCCGCGATAGAATTTAACTTAGATGGTATGTGTTTTGCTTTTAATAAAATATTGTATTTGAGACATGTGGGAACCAGTTTCCTTACAATTTTCATGACCCTAGGTGATTTTGATGTTGTAGTGTTTATAACCTGCACAACTGCCATGTTATCAATGTAGAACAAAATTTTGGAGTTGGCAAAACGCTGTTTCCACAGCTCAAGAGCTATCTGCACTGGAAAGAGTTCTAGAAAGATCATATCTTGAGTTATGCCCTGAGCAAACCAACAACTTGGCCACTGGGCATATGCCCACTTGCCTGCGAAAAATATACCAAATCCCCCCGCTTCTCCCCCTGCACTGTCGGTAAAGAGCTGTAAAGTGTCGTTATTGACCCATGTGCCCTCTGTAATGACTGAAATACCATTGAAGGACTGGATAAATGTGAACCAAACTTGTAGGTCAGCTTTAATTTCCGCAGTCAATCGTGTGTGGTGATGCGGTTTAGTGAGACCAATGGTTGCGTCAGTTAGGCGTCTGACAAAAGGCCCTACCTGGAGCTATGACTCTACATGCACAATTCAAAAGCCCTAGTAATGATTGAAGTTGTTTAAGAGTTGCCTTCTTTAATTTCATGACCTTGGTGATCTTTAGTCTAGTTTCATGAATTTTTTCTATTGGCAATTTCATGACCATTTCTACAGTATCAATTTCAATGCCTAAAAAATGAGCACTTGGGTTGGTTGTACTGTTTTTTCATTTGCAATTGGGACCCCGAGGTCACTGCACAGCAACAGAAAGGTGTCCAAGATTTTTTTTCTTGAATTAAAATCTTGGCCACAAAAAAGGAAATCATCTAGATAGTGTAGAATCGACAAATTTTGTGCATAAACCTGTGTCGGCCAATGAAGAAAGCTAGCAAATCTGTCCTAGATTGCACAACTAATCTTACAACCAAATAGTAAGCATTGTTAAAGAAAAAACCTAACAGATCAAAATCAGTGCTGCTAACTGGTATTAACCGAAAGGCTGATTTAATGTCTGACTTTGCAAGATATGCCCCACTTCCTAATCTGGCAATTATGGCAGCAGCATCGTCTATAGTTGAATAGGTCACAGAGCTCTGTTTAGAACCAATAAAAGAATAATTAGAAGCAGCTTCTGGAGAAGATAAATGGTGCATAAAACGATAGTCACCATCCTTTTTGGGCACCAGACCTAACGGAGAAACCTGCAGTGTTGGAAAAGGTGTTTGCTTAAAGGGGCCTGCCACTCTCCCCAGTGAAATTTCCCTGTCAATTTTTTGCTCTGCTACTGAATACTGTTTGTCTAAACTTGGTAGATTTTTTGAAAACCTAGGTAATCTAGGGCCAAAATATTGTAATTTGAAACCGTGCATAAAGCCTTGCGTTAGAAAATGATAATCTGGGTAGTTTTGGGTATGATAAATAATTCTGTCTAATTTAATAGGGGTCTCGCCCAACATATAAAGCTGACTTGTTGCTGAAACAGTTGGAAGCTGGGTGTTTGCCTCCGTATCTTCTACAGATGTGCTTGAATCTGCATCTGGGGGAAAAAATTGCACCTTTTACCTTGATTAAAATGATAGCAATACTAAATTGCAATAGATGTGCTGTTTTCCCCTGAAAATTGCTTGGCATTGTTGACCTGAGCTTTACTTTCAGAACCAGCCTGACCTGTAACATATAAAAGCCAAAATTCATGATTGATTACACCCCAAGATGATTCGGGGTGGCTGGCTTTACGAAGACGATACTGTTCATCGTACTTAAACCAACCTTGCGATCTAGCCGCAGCTAGTCTGATATCGCGCATATATTTTAGCATCTCCTGTGCCCTGGTTCTAAATTTGTCAAACATTACACTCATGAATATCATGAAAGCATCGGTCCATTTGTCTATTGTCAGGTAAGGGCCAAAATTTGACCTGACAATTCAGAATCTTTATCTCGCCTTGACACCCCCCCCCCCCCCCAACTGTTGTTAATTTCTTTGGCTGATTGTAATAATAAATTTATATCAATAAATTGTCCCTCCCAGATTTTTTGCTTTAATTTCAAAGGTACATGCTGCCCTACATTGTCAAAACAACTAACCTCAGGTACTGGAGTGAAGTCAGAAAGATTCAAATCCAAAGAGAAATTTGAGTTCTCAAAATTACCAATATTGGGAAGCCCAAAGTCCTCTGTTCCGCTCTCATGGTCACTGTCTGATGGAGGCTGCTGTTGCGGCAGGGGGGCATCATGGTGGCTGGCCTCAGTCTGATGCTCTGTATGACCGGGCTTTTCTGTATGGCGAGGCTTTTTATAACCCCTGACCCTTGCCGGAGAGATCATGTCCCCCTTTTCCTGATTTCTTCGTCGTTTCGGTGGCATTCTGGGTTCTTGATGTTCCTCAGCTTTGAAATCTTTTCTTTAATTGGTTTCCTGGCCAGATGGTAGAGAGGAAGAGGAAGTTGCTAACTTAGATAACTCTTACTGATGCCGACTATCTTAAATTGGTTAACCTGTACCAAGTTAAGTCATCCACTGTGAGACAATGCTATTCAATCAATTAAAAGGGGTTATCTCATATTCATTTCAATAATCTGTATTATATAGGAATAACGTGACTTCTACGGCGAACCGTAATTAACAATAATCTCAATAGTTTCATTTGATTAAAAAAAAAACCCTACTTTATAGCCTTAAAACTTGTTTATTTAATGATCTTGCAACTCTGGACTCTTATCCTATTGCATGGGTAATATTTTGAGCGGAACATTAGAACAGAATTTCTAAATACCGTCATGTTTAACTCATAAAATAAATAAATTCAAAATGTTTTAAAAATCTCAGAACAAATTATTAACAGGTAGTAAGTTGGTTTTAAATAAAAACATTAAACAAATTTTGATACACTTTTAAAATTATCAAAAACATTTGTGTTTAAAACCAAGATTTTTTTTAAGTTTAAAGGAATATTGCAACTATTGAATTTGTATCACATAGTTTAACATGTATATCATGTGAAAATTTGTAAACGCTTTATAATCAACGAGTTTTAAGTATGTTGTTATGTTATTTGTTGTATTACTATCTTTTCTCGGAAGTTACTAGATATATATATTGGATAATGAAATTATAATTGTTTTAAAAAATCTGGAGAAACTATATGTACCGATAACTTTATTTCGAGATTTCTAATTTCTTTTAGTAATTATGTATTTTTCGAAACTAGTGACGCAATTTTTTCAATGTATCATGTTTTTTAATGTTACATAATGTACACTACGTTTGACTTGGTACCATGTGTTTGGGCGAATGAATCAGTTATTAACTGTACTTATATCTTGAACTTGGAAATCTGGATATATTACCAGAATACACTAAATTAATATAATTTCCTAAGTGCGAAGCAAAAGTGTCGTCATAGTAAATTAAGACAAACTTGTTGGAATTCTCATGGGTACCAATTGCGCTCCATTGTTAGCAGACATATTTCTATATTCATACGTATGAACAACTTCTAAAACGAAGCAAGCTACTGACAAACAAGTTAATAAAACAAGGTTATCAACAGTTCTATGGTCGATACAACGACCTTGTCTGCAAATACAATCTTCCGAATGCTTACTGACGTTTTTTATACGTATTGTTAGGCTTTTATTATAAACACCAAATTGTCTACGGATTTTCCCCGTTTTCCCGATTAGGACAAAAAGCACACGGCGGGTGTGACCGATCAGCACAGGATGCTCACCCCAATGCACCTGATCCTACCTCTAAATTTGGTGGCGGTCCGTGTTTGCTCTGCTCCTGTTTTTTATTTTTCCTTTGGATTTTGATGGAAACAAAGTATCTATTCAAAATATTTATTACTGTTAATGAAATTATTATCCAGTGAAAAAGCATTGCAACTGTGCATGTGCATATTTGGGGTGGTTAATAAACAAATTGCATTGATGTTGTTGTCATTTTTTAAAAGTTTTCACAAATACACGCACCGTTTTTCGAAGTCCATGCTGTCACAGAACGACCAACTACTGTATATGGTTTGCGCAGTACGACACACGAAAACTTTCTGCAATGGTCGAGTACTTTTTTTTATATTTGTGCCTGGATTATAGACTTTTTTTATTGCGTCCAATGAAACGTGTTCGATTTGAACATATTTTTATCATGCAAATATATATTTACAAAAATGAATTATGGATTAATGTAACGTGTTCGGATGAAATACCTGCCTGAATGTGGTGAAGCATGAATAGTGATCGCCTTTATATACAAGGTGGGTAGCGATAAGGGTAACAATAGAAATCGAAAACTAATATGGTGGTAGTCGGAGATACATTTATGAATTCTGTCAACTTTATGAATTCATGTCAACTTTATGAATTTATTTTAGCTTAAAGCTGAACATCGCCCGTAAAAATGCATCGTTACACAGATATAAACCCCTTGATTTCGTTACACCCGATTGCACACCTGAAACTTGTGGCCGACGTGTATTTTTCCTTTCGTAGCCTTTGGATCTTATGCACTTATTTCTTATTTTATGTGCATATTCTGTTTGTAAATGATGCATTGACCAGTTTATTTGATGTTAGTGTTCTGGTTTGACAAATGTGCGTGCAATTTGATAATTTCATCGCGACCGAGTAAAACGAAATACTTTAAAGCTAAATACCGCTCGTAAATAGGCTCTGTCCGCCATATTTCTCTTTCACCACCGTTGTCCCTGCAACCCCTATATAAGGCGCCGACCTTCAAACAGTTCAAATTATTTCGTTGAGAGGTCTTACCTGCGTGGACGTACATCTTGCCTCGCCGTGTTACTCGGTCGCGATGAAATTATCAAATTTAACGCTCTTTTCTCAAGCCAGGAGAATACTAACATCAAATAAATTGGTAAATGCATTATTTACAAACAGAAATGCACATATAATAAGAAATAAATGCATAAAGTTCAAAGACCACGAGAGGAATACTACACGTCGGCCACGAGTTTCAGGTGTGCAATCGGGTGTAACGAAATCGAAGGGTTTATATACTAGGTACCTGTGTGACGGTGCCTATTTACAAGCGGTGTTCGGATTTAAACTGTTAAAGGGACATGGTCACGATTTTGGTCAAAAATTATTTTTCCGATTTTAAAAGTTACAATGCTTCAGTAAGGCATTTTAAATAGACTGTCATTCGTTTCGTTATAAGCGAGTTACAGAGCTTACAACTCTTTGCTATGCATGTAAACAAAGCTTTTGTTTACATTCTGAATGTTGAAGTGAAAATTACAGTTTCAGACCTAAAATGAATGTGTTAAACGTTAGGAACTGTTTATTTATGGTTAAAATGATTAAGAACATAGAAAAATCATTTTGAAAAGATTTTTTACTGGTATATTGAACCTTTGTGAACAAAAACAGGGCAAGAGCCTTGTTTACATGACAAAGAATTGTGAGCTCTGTATCATGCTTATAACTCTACGACTGACTCTCAAATTTCATTTGATCGTTAGAAATGCATTCCTAAAGAATTGTAAATAATAAAAACAGAAAAATAGACATTGACCAAAATCGTGACCATGCCCCTTTAAGAGGTACATGTATGCGGCTTATATAAGGGTTGTAGGGATAGCGGTGATAGAAGAGAAATATGGCGGACAGTGCCTCGAGCGGTGTTCAGCTTTAAATCATAGACAGGGCTCGACAATAACAATTGTCCGATTGTCCGTGTCTAGCCGATTTTACATTCGGACAAGTCAATAAACAAATCCAAAGCACTTGTTCGATCTAAAACATTAATTATCCAGAAACAATTACTAGACTTCTAAGTATGCTATGAACAGAAGTTATTTCGAATTGTGAAACAAATTTAAAATATCCCAAAAATGAAATAAGTCTTGTCACCATGCATAACAGAAAAAGGTCAATATGCTAATAAATTAAAAATTAAAATTAAAACCCTATAAAAAGATAAAGCTAAGAATCATTTGTATTATACATTTTATTTTCAATTTCGACAATTGTTTGTTCAAATCATTATCTGGCAGTTATAACAAGATATATGTGAGTTAACGCGTTCACTAGTGATACCATCGCTCTGATGTGAATATTTAAAATAAGCAAAGTCGATATTGAACAGGAAGTTGACATTGAATTTGTTAAAAAGTGAAGCCCACCATATAGCATACCTCAGAAAAAGTGTGTTAACGTTTACCTCTGATTGGTCCAAAAATGAATGTTTCCACATGGTATATCTAAACAGGGAGTGCGTTAAAATTTCAACAGCTAAGGTGAATAGTTACTGAGAAATCTTTGACGATTTTTTTTTACGGACAGACACACAGATAGACAGACGGACACACAAGAGATTTGTTCAAGTTAAGAATGATAAGCCATTCAAGTAATAAAAGAGATCAATGTAAAACTAGACTTAAGCATTTGATGCGATTTTAAACAAAATAAAAATATCCAAGTACACACCCTTACCCTTTCAACAGTAATCACATTCTTACATTGTTAAAGACATCGGTACATAACACCATTGCAATCTGCTAAAAAGGGAATAGAAAATTAAAAATATGTAAAAAGATTATGTCAATGCCTAAATTATGATATATATTAAATGAAATTGAACGAACGACACAAAAATATGAAAAATTATCAACGGCACTAACGTATTAATATTTGTGTGATTCGGCTTGTAATGATCAGAGGTAGTATTAATTACAATTTTATTCAACAACTTTGAAGTCTTCTTCATAACATATTTAACAACTGTAAAGTCTTCTACATTAGATATCATAATATGGAAATGAAAGGTTTCTAGAAATCATTTTTCGAATATGTTAATACAATGGCATTATAGGAAAAAAATAATAAAATTTTGTCCCTTTTTCTTGAAAACTACAAAGTACACATTTGTAATCATTGAGCTAGGCTTTTGTAAACAGTGTTTTCAAAACTCAAACGACATACAAACAATCTATATTTACATATAAAAAGTTTTTCCTCACACAGCAAATATATATTAACATTTCATTAATATACAATGAATATTTCCTACTTCATTAATAACCCAGTGCATTCTGAATGAACTTGCGAAGTTTCTATACACTCCTTGTTCTTGATTTATATACACATAATTTTATACAACATTTTTAGAAAACAGTTATTTGTTCATAACAAATAATATTAATACTGTAGAAAATTAATATACTTCTCAAATGTTTAGGATCAATACATAACAAAATAACGTTTTATATAACATTATATACATGTTATATAACATAAGTGTTTTATATAAAGCTATACACTGACTAGTAGGAAAGAGTACCGATACGACTATGATTAGCAGAGAAAAAAACTTATCAGATTTAGATGCAATTGTGAACTCCATTGCTTCTGTAATATTATAAATGGTGATATCTGTTGAGAAAACACCTTTATCTACATGCTGCCTCGCGAAACGAAAATATTTCGTAGTTCATTACAGCAGTGACCAATAGGAGTAAAGCATAGTCAGATGATAACCTTCGATATAACCTAATTTAATATTTAATGACAATTTACATAAAACAAGTTGTTTACTGTTGATGTTTCCACCGCGAGTACTATTACTGACATATCAGATTCGCGTAAATATTCAACTTTAAGATATAAAGATATTAAGATATAAAAGAGGGATCGATGGCCGTGGCCATTTTAGATTGCATTGATCTCCACTACAAAAAGAGCTATATAAATATATATGGGAAAATATCAAAATCTAAAAGGTAAAAAATATATTTTTTTCTTTACTACTACTTTTATAGTTTAACAAATTACATCATAAAGATTAAATTAGACCTGATGGTTAATTTGTTGACCACCGAGCCTCCTTAATATGTTCAAGCAACCATGGTAGGAGAGACATATGCGGACTCCGGGCCATGGTGTAAAGGAAGACAAGTTGGTTAGATTAATAAAGGAATCATAATTTGCAGTGAGAACATTTAAGAAGTTTCAGACATTTGAGAACTACCCAACTACAAAAGTTCCAAACTGGATAAAAGCAAAGTTATCCAGATATTTGGTATCAAAATATGTTCAGCCCATTTATTCAAAATACTAAATCTAAGCAATCAAAAAAAAGTTAAAATACAAAAACATAGAAGACTGAAGGAATGAACATGTGTATACTGTACAACACTTGACAATTCTTGTAGACTCATCATTTAAAGAACTTAGTCCCAACATTTAAATTGACTATATGAAATTAGATTTTTTTTTCTTCTTTCCTTTGTTTGAACTTTGTATGTTTGTTATCCTAAAACAGATTTTGAACTAGCCAGTTCAAACAACTTGATATTCTAAACAATTTACAGCAGTTGTAAGAAAACACAATCAGATCATTAAAAATTTATAAATTGGATTTCATTTTACATTTGAAGACTTTATTTATTTTTCTCTCAATTTATCTAGCTCTTTCCTTAATATTTGGACTAATTCCTCAATTTTATCCAAGTCCATCCCTTGACTTGGTTCTGCCGTTTCGGTTTCATCACTATCACTAATTCTAAATGATTCTAAAAGAATATTAAGGTCAGTATCAATTTCTGACACTGTGTCTTCTATATCACGCAAATCATGTGATTTGGCATATTTCCCCCTCAGATTTTCAAAATCTTTTGAAATCGTCTCAACTTTTTCCCTCAATGTCTGAAAAGAGATAAACCATCGTCTGGTAAAGAATAACAAGAGGCCAATGGGCCACATCACTCACCTGAACAATAGTTCTTGCATCATTCAATTTTAAAATGTTTAAATGTGAAACTTTTTAAAATAGTGTTGAAAACACTTATATTCCAAGATTTGACAATATATTGAACAACATATGAAAATAAGCCTACTTTTTTGGACATAATATCTAAGATATCTAAAATATCTTAAGATCTAAGATGCATTAACTGGCCAATGTTATTATCCTAAGCCTCAACGCATTAAAAATAACCGAATTGTAAAACGAACAATACATAATTATAGAATGTGAAAGAATGTCACTGTGACCTTGGTATAAGGATATGAAGATATGAGGTGGTAATACCTGGTACGTAGTTTTAAAATACCGTAACTTAATGTAGCATTGTTGAATGAAGAGTTTCAAACATTTTTTCCGATACACTTCTATTTTGAACTTTGAACCTATCATTGGACCCAGTATTGGTCTGGGGGTCACGGTTTTGACAATTTAGAATCTACTAACACACTATCTTTGAATCCTTGCATTATAATCATACAGATTACATGTATATTCAAACAATTTCTATATAAACATCTGAATTTTGAAATTACTCCTATTGGTGTACAAGTATTACTCTGGGGGTCACGGTTTTAACAATTTAGAATTAACACTATTTGAGGGTGCATTCAAAGTACTTTTACAAATTGTAGCATTGTAGTTCTTGAGAAGATTTTAAAACATTTTCCTTATATATTTCTTCGAAAAAAAATTGAACTCCTGCTGAGGTCCGAGTATTATTAGTCCGGGGGCCATTGTTTTAACATTTTAGAAACTACACTATCTGAGGATGCCTGCCATGTAATATCACAAATTGTAGTATTGTAGTTCTTGCGTAAAAGATTTTTAAACATTTTCCCTGTATATATCTATGTTAACCTTTGAACCTTTCCTGGGGCCCTAGAACTGGTATGGGGATCACAATTTTTACAATTTAGTATCTTAGGTTGTTTGTATAGTATTCTCCCAAATTGTAGCATAGTAGATCTTGAGAAGAAGATTTTCCATATTTCCCTATTCTTTCTATGTTAAACTTTGAACCCGTCTTGGGGCCCCAGTATTGGTCCAGATATCATGGTTTTAACAATTTAGAATCTACACCATCTTAGGATACTTTATTAGTTATCCCGGTTCAATCAAGGGTGTACGGGGATTTACCTTGAGTTGTAATTCATACACCCTGAGGCCAAATGCCGAAGCTTGTATGGAATATGGCCTATGGTAAATTCCCGGTCACCCCTGGTTGGACCTGTATGACGAATTTCTTTCCTATTTAAACCTATTAATCTGTTTCCCATGTTCAATCAAAAGTGTAATACACTCTAAAGCTATACCATTTATGAATTTAATGCATTGTGACATCACATTTAATGCATTTTGACGTAACGTTATTTACCCCCGGCTCAAGTCGGGTGTACGGGAATTTATACCCGGCTTATTACCTAACCAAGTTTCGTGTTGCAAGCTACTTAGGAAATCAGTAAAGTTATCTCACTAATTGTAGCATTGTACTTTTTGAGTAGATTTTTAAACATTTACATTTTCTCTATAATCTTTGTTAAACTTTGAGCTCCTCTTGGGGCCCAAGTATTGGCCCAGGGGTCATGATATTCACAACTTATAATTTATAGTACCTGAGGATGCTTGCATAGTAATATAAAACATTGTAGCATTGTTGTTCTTGAGAAGAAAATTTTTAATCATTTACATATTTTCTATCTATTTCTATGTTTAACTTTAAACCCCTCCTTGCATTTATTCACGGTTTTAACTTAGAATCTATACAATCTGAGGATGCTTGAATAGTTATATTAACAAGAAACCCATGGACCACATCGCTTACCTGAGCAACAAAACCCATAATAAAATCAGCTTAAAGAAGACATACACAAATTATTTTTATGTTAAATATTAAGCCCCTTATGTAACAGGATGATATTATACCACATATTGTACATTGTAGTTTTCATGAAGATCTTAAACATATAAACCTATATTAAACTTTAAAATCCTTGTGGGCACAAGAATTGTTCAGTAGCCACAGTCTAAACAATTAAGAATCAGCAATATGTCAACATGCTTGCATATGAGTATTATCATATATCATAACATTTGGGATTTTGAAAATATAATTATATTTTTTTCCTATGTAAAATTGGACACCTTAATGTGGCCCCAACCTACCCAAAGAACATGATTTTGACAAACTTGAATCAACACTAACTGAACTTGCTTTCATTAGAGTATCAAATTTTCAGGACAAATGGTTTTTAAAGTTTATTAATTTTCTTCTATACATATACATATGTAAAAGTTTAACATCCCCACCTTGTGGCCCCATCCTACCCCTGAGGATCATGATTTGACCAAACTTTAATCAACATTATCTGAAGTTGCTTTCATTAAAGCAACAGCTTTTCTGGCCAAATGGTATTTGAGAAGAAGATTTTTAGCTTTACTCTATAAATTCATTTGTAAAAGTTCGACCCCTCCCCCTCCTATTGTGGCCCCACACTACCTCCAGGGATAATGATTTGAACGAACCTGAATCTACATCACCTGAGGATGCTTCCGCACAAGTTTCAAAGTTTCAGCCTTTCTGGCTAAATGATTTTAGAGAAGAGTTTTAAATTTTTTCTCTATACACATTGTATATACACTGTACTTACAAAAAAATTCGACTCCCCCTAATTGTGGGCCAACACTATCCCCGGGGATCATGATTTGAACAAACTTGATTCTACACCACCTGATGATGTTTTCTTTACAAGTTTCAGTTTTCTGGCCAAATAGCTTTTGAGAAGAAGATTTTTAAAAAATACCAACAAATTTTCAAATTTTCAATAATTCCTAAATATCTCCCCTTGAAAGAGGCTACGGTCCTTCATTTTAACAAACTTGAATCTCCATCACCCAAACAAGCTTTTTGCCATGTAAGGTTGAAATTGGCCGTGATTCTGGAGAAAGTGCCAGACAAAAAGTGATAAGAAAAGCTAATTTAAGCTTTCAGCTCAGATGAACTAAAAATTATAGCATTGTTGTTCTTGAAAAGAAGATTTTAAACATTCTCCCTATATATTTCTATGTTAAACTTTGAACTTGTCTTGGGGCCCCAGTATTGGTCCAGGGGTCACTGTTTTAACAATTTAGAATCTACACCATCTTAGTGTACTTGTCTAACACATTGTAGCATTGTAGTTATTGAGTAGAAGAGTTTTAGACATTTACATTTTTTCTATATATTTCTATGTAAGACTTTGAACCCCTCCTTGGTCCCAATATTGGTCTGGGGGTCATGATTTTAACAATTTAGAATTTACACAATCTGAGGATGCTTGCTTGGTTATCTCACTCATCGTAGCATTGTAGTTCTTGAGAAGATTTTCTCTATACATGTATTTCTATGTTAAACTTTCAACCCCTCCTGGGCCCCAGTTATTGGTCTGAGAGTCTTGATATTAACAATATAGAATCTACACAGTCTGAGAATGAATTCATAGTACTTTTACAAATTGCAGCTTTGTATAGTTCTTGAAAAGAAGATTTTCAAACACTTTCTATACATATTTCTATGTTAAACTTTGAACCCCTCCTGGGGCTCCAGTTTTGGTCCATGGGTCACGATTTTAACAATTTAGAATCGTTACTTTATATGCAAGCTGTTTTGTAAATATTGGCATTTTTGGTGCAGTGGTTCTCAAGAAAAGATTTTTTTAATACACACCACTTTTCACTGTTACATTATTATCTCCCTTTAAAAAAAGGGTTACGCCCTTTGTTTTAACAAATTTGAATCCCTTTACCACAATGATGCTTTGTATTAAGTTTGGTTAAATTTGGCCCAGTGGTTCTAACAAAGAAGTCAAAAATGTGAAAAGTTTACAAAAAGATGGATGGACGGACGACGGACAACAGGCGATCAGAATAGCTCACTCGAACGTTCGGTTCAGGTGAGCTAATTAAAATAATCTAAAAATATAAATATATTTTTTTAAACAAGAGCCCCATGGGCCACATTGCTCACCTGAACAGCAGTTCCTTGTAACATTCTATTTCGTAGCATATGCTATTTCTATTTAAAACTTTGAACCCCTTTCTGGGGTCCCAGTATTGGTCCGAGGTTTATAGTTGGCTTTAACAATTTAGAATTTACACTATTTGAGGATCCTTGCATAGTAATCTCACAAACTGTAGCATTATAGTTCTCGAGAAAAACTTTTTAAAAACATTTTCCATATATATTTTTATGTTAAACTTTGAACCCCTCTTGGGGCCCCAGTATTAGTCCAGTGGTCACAGCTTTATTAATTTAGAATCTACATTATTTAAGGATGGTTGCATAGTAATCTCACAAGTTGAAGCATTGTAGTTCTCTAGAAAAAGATTTTTAAACATTTTCCCTTAATATTTCAATGTTAAACTTTGAACCCCTCTTGGAGCCCCAGTATTAGATCGAGGGTCACGGCTTTTATAATTTCGAATTTACACTATGCTTACGTAGTTATTTGACAAATTGAAGCATTGTAGTTCTCGAGAAGAAGATTTTTAAACATTTTTCCAAATATACTTCTACATTAAACTTTTAACCCATCTTGGGTCCCCAGTATTAGTCCAGGGGTCACTATTTTAAAACTATCGAATCTACATTATCCAAGGTTGTATGCATAGTAATCTCACAAATTGTAGCATTGTAGTTCTCGAGAAGAAGATTTTTTTAACATGTTACCTATATATTTCTATATTAAACTTTGACCACTCTTGGGGCCCCAGTATTAGTCCGGGGGTTCACGATTTTACCAATTAAGAATCTACATAAGCCAGGGATGCATGCACAGTAATTCCACAAACTGTAACATTGTAGTTCTCGAGAAGAAGATTTTTAAACGTTTCCTATATATTTTTTAAAATGTTAAATTTTGAACCCCTCTTGGTGCCCCAGTATTAGTCCGGGAGTCACGATTTTTACAAATTAAAATCTACATGATTTAAGGATGTATGCATAGTAATATCCCAAACTGTTGCATTATAGTTCTTGAGAAGAAGATTTTTAAACATTTTCCTATAATGTTAAACTTTGAACCCCGCCTGGGGCCCCACTTTTTGTGCGGGTGTCACAATTTTTACAATTTAGAATCTTTACTATATATGCAACCTTTTGTGTAATTATTGGCATATCTGGTGCAGTGGTTCTTGAGAAGAAGATTTTTAAACATTTTTCCTATGTATTTCTATGTTAAACTTTGAACCCCGTCTGGGGCCCCAGTTTTGGTCCGAGGGTCACGATTTTTACAATTTAGAATCTTCCCTATACATATCAAAGGCCAGAACGGCCACAAAGGTGCCGAGCTGACATTTTTTTTATATAGATATCATTAATTTAAATTTCTGTACCAATAGTCGTATATCAAATAATATCAGAATAAAAATGTTTTGTGTAACTAAATTCGTACATATGCAACTATATTTTTATTTGCAATTTTAACATCACCATGTGATTGTATACTCAGTATATTTCCTTATAAAATACGTAGTGATGCATTTGTAATACAATGAATCATAACTCATCATAGTTACAAAAATCGAAGAAATTTCAAAGTTAAAAAATAAATCATATTTCTGCTTCAAACAGTCTTTGAACAAATTTCACGGGTTCGTCATTTGTATACGAGGGTAACACATTAACAGTGTTTCCCTAATTATAATAAAACATACTTTTATTTATTTCAATTCCCGTGTGAAACAAGATTACCTATGGTATGGTAATCTCAGCGAGATTCGCCGAGACTGAAAAATTTTGACGGACGTCTCTTCCGAATCTCAGACCAGTGCCACATGAAGTGATTCGGGAAAATTTGCCCCAACTTCGGCTGGTTGTTACAATAGAAATACGCTGAACTAAATCAACTGCCCGCTTCAACTTTTTACTTTAAACATCCTTTTAACTCCCTATCGACATAAAATGTTAGTTTCCTACCGTTAAAAGGTTTAAATCCCACAAAATATGAACATGTTTATTTTTAAATTCATTTCCACATGCATTCACACCTCCAATGCTGAAGAGTTCCAGTCAAGGTCATAAATACTCTGTTTCAGAATATGTCGTACTCAAAGATTTCAACCTTATCATTTTATGAATATTACATTATAAAATTAAAAGGTCTTGTTATAAATACTGATATTTCCTTTTTATTTCTTATAAATTCCAAATTTTATGCTTTTGGCAAATACTTTGATATCTAAATGTATCTGTAAAGTTTATGTTTATCCAGGTATAGTTTTCTATGTAAAACTACGAATACGACATATTTTTTTCAGTCTCGACGAATCTCGCTGAGATTAATGGTATGGTTGTTTACAAATAAATCCACACTACGTGCGTTGATCTGCCGTATCTATAATGCTCAACCAATCAACTAGCTGGAATATTGCAACAAAATCACAAGATACATATATCGCTTACATTCATTTTGGAGACCGTGCCCGACAACAAATAAATTTACATATTAATTTTTATTTTTTATCGGGCACGGTCTCCAAATAAACTGTAAGCGATAAACTAAAATAATATTTAGTGAATTTTTACACCATATCGTATTCATCCGTCATTTCTTGATTAAACAAACTTTTATACTTATGCAATGAGTTGTCAATAATCAGGGAGACACAGTTGGGTTTCTTGGTGCACAATTTAGTTGAATAAATGGAACAAAAATCTTGTAAACAATTTTCTATGTATTTCTATGTTAAACTTTGAACCCCGCCTGGGGCCCCAGTTTTGGTCCGAGGGTCACGATTTTTATAATTTAGAATCTTCACTATATTTACAAGCTTTTGTGTAAATATTGCCATTTCTGGTGCAGTGGTTCTTAAGAAGAAGAGTTTTAAACATTTTTCCTATGTATGTTACATATGTAGTAGTTGGGGCTATAAGGACCGTGGATATCGGCCTAGATAGCTCAGTGGTAGAGCTCCTGACTAGAGTTGCAGGGGTCCCGGG
>WFKH01010211.1:19639223-19653482 GCA_016163765.1 Magallana hongkongensis | reverse complement strand
TGGTAGAGCTCCTGACTAGAGTTGCAGGGGTCCCGGGTTCGATTCCCAGTCCAGCCATATGTTTTCAATATATGTATGCTCATTCCTCCTTTCCTATTACACATACATGTGATAAGTTGAAGACCACAAAACTGTACAAAAAACTGGAATTTGGGTGAAAAAAACTGTACATTGCCCACTAAGAAACGGTACAAAAAACGGTACAAAATATCTCTTAAATTCTTTTGATAAAGCACCTTATTTCTAAACCAACAAATGTATATTGTCGCAAATGCCTTATTTTAAATGTTGTAATAAAGTTTTCTATGCTTTAAGGTTCCTCGACACACCAAAATTTTATTTTATGGATCGATAGAGAATCTTTTTTGAAATATGATTCCACAAAACAGAGATCAATATCGGCTTTCAGTTATTTTATATGATTTTTTTTTGTATTTTTTCAGTGAAATTGGAAAAACTGATTTCAGGACAAACAGGGTATTTAAGAGCTTAAAACTTGCTGTCAATTAATGTGTTATATAATTATGAATAAATACATGCCAAAGATCGTTTGGTCAAATATTTAATTTTTTAATTAAAAAAATATTTCTGAAAATCAAAATTGTAATTCTTTTATTTCTTTTCAATCAATGGATAAAATTTAAAGAATAACATATAGTCACATAAAGTACTTACTAAACAGTGATATTTTACCGAAAAAAATTGAAACGAATTTGCGAAATTTTAGAAAAATTGCTATTTTTCAAATTTGAACCGATCCCGATGGAAAAAAAACTGATCCCGATCAGAATTATTTTAAAATTGAAATTTTACAAAAATACTGCAGTTAATTCTAAGTAATTGATATGAATTATAAATTCAGTAAATGACCAAGCCATTTTACAGCTAAACAACCTGAATTTTTTGCAAAATTCTGATACATTCTAACTTTATATGATTTTGTTCGGGGTCAGTTTAATTACTATCGGGATCGGTTCGATTTTTAGATTTTCCAATTTTTCTTTTCGTTTCAATTTCTTGTTTATATATGATTGTACAACAATTGTTTAATGTGAATAACAGTTTATTTGCAGTTTTTATCCATAGATTTAAAAAATATCTACAATTCTTGTTTTTCATTTTCATAATTATTTTTTTTTCAAAAATATTATAAAGTTTTTATGGCCGTCTTTGATATGTATTTATAGATAATTGTATTGTGCATTAATTGATACCAAATTTTTAGATCTAAGATATCCTGTTCGCAGCTAAAACGATGTTTCCGGTTTCTATCAAAAAAATACAAAAAATTCATATAAAACAATTGGAAGCTGATATCGGTGTCATTTTTGTATAATCATTTTTCAAAAACGATTCTTCATCGATCCATCAAATAATGCACTGGTGTGTCGAGCCACCTTAAAATTTCATATTGTGTTTTATAATCACAATTTTTTCATGAATCATATGAATTGAGCAAGTATAGATGATAGTTTGTTTACCAACTTTATATAGTATAACGTGAGTGTCTCCAATTTACAGCTTGTTCGTGAATATATTACTGATATATACACCAGCAATATAAATAACAGCAGCAAATGCAACCTTACATAAATTTCTGCACAGAAAAAAATCCTTTATTTCAGCGTAAGCATGATAATAAACACGTTTATTCATCGTATACATTACGTGACGTACGGAGAGCTGGTTCAGATTCATGATATGTATATTTCTAAAGTTGGCTAAAAGTTTTTCGATCAAGTTACGAAATATTTTAAAACAGTTATAATCAAATACCCCATTAAAAACAAAGCTATCTAAAGGGACATTTTGATACGGATGATTATCCCAATTAGTAGTTCACACCTTCACACGCGACGGTTTGTGTACACCACAAAGTATCGGTAGGTCACGTGTCAAACACAGGTGAGAGGAAAATAGCAGCATTTAGCGAGAAATTCAAAATACTGTACAAATTTTCATATTCCGTGAATTTTGGTGTCCCGCCGGTACACTGTGAACGGGGTCGAAAAAACGGTACATTTTGTGTACCGCCGGTACATATCACATGTATGATGTTAAACTTTGAACCCCGCCTGGGGCCCCAGTTTTGGTCCGAGGGTCAAGATTTTTACAATTTACAATCTTCACTATATACAAAAGCTTTTGTGTAAATATTGGCATTTCTGGTGCAGTGGTTCTTTAGAAGAAGATTTTTAAAGACACACACCCTATACTCACTGTTTCGCAATTATCTCCCTTTTAAAAAAGGCTGTGCCCTTTATCTTAACAATTTATAATCCCCTTTCCATAAGGATGCTTTGTACCAAATTTGGTTAAATTTGGCCCAGTGGTTTTAGAGAAGAAGTCGAAAATGTGAAATGTTTACAGACGGACAGACGGACGGACGGACGACGGACAACGGGTGATCAGAAAAGCTCACTTGAACCTTCGGTTTAGGTGAGCTAAAAAATGAAAAACATTAAACGCTGCTATACATGGTGAAAAAAGGGCACCGCTAAGCGGTGCATCCCCTTTTGACATGAATTATTGTAGCTAGGAGCTAGGAATTCATTACTTAGCAGTATACATGTAAATGTATCTGATCAGAATAAATTTGATACAAATACTGGTACTTATATTCTTAAAACCACTTTGAATTCATAATATCTATTTCATCCCTAATCTCAAGCCTTGTGTTGTATAAATGGGGGGGGGGGGGGGTACAGTTTTTCTATTCCTAGCAGAAACTCAACACATGCTTTAAAGTTTAATAATTTAGCCTCATTTAGTGACACTCACTATTATATAAAAATACATAAAAAATTCGTAAACGAAACGTAGCTGAAGATCTCATGATCTGTATTCTGCTCCGGTGGACAATTCTAGTCGCTTGTCGTATGTCAACCCGTTGTAATAGATATGCAGCTAATACATGTAATATGAAACAATTTTCCAGTGATAAATGTGCGATATTTGCCAAAGTCTCTTCTGAATTTTGGACTAGTTCCATTCTAAGTAATACTGAGTGCAGACCTCTAGATACGCCCATGGGATAAATGTAAATTTTTGCTACTATTTTACTACCAGGTTTTCAAAACCTTATTGCACATCTATAGGACAGTCCCTATCATATCCCAAGATATGATGTGTCTATTCTTTCAATCATAAGAGGAGTTCTGGGATCTAGTTTTTAGGAGTGATGAACGTCAATTTTTTGTTATTATTTGACTCCCTGGATGAAATTAAAATTTTTAAAACCTTATTGTACATCTATAGGACAGTCCCTATCATATCCCAAGACATGATGTATCTATTCATTAAATCATAATAGGAGTTCTGGGATCTAGGTTTTTTAGGAGTGATAAACTCAATTTTCTGCTACTATTTGACTCCCTGGATGAAATTAAAATTTTTAAAACTTTATTGCACATCTAAAGAACAGCCCCAATCATATCCCAAGAGATGACGTAGCTACTCCAAAAGTTGTAAGAGGAGTTCTGGGAACCATACTTTTTTGGCAAAAAACGTCATTTTTTGTTGCCGCCTGATTCCCGTAACAAATAAAAATATTCTGATACCTGATCACACTTTAAATTGACACCCCCAATCATATTCTAGAAGATCATTTGGCTACTGCAAAAATTGTTGACGTTTTTGAAACCAGAATTTTTGTAAAAATATATATATATTACTATGTTAAATTTGAACCCCTTTTGGGGCCCCAGTATTAGTCATGGGGTCAAGATTTTAACAATTTAGAATCTACACTATCTTAGGATGCTTGTATATTAATCTCACTAATTGTAACATTGCAGTTCTCGAGAGGAAGATTTTTAAACATTTTCCCTATATTTTTCTATGTTAAACTTTGACCCCCTCCTGGGGCCACAGTATTAGTCTGGGGTCATGGTTTTAACAATTTAGAATCTACACAACCTGAGGATGCTTGCATTGTAATATCACAAATTGTAGCTTTGTAGTTGTTGAGAACATTTCCCTATATATTTCTATGTTAAACTTTGAACCACTCTTGGGGCCCCAGTATTGGTTCTGGGGTCACAATTTTAACAATTTAGAATCTACACTATATATACATGCTATCGTGTAAATGGTGGCATTTCTGGTGCAGTGGTTCTTGAGAAGAAGATTTTTTAAGACACCCACCATATTTTCAATGTTTCATAATTATCTCCCTTTAAAAAAAAGGGTTACGCCCTTTATTAATTTAACAATTTAGAATCCCCTTCCTATAGAGTTCTTTTGTACCAAGTTTGGTTAAATCTGGCCCATTGGTTCTAGAGAAGAAGTCGAAAATGTGAAAAGTTTACAGGCAAACGGACGGACGACGGACACCAGGCGATCAGAAAAGCTCACTTGAACCTTCGGTGCAGGTGAGCTAATAATTACAAAAAGCACTACATAATCCGAGAAAATTTTAATTTAATACTTTTGAATTTTTAAAGACTACTAGGACGTCAAATAACCTGCACACAAGTATGTACTAAGTGACATGCATCTTTTACTCGATTTATAAACAAGAATATACATGTGGTTTCCTTGGAGATTAAAACATCAATGTTCACTTATCTACGTAATAATTTTCGAATGTATAAGTGAACGGTCTGTATAAATCTTTCACGAACAAATATATTGACTTTGTTAAACCCCCTGGAAGAGAATTTGAACAGATTTTAAGAATAAATTCTTCTAATATACTATAAATTAGTCTTTTTATTTGTAGCCAGAATTTGGACACATTTATCTAATTAAATTAAAGGGTTTTTATAACCATTTCAAAATCTAATTAACATGGTAAAATATTTCATTCATACCTTTTTCTCAAAATTTTCTTCTTCATCTGCAAAAAAAATTAAGTTTCAGTAATAGAGCATTCATAAATAAAACATATGTCGATCATCAAAGATTACAGAGTTCACCTCAAAAAGACATCACAAATTCAAGACCAGTATTATCATTATACATCAAAAGTATACATGTATTACCATAATCTATGCTATGAAATAAATATGTTATTATAATCTGTCCAAAGATATCCTCGATTCATATTTTGCTTCTTACTCGATATTCATAAATACTCTAGGGTTTAAAACGATGTTCATTCAAAAGTTTGAAAAATTTCCAAGATTCCTTTGAAACGTCCGTTCTAATTTATCAGGTTTCAATATACAACTAAAAAATTATGTCTTTGGAGATTATGTATTGCTACAGACCTGATTGATAACATTGAAAAACGGTACAAAGAATTACCAAAATGCCTATGATTTACCAAAATGTCCATTGAAAACACCAAAATTCCGGTCAAAAATACCCATTACCGTAAATCTGGAAATTTTTACCGTAGATAAATTTTTAGCAAATGCGCCTGCCTGCTATGCATTCGCAAAAAATTTTTACCTAAAAATTAATCAACAATGAAAAAAATGTAAACAAACATTTTGCCGAAGGCTGGTCTTTACCCCTTACTTTATGAACAGGTATCTGTAAGTACCAGTCATTTAAAAATAACCTTTTTATGTATCCAGGTAATTACCCCCCTAAAAACCCGCGTGTGAAGAAGAGCTTCAATCACCATCAATATCTTCGACTGACTGGCAGCATTATGTCTATCTTAAACTATTTTTCAAAAAAAGAAAGACCAGTACTTTTATTTTTTTTCTAACCGATTAAAACAAAGTTATAAGTTGGGAGTGCTATGAAAGTTATTGCTACCATCTCAAAATGAATGTCAATTTATTCACAAAAGTATTATCACCATGCACCTTTGTTAGTTTTGTTGGTGGTTGTTTTTGCCTAAGATAAGAGATAAAATTGATTTTCTAGTTGCGGTATTTCTAGAGGCAGTAGTAATATACGATATCCGACGGTACGTTAGCATTGTGCATTTCAACATGTGTGGCATTTAAGGTTCTCCGATCCTCAGCCTCAAAGTATTTTTTTTCATCATAAAAGTGTTATGTTTCTTTATAACTTAATAAATGAAATGAAATAAAATGAAATTTTTAGATGGTATCCATGCATTTTACAAAGTTATTGCAAATTTACCTACGATGGATATAATAGAATAAACGGGTTCGAAAAAAAAGTGCCGGTGCACCGGTGGCTCGAACTCTTTACCAACACGTAATCCATTAGTAGTTCTCCAAGCATGTAGTTGTGTGACTGGTGGTAATACTAACACTAGAATACTAATTAAAATTGTCTATATAAAAGTCAAATTTATGGTACGGATAAAAGAAATCCGGATAATTTAGAGTTATCGAACATTGCTGAGGATCGGATATCGTTAAAGCGGACTTGAATTCATAAATACGCATTATTTCCCTTTTATCTCCAACTACCGCCATATTAGTTGTCGATTTCTATTGTTCTGCTCATCGCTACACAGACTCTATATATTAAGGGCAGACGACACGTTCCTCAATTTTATATAACTTTTTCCAGGAATTTGTAAATGGTTTACTACTACTTTGACAAGCTTTCTTGCAAAAAATTAGGATACCTTACCAGGCATTTCTGCAAAATACTAGAGTTTGCAATTTCCTATATAATCTTCTTGAAAATACACTTGAACTGCTGATATAAAAACAAATAAATATAAGTACAGCGAAATTCACTATACTGGAATTCCATCTCGGCCGGGGCCGGGCTTTGAACTCACGACCTCTAGAACCTATGCTCCTGGCAGTGAGCGGCCACGGCTCTAACCACTCGGCCATCTAGGCATATATCCATATACAAGTAAATTCTAATCATTTTAAAAATAATTATAAAAATAATTTTATTGGAACTCTTCAGATACAAAAAAGATGCTCGAGGAACGTGTCGTCTGACCTTAAAGGCTGATAGCATTATTCATGCTTCACCGCATTCAGGTATTTCATTCACCCGAACATGTTACATTAGACGAAAAGACTTATAGAAACTCGTTTTGAACCAAAATAATTTGACAACCACTGCACTGGTAAGGAATATCCAATGAACAACAAAACAAGATAGACTGAAATCCAGGCACACGAATTTCAAAAATCCTCGATAATTGTAGAACGTTTACCTGTGTATAACATATCACATGCACAAACCATATACTGTGGCACTTTTGGGCAAATGACCGCATGGATTTTAGAAACAGTGTTTTTGTAGAAACCGATAGGAACAAATTGTTACGTTGTTACTTTCTTGGATTAATGATTACTTATCTACTCTGCTGGATGTAGAGCCACCGCGGTCTTCAAAAAGATACAGACGTTATGTACTCTGTATGAACGACAAGCCTATTCGATGTGCATGCGAAGTAAGGCAACACTATCTGTGCAAAATAATACAGATATATTGGAAATTCTTTAAAAGAATAAATATATTTTGTGTTTTATTGATTGTAGTTTCCTTTATTCTTTTTTACAAACATTTTACTACAATGTGTAGTTTTTGCATTTAGAAGTCCTGGCAACCTGAGTGCCTCGATCGGAGAGCAACCAACCGTGACTTTCTTGACCAGTATGTATACAGTGTTGAGGAGCGATCGAAACTAAAATGGCGAAATTTTGCTTAGTTTATTTAAAAAATTTACTCAACATAGAAAATACCTTTTACAGCGTTCAACGTTTGTGACGTCATAATAAAACTCATCATCCAACCTTTCAGTACCCTGTCTGTGTATTATAGAGGATATCTTTATTGTGTTACTTTATATTTGCTTTATCCAACGAGCTGAAATGGTGTATATATTCGCAAAGATTGCCGACATTTATCGTATAACCATCATTTTTTGAAAGATATAGTCTTATAACTGCAGCGGTGTGTGCATACAAATTGAGTAACACGGGTTAGCTTTATCTTTCAAAAAACAATTATTTAATGCTTATATTAATTTTACATTTTTTTAACTTCTTGCTCTGTCTGCAAATGTGATTTATACGAATAAAATTCTGTTTTATCCTAAGGGTAAGTTCAAATTAATGGAAGAGCCACTGTAAAGGCCACAAGCGTGCACTTTGATTTTCGCTTGTGACATTGCATTTTACAGCGTTCAACGTTTGTGACGTCATAATAAAACTCGTCATTTCAACCTTTGAGTACCCTGTCTGTGTTATGGAGCTTTATCTGCAGTAGCTCAATTTTCAACAAACTTTACATACAAAAAAACATGTAGAATGTAAATATATGCAAATACATGTATATGCCGAATGTAAATATGAGATGATAAGAAATATTTCTTATTATATTGTTTTTTTTCTTCTTATAATTCAAGAATAATTTTTACATGAAATGATAACACATGGTTTGATATATTACAAATGACATATTAATATGAAACAATTAACTCAACATTGAATTAGATTGTATCGTACGTAAATACATACTCAATACTGTTCTTTTATAATAATTCAAGATTGTTTCATTTGATACAGTATGACATTTATCATCACAACAAATTAATAATTAATAACTTATGACATGATACAATGTATATTGATTCATATGCTACATATATACATTATGTACGTTGGTACCTCAAAATGCTCATTTGTCCAGATTAGGTGAAAAAAAGAAAAATGATAAGCAAGATGTAACCATAATAACAAGACCCTGATTCAAAAACTTAAACCTACTTCAATCAAACCAGTAACCTCTTCCAGTATCTTAATCTCGTTGTTCACACTTTAACCTGCTCCTTAAACTTTAACATTCAACATTATCTGATACCTTTGTGTCAGATTAGGCATCTAAGTTTGTTAAGTTTCTAGGTATTCCCAGGTGCATCATTTAAATAAGTTTATTGACATCAGAACCAGTTATGACTTAGATATGGGATTTGCTGCTAAAACGTTCATCAGCTGCCAATGTTAACCCTGACTTTGAATGTACTTCACTATATCCCCAAACTAGGTGAGCTAAAAACTAATACAATATATCTACATTCCACATATTTTTGCATGTAAAGTGTGTGGAAAGATACTGCAGATATAACACTGTAACACACACAGGGTACTCAAAGTTAAGGTTAAAATGACGAGTTTTATTATGACGTCACAAACGTTGAACGCTGTAAAATGTGAAAATCAAAGTTCACGCTTGTGGCTGTTACAGTGGCTCTTCCATTAATTTGAACTTACCCTTGGGATAAAACAGAAATTTTGAGGTGTAAATCACATTTGCAGACAAGGCAAAGAGTTAAAAAATGTAAATATAAGCATTAAATCATTATTTTAACTGCAGCAGTGTGTGCATACAAATTTTCATAACACGCATTACTCAATTTGTATGCACACACTGCTGCAGTTATAAGACTATGTCTTTCAAAAAATAATGATTCAAAGCTTAATTATACAAAGCATTTAAGGGGGGAACAGGACGTTGCAGTGAAAAATTATTTGTCAATGAATTGTTTTGCTTTCTTTAATACATTTACATTAAGATGTCCACTACAACGTATATCATTTTCATAACTACTTTCTTACCTTGCAAGGGAGATATTTTGATAGGAATTTTCCCCCTTTTCTGGCATTATGAATTTTTTTAACAATTTCAATTTTCTGCAATAATTATTTTATTTGAAGGAATTTGTTCGCAAATCATATTCATTAATTTTGAGAATGAAAACAAATTTCAAAATTGTTTACAACATTGGCTTTTTTACATAGCAATATTATAATTTTATCAATATATTGCTGAAATCAGCAGTTCAAATTTTGAAGTTTTTGATTCTAAATTTGAACAAAATGTGATGGCACATAAAAAATTGTCAATGAATTTTTAAAAAAAAATCATATATCAACCTTAGCATGTGCTTTATAACTTTTCAAATTTTCATGGCAACTTTCTTTGCATTTAAGAGAGATACTACAATAGGAATCACCCCTACCCCCTATTCTGGAATTATGACCTTTTGTGACAAAGTCTGTTTGGAACCATAAAAAAGTATTGCATTATTTAGATTTATCAATTATCATGAACAAATCATTATCAGAATATATATCTGATTATATCAAACGCTTATGATTTTGTATATTTACATTTCTAAAATTAAAAATGTTTAATTTCCACCAGCTCATGTTTTGACATAGACTACTTTAGAGCCTTTAGTACGGGAAAAATATCTGTCAAATCCTGTATGACGTCATAATGAATAAATGACATCATAGCATCATACATTTAAATCAATTATGACGTCATAATAGAGTTACCACATCAAAGCATCATTGCAATGATAGTCACGTGATACGTGTCCTGTGTCCCCTTAAGGTACGGTTTGCGGTTACAGGAAGATAACTCACAGATTGTCATTGTGACGTAACACCAACTACCCAAAATTTATATGACGTCATAATTGATTTAAGGTTTTTGTTATTTCGGGGGTTTTGTAGTTTCATTGAAAAACTAACAAAACACAAGCATTTTATCAATTTCAACAAAAACGAAGTCCGCATCATATGGTTTTGAATAGTGTTTTAGAAACATCAGATTACACATATACTAAGATACCTTTCTCCTGATATCAGTGGACTTAGAAACAGTTTCAAATAGGATTTCGTTTACATAATTGTAGTCCAAATTTAAGACTATTGTTGCATTTTATTCTATTTTTTAATAGTTCATTAGAAATTTTTAAAAATGAATCATGCTATAAATAGTGAAATTATTTTCGAACGTTTTAAGAATAGATAACCCCCATATTAGTCACATATAAAATGTATATATTTTCAAGAAATTATTTACATTTCATCAACATGAAAATTTGAAATCATAAAACTTTGACCTTTTGTAGTTATAAAATGTGTCTGGTAAAATCATTTGAATTTCATGAGAAAAAAAGACTTTAGTATAGTGAACAAAATGGTAAGTAGCTTTGGTACAATTCCTAAAAAATGCAAAACGCAAACCTTACCTTGAGTACATTATTTTGAGAATTCATATACATATGGAAGACAAGCTTACCATTCAAACTTTGGAAATCATGTGAAGAGGCTCCATTCGCATCCTCTGGCCAAACAGAAACTTTTTCCTTTTTGGTTTTCATTGGGATGACATTTGAAACTGGTAGCCTCCACATAGCACCTGCTTCTTCTTTCTTTTGCATGTCTTAAAGTTTTATAAAAATCAATAAAATTCAACGTAGCCTAAGGACAAATGACAGAAACAATTCACTTTCTTTAGACTTGAAATTTTTAGAAATATGGAAATTAATTCATTTTTTAAGAAAAGATTTTTTAAACATAGGTAATCACAGATTACAAAGCTCACCAAGACGAGATATCACCTTTATGAGGCATCACCTTTATTAGACCACCTTTATCATATTATATGAAAATCATAGTTAATGATCTTGAAAAATCACGGATACTGTTTTGACACAATATCGTATATCATATGTTAAAAAATTGTATGATAATCATATGTTCATTTCATACAGTATTAAAGATACAATGTTTATCAATACAAAAGTATAAAATAAGATATTGCATCCTATGATATTTACAATATATAATATATAAAACAATATAATAAATGATGCAATATGATATTGTAACATGATATGACACTGTATCGTGTTAAATATTTTTGTATTTGATCACATAATACAATATCATTATATATGATACAATGTAGTATTATATGATACAATATCATATCACATAATATATCACAATATTGTTACATATGATATTATATTGTATAATATAGTATGCTATTGTATACTGTATAATATTGTATCATATTTGATATATGATACAATATAATTTGATATAATATTGTATCATATCATATGAAACAATATCATGTGATATAGCAATATATTATATAATACAATATGATATTATACAATATTGTATCATATGATACAATATTATTTATTACAATATCATATAATACAATATTATTTATTACAATATCATATAATACAACTTCATGTGATATAATAGTATAATATATAAATAAATTTAATATTTTACAATATCATATCATATGATACGATATTATATATTATATAATATTGTATCATAATATGAAACAAAATATTATATATTGCAATATCATATGAAATAATAAAATGTGATAAAATAATATAAAATACAGTATCATATTATACAATATTGTATCATAATATACAATACTATGCATAACAATATCATGATACAATATCATATTATTATGTACAAAAAATTAATACAATATCATATCGTATCATATAACTTTTTACAATATTATATATGATAAAATATTGTATCATATAAAACAATAATGTATTGTATCATACAATACTATATCATAGGAATCATGTTAAATATCATTTAACAACAAACACATTTATAAAGCAGGTTTGAGTGAGGTAGACTATTATCTATTAAACATGTGACCTCTTCCAAAAAACTAAATTTCATCTAGCATTTGAAACCTATGGCTCACATTCAGCATTAAAGCCTGTCAGGTGCATCATATCATAAGACACATCATCCATCAAAGTTTGGTGAAGTTAGGACCAGTTATAACTAAGATATAATCATCAGACGGCACCTGCTCGATAAACTTTAACCAGCTCTTAAAACCTTAACCTCCTCCAGCATCCAAAACCTATGACTCATTCAGCATTCATGCCTGTCAGGTGCATCAGTATCATAAGACCCACCATCCATGCAAGTTTGGTTAAGTTAGGACCAGTAATAACTAAGATATAATCATCAGAGGGCACCTGCTCAAAAAACTTTAACCAGCTCCAAAAACCTTAACCTCCACCAGCATCTGAAACCTATGGCTCTGATTTAGCATTAAAGCCTGTCAGGTGCATCAGTACCATTAGACCCACCATCCATGCAAGTTTGGTGAAGTTAGGACCAGTAATAACTAAGATATAATCATCAGAGGGCACCTGCTCCAAAAACTTTAACCTGCTCTAAAACCTTAACCTCCTCCAGCATCCTAAACCTATGGCTCAGATTCAGCATTCAAGCTTGTCTGGTGCATCAGTATCATAAGACGCACCATCAATGCAGGTTTGGTGAAGTTAGAACCAGTAGTAACTTAAAAATTGCCATCAAAGGGCACCTGCACCAAAAACTTTAACCTGTTCAAAAAACATTAACCTCCTCCAGCATCTGAAATTCATGGCCCAGATTTAGCATCCATGTCTTTCAAGTCCATAAGTAGGTCGAGATGCATCATCCATGCAAGTTTGGTGAAGATAGGACAAGTAATAACTTAGATACAGGACCTGCAACAAAAACTTTAACCAGGTCAGGACGCCGATGCCGGGGGTATAGCATAAGCTCCCCCCGACTTCGTCTTGGTGAGTTAAAAAGTACCTACTATTATCTACTCTTTCATAAAACAATGACATGATATAAAATATATGATATAAAATATGAAACTTAAGTTCATCATTGAATACTTCGTAGTTCTCCATTTCATTAATCTTTTTCTCTTCAAAAAAGCTTGTAGAAGAGAAGAAAGGGTATTGATGTTAAAATTTATCAATAACATGTACCAATACCTTTCAAAACAAATTGGACATTTAAATTATATCATTTGAAGCTTTATCAAAAATACAGAAATGGACCTAAATTTTATAAAATGTTATCTAGATGTTGAAAAGGTATTTTAAACTGAACAATGTATACCATTAATGAGTAGAAGCAGAACAGTTGAAAAAAAACCAAGAAGCCCATGGGCCACATCGCTCACCTGAGCAACAATAGGCATGATAAAATCAGCTTACTGAAGTCATAATACAAAATACTTGGACAATGTAGTATAATACATGCAGATCTTGTATAAATAAAAATCTAATTTCCCATGGTTATTCTCATATTAATGATCAAATTTCTTTTTCTAACAGGGTGATTTTAAAGTCATATCACATGTTGAGCATTAAAATTCTAAAAAAAAGATCCTAAACAATTGTTTATATATGTGATATAAACCTACATCAAACTCTGAACCCCTTCTGAGGCCCAAGAATCATCCAGGGGCCAGAGTCTAAACAATTTTAACGTCAAAATGTTTGCATATAAGTAAAACCATATATTTTAACATTTCAGTTTTTATAAATAATTAAAATGTTTTCCTTTGTAAAATTGGATCCTCAATGTGGCCCCACCCTACTTCTCAAGATTTTGATTTTAACGAATTTAAATCTACATTATCTAAGGTTGCTTTCACTAAATGTTACAGCATTTCTTGGCAAATGGTTTTTTAGAGGAAGATTTTTAAAGATTTTTCTCTATATATTCCTATGTAAAAAAAATTCCCCCTCCCATTGTG
>WFKH01010211.1:19622123-19635387 GCA_016163765.1 Magallana hongkongensis | reverse complement strand
TTTGATAACAAGACAAGTATTCCTTTTAAAGGAATGATCGGCATGTTGGCTATTATCTTTGGTCAGCTTTGTTATGTAATGCAAAACCATTCTGCTACATGTTTTGTTGATTTCCAATATAATTAACATTTTTTGAAAAAAAGATAGGATTGCATGCAAACGAAAATTGTCTATCAAATGTTGATACATGTATAGGAAACTATTTGGCAAACTTAAAGGAGATGATATTAAACTTTGTTTGAAGATAACCAAAATACTACATTCAATTACCGTATCTTGTAACTTCTAAATTGTAATTAATCCAAAACCTAACTTTAACAGCTTATCTTTTTATTTACAATCCAAATATCATGTTTATCCCCGGACAAATGGAGTATGAGTCTGTTTGGGTACGAGTCAGTTTGGGTACGACTTCACTTTACTCCGTTCCGAAATAGAAAGGCATGAATATGCTTTACTTTTAGTAGGCGAATTGTACTTCCGATAAATATTCTTACGCATATGTGAAGACAAACTTGATTAGAATCAGTTTGTATGTAACTGTATAAATGTTTTAATTTCAATGCATATGAATAGGAGTAACGTTGATTTAGTATTCTACGTGTAATTAAAGATTTAAATGAGGCTGTCATTGCAAAGAAAATAAAGTAGTGCAAGGCGCAATGCGTGCGCAAATAGTAAAATTTGCCGAATGCCATATGGACACAACTGTGATCGGCCTAAGCCGATCACAAAAAGGGGGCGTGTCCCTCAAATGTCTTTTAACTAAAGTCCTTTACTGAGAGAAATTTCGGAAAGGTCGTAAAATCAGATATGTTATCTTACAGTTATGTATCCAAGCAATGTAATGTAATCATGCGTTACGTTTTTAGAGAACAAATGTCCAACATTTTAATCATCGATATATCAGAAAGGAAACATCATTTGAAATGCAGTATAGAAGAAAAGATGCTCAAAATGATGTACTAAACAATATTCAACCCTCAACATGTCGTTAAACGGCCCCTATAAGGAGATAAGGGATCGGCCCCTAAAACGTTCTGTACCATATATCTCAGGAAAGGTAATGAATTTGTAAACACCTTTCATTTGATATCAAGAAAAAAGGTACTGACCCCTCAAATAAGGGATCAAGATGGGTATAAAGTCTTTTATCTATATAGTCATTTACTGAGAGATGTTTAAATTGTATTAGGTTATAAAAGCAAATTTAGGTATAATACGTTTATATATCCTAACAATATGATGATTTTCTCATGCGTTACTTAATTAGGGTTTTTAGGGGCCAGAGGTAAAAAAAGGTTTAATCTTTTCTATCTCATTGGAAGAAATGAAAGTATTTAAAAAAGCAACATAAGAGAACTTATAAAAAGCATGACAGGAAATCATAAGTACTCAACTCCTATTTCCATACCATGTTTTGTTGTCCAAAATCAAAGTCGATGATGTCATATCAACTTCTAAAAATCAGACGGAAGACCTCCTCGTTGCTCGCAACGAGATCATGTCTAGTTTTTATTATTATTATTCTTTTTCTTTTTCCCTCTGACTCCGTTTTGGCTTTATATCTCAAAAACTACTCAACCGATTTTCATGAAATTTTTAGGGATTATGAGAAATTCTTGTCCCTCAAAGACTTTAAAAGCTGAAAAATGACGTCGCTTCCGGTTTCTAATTACGTCAATTTTAAATTTTTCAAAAAGCGATTTTGTCCAGTCATTTTCTTTTAAACGGTTATTAATAGAGATTTGAAATTTTCAGTGATTGTCTATTTCTCGATTTACTTAGGGCATTTTGACAAAAAATCAGAATCCGTCACTTCCGGTTGAAACCGGAAGTGAATCAAATTTTTCGAAAAAATAAATTTTTTGATCAATTCAAAAACGTGTACGTGTTTTGTAGAGCTTCCTTAGCTTAATCTAACATTGAAATCCGTTTTAAAATCGGACGATGCATCACTGAGATATTAGCGTTTAAAAATTGATTTTTCCGGAAATTTTGATTCCGCGTTCTTGGTTAAGAAAATAGTCTTATGTTTAAAGTTAAATTAACTCGTACCTAAAATAATTCGAAAAATTGTTAAGTCGTACCTGAACACATTCGGATTTTTTTTGTTAAGTCGTTCTTGAAATCGCAAAGATTTTTGTTAATTCGTACTTAAAATCATTCGGAATTTGTTAAGTCGTACCAAGAATTATTCGATTTTTTAGCTTTTTGTTTTAGTTACTTATGTTATTGGTTTTAAGAACTCTGTTTTTACAGGAACTTTAAGGTCTACTTTCGACATTAACGGAAGACCCACTCGTTGCTTTGCAACGAGCTTTGCTCTAGTTAATGTGTTTATCTTTTTAGTAATTAAAAAATAAACTTGTCAAGTATAGGGATCGCAAGTCAAAAGTTGGAAGCAAAATGGCACCCAAAAATGAAGTTTACCCAGTGGATACATACTGTAAAGTCTCATGTATAACACGCATCCCCAAAATTGGCCAAAAAATGACGAAAAAAACCACAGGTATAATATGCACCCAAAACATGTAGAAATCGATGGTCGCCATTTCCAAAACTATCGATGTTTAATGATAATTTTATAATCCAAGTGCAATTTCTGTAATTTTGTGATCGGAATACAACTTATGTGATCAAAATCGACGACTGCCATTTCCCCCCAAAACTATCGACGTTTAATGATAATTTTATAACCCACGCGCAGATACTATAATTTCGTGATCGGAACTTGCCCAAAGTCTCACTTCTCAAAATTTTTATCGTAATGAAATCCAAGCGCAATCAATTATTTGATGATCATTATAATTGATGACAAGCGTACAATGTGAAAATGAAAATCAAATGGGCCTAAGAAAAAATCTATTTTCATTAAAAGGACTGTATGATTTATCGGTATCAAATATTATCTGACACTTCAATGATGGATAAAGAAAGAGTTTATTATACGATGGTGGAGACAGAGGTACTGGGTAATTCACAATTTTAAATTTGAGGACAATACACCCTCTTGATGATAAGCTGAGATAGAGAAATATCGCCCTGAGGGCCATACAGCCCTAGCTTCTGGTTGTTGTCTCACCTAGTCCAATAGGCTGATACACTACTAGGTATATGATATATAACGATAGATTAACAAATAAATAATAAATATAATTCAGCATTTTTAAAAGTGTGGCAGATGTATCAAATTGATTTGTTATTTTGCTGAAGAGTTATCCCTATTCATTAACTGGTATAACTTGTATTTTTGTGTAGAGGAAATAACCAGTAACTTAACATCTGCACTAGTAACCATTCATTGTGTTAAAAAATGGTGCACTCACCCTCTGTTTGATCATTGTCACTATGAGCAATTTCTTCCTCGGACCGATCTTCTACATGACTGCGTGCCTCATTTCTCTCAAATTCTAAAGGGTACTCTTTCCCTGATAAACAAAATCTAGTAAAATTTCATTAAAAGTACATGCAGCACAATGTCCAAAATCTGAAAAAAAAGTTCTGTAACATTATATTAATCTTTTAAAGAGGAAAAATTATTTAGGGCATTGGCAACTAGATATATTGAAATGGTGACCATCGCAAAGGGCCCCACTAAAATAATGGAAAATTGAATGAAAGCATATTAGAGGATTTTTCTTTGACATTGACCTATGACTTAAAAAGTTCTGGTGGGCAGAACTTTAAGTCAAGCTCATTACCCCTTACAAACAGGCATTTTTGGGGTTTGATATGGGTAAAATTAATCCAATGGGAAATAGTTTATGGTCTAAAACTGGAATTGCTATGACCTTTACATACCTGTTAACCTTTCAAAGCTACAATGTGGGAAAATCTCGCCCTTACCAACTTGACTATAAGGGAGATTTTGGGTACTTGTGAAGTTCAACACAAAATGTAACCAATCAAAACTAAACGAAACAAAAGCAAAAATTGACATGAAACCAAACCAATGAAATCAAACCAAACCAACAAAATGGAATTAAACAAACCTCTCTCTCTCTCTCTCTCTCTCTCTCTCTCTCTCTCTCTCTCTCTCTCAAAAATAATTGATTTTTAGTGTTGTTTAATTCATTTTGTTTCCATTTTTGTTTTCTTTTGTTTGGTTTCGTTTTGTTTCAATTGGTTTCATTTCGTTTACCATTGTATATTCAGATTTTGTTTTGTTTCATTTTCTTCATTTTGCAAATATTGTAAATAATATATTGTAAAATACCTCAATTTACAATTTTATGTTATTACAATCATTTTTAGCCAGGCTCTGGTGAAAGCAGAGTCCTGGCTGTAGGCAAACAAATAATTAATGTTACTATAAAAATGGCAAAACTTCAAAAGTAAACAAACAAGAGGCCCATGGGCCACGTCGCTCACCTGAACAACAGTTCCTTGTAGCATTCTATTTCGTAGCATATACTGTTTTTATTTTAAACTTTGAACCCCTTTCTGGGGCCCCAGTATTGTCCGGGGTTTATGGTTGGCTTTAACAATTTAGAATCTACACTATTTGAGGATCCTTGCATAGTAATCTCACAAACTGTAGCATTGTAGTTCTTGAGAAGATTTTTAAACATTTTCCATATATATTTCTATGCTGAACTCTGAACCCGTCTTGGGGCCAAAGTATTAGTCCGGTGGTCACAGCTTTATTAATTTAGAATCTACATTATTTAAGGATGCTTGTATAGTAATCTCACAAACTGTAGCATTGTAGTTCTCGAGAAGAAGATTTTTAAACATTTTCCCCATTTATTTCTATGTTAAACTTTGAACCCCTCTTGGGGCCCCAGTTTTGGTCCGGGGGTCACAATCGTTACAATTTAGAATCTTCACTATATATACAAGCTTTTGTGTAAATATTGGCATTTCTGGTGCAGTGGTTCTTGAGAAGAAGATTTTTAAACATTTTTCCTATGTAGTCTATGCTAAACTTTGAACCCCGCCTGGGGACCCAGTTTTGGTCCGGGGGGTCACGATATTTACAATTTAAAATCTCCACTATATATACAAGCTTTTGTGTAAATATTGGCATTTCTGGTGCAGTGGTTCTTAAGAAGAAGATTTTTAAAGACACACACCCTATACTCACTGTTTCGCAATTATCTCCCTTTTGAAAAGGGTTTAGCCCTTTATTTTAACAATTTACAATCCTCTTTCCATAAAGATGCTTTGTACCAAGTTTGGTTAAATTTGGCCCAGTGGTTTTAGAGAAGTCAAAAATGTGAAAAGTTTACAGATGGACGGACAGACGGACGGACGGACGACGGACAACGGGTGATCAGAAAAGCTCACTTGAACCTTCGGTTCAGGTGAGCTAAAAACTGATACAATATCACAATATACAAAATATCAATTTGAAATAATCTCTGTAATAATGTCTTTAGCATCACTGTAATTCATAATATTTATTTTTAGCTCACCTGACCTGAAAGCTTAAGTAAGCTTTTATGATCACATTTTGTCATCTGTCTATCCATCTGTCCGTCTGTTCTTCTGTCTGTAAACTAGTCACATTTTCAAAAACTTTTCAAGAACCACTGAGCCAATTTCAACCAAACTTGGCACAAAGCACCCTTATGCATTGTTGTAAAAATTAAGGATCATGCCCTTTTCTAGGAGAGATAATTAGCAATTATTGAAAAATTTTGAGAAATTTTCAAAAATCTTCTCAAGAACCATTTGACCAGAAGACTGAAACTTATGTGGAAGCATCCTCAGATGTTGTGAAAATCATGACCCCCAGGGGTAGGGTGGGGCCACAATGGGGGGGGGGGGGGCAAATTTTTACATAGGAATATATAGAGTAAATCTTTAAAAATCTTTCTCTCAGAAACTTATCAGCCAGGAAAGCTGAAACATATGTGGAAGCATCCTCAGCTAGTGTAGATTTTAAAGTTGTGAAAATCATGCCCCCAGTGGTAGCAAGGGGCCAAAATGGGGTAGGGGGTTAGACTTTACAAAGGAATATATAGAGAAAAGTCTTTAAAAATCTTCTCTAAAACCAAAAGCTGAGACTTGTGTGGAAGCATCCTCATGTAAGGTAGATATTCAAATTGTTCAAATCATGATCCCCGGAGGTAGGGTGGGGCCATAAATGGAGGTTGAATTTTTACATAGGAATATTATAGAGTAAATCTTCTTCTCAGAAACTCATTAGTCAGAAAAGCTGAAACTTGTTTGGAAGCATCCTCAGCTAGTGTAGATTCAAAATTGTGAAAATCATGATCCCTGGAGGTAGGGTGGGATCACAATTTGAGGTTCAATTTTTACATAGAAATCTAAAAAGAAAAATATTTTAAACTTCAAAAACCGATTCGCCAGAAAAGCTAAAACTTGTGTAGAAGCATCTTCAGGTAGGGACTGGTTAGATTCAAGTTTGTTCAAAACATGATCCCTTGGGGGTAAGATGGGGTCACAATGGGGGGGGGGGGCAAATTTTCACATAGAAATGTATAGAGAAAAGTCTTTAAAAATCTTCTTCTTAAAAAAACCAAATGGCCAGAAAAGCTTAAACTTGTGTGGAAACAACCTCAGCTAGTGCAGATTCAAAATTGTGAAAATCATGATTCCTGGAGGTAGGGTTGGGCTACATGGGGGGGGGGGTCAAATTTTTACAAAGGAATATTATAGAGTTAATCTTCAAAAATCTTCTTCTCAGAAACTAAACTGCCAGGAAAGCGGAAACTTGTGTTGAAGCCTCCTCAGGTAGAGTAGATTTAGGTTTGTTCAATCCATGATCCCCGGGGTAGGGTGGGGCCACAATGGGGTGTTAAATTTTATATAGAGAAAAGTCTTTAAAAATCTCTTTCTCAAAAACTGAATGCCCTGAAAAGTTTAAACTTGTGTGGAAGCATCTTCAGGTAGGGTAGATTTAAGTTTGTTCAAATCATGATCCCAGGGGTAGGGTGGGGCCGCAATGGGGTTGAATTTTTACATAGTAATATATAGAGAGTTATATACTTAAAACTTCAATAACCGATTGGCCAGCAAAGCTGAAACTTGTGTGGAAGCATCTTCAGGTAGATTCATGTTTGTTCAAAATATGATCTCTTGGGGGTAAGATGGTAAAAATAGTTTAGACTTTGGCCCCTGGATGATTCTTGGGCCTCACAAGGGGTTCAGAGTTTGATGTAGTTTTATATCCCATATATATCAAACAATTGTTTAGGATCTTATTGAGAACTGCAATGCTCAACATGTGATATAAGTATAAAATCATCCTGTTAGAAAAGAGACTTGATTATAAACATAGAAATATCCATGGGGTAATGGATTTTTATTTATACAGGATCGACATGTATTATACTACATTGTCCAGATATGCTGCATTATGATTCCATTAAGCTGATTTCATCATGCCTATTTATGCTCAGGTGAGTAATGTGGCCCATGGGCCTCTTGTTAAAATATTCTAATTAATGCTTCCACACTTTTTCCATGTGCTACACTATTTTACGTAGCTTGTATAAACACTCTGTTTTCTCAAATCACTTTGATTTTACCGACAATGCTGGCCAGACAAGATTTGTCATGCCTCACTACACGTGGCTTGCGTACTTTACCTGTGCACCTGTGAAGTGACATCACTGGCTGTGTATTCTTTTCTTTAATGATTTAGAGTAAATTTTGGATTTTAGTCAAAACCAGAAGTAATCGTAAAAAGTAAACTAGATGAAACATCCTGTCACACTATGACCAGGGTAGTCAGTACTTGGTTGGATATTTATTTATTCAAGCTACAAATCAATTTTTGAAGTCAAAACCACAGATAAACCCTCAGTGGTTGTTGAAATAAGCATATCAAGATTCACGTTTGAGGTGGGGAGGGCATTATAGTGAAAAACTACGTTTGCGAGAGAATTTAGTGTCCCATGCAGGAAATTTGTTGGATTTTTGATTTTTTGGCCATTTTATGGGAGTTTCCTATGATATGTGGGAGGGTTAGCAGGTATGACTTCACTTTTGACCTTGAAACTTGGTTTAAGGTTCCTTGAAACTTGGTTTAAGGTTGCTGCACACCAAAAAGCTCTAATTATTTAAAGTGTGATCCAGATAGGGCTAAGGGGAGAGTAAATATGCTCTATATTTTTTTTTTCATGGTCTAGCTGATATAACCTTGACCTACAACATCATTCAAATTCACTGCACACCCTTTACCAAAGGCACCCTGTAGGTGAAGAATAAACCAGATTGGACCAAGGAGAGAGAATATATAATCCGGACAAGGGTTTTTCAGATAATTCTTATATAGTGCTTTAAGGGTAATAAATGAAAAATACTTGATATATGATGAAAAACTGTTAATGGTGTCATATGATTTTGCCAAAAATTGACACCCCCCCCCCCCAATTTTTCATTCCTTCTGGAAAAAGGTTTAAATCATGATGGACATGAAATGTCAACCTCCCATTTATTATCAAATCCCACTGGATAGGAGGGGGTCCGACATATATTTGCAATAAAATATTAAACCTCTCACTTGTGTTTATTTCCAGTTGCAGAGAAAGTAAAAAAAGTTATGGCTACAAAATGTTGAACCCCTTTTGATTTCAAAAAGAAGAGAGAATAAATAGACTGTGCAATAGTACATCTATATGTTTACAAAGAACACATTTAAAACTGTACAATGTACCTTTGGTTTTGGATGGTTTATCAGGGCAGTCAGGTTTCTTGTGCACAGTATGATCAATGCCAATATCCCTGTCCCAACCTGAAAGAAACAAATTCAATCAATTTTTTTTATAAAACACATTGCAATAACATTAGGGTGCATCACTCAGCAGAACAACATTTTTTTATGTTTCTTTTGAGATTATAAAAATAAAGCACCTCTAAAAATGTGTATAAATGAAAATATTCTTAATATATTCCAGGATTTGACAACTAAAAAATAAGAAAAATCATGGAACATTATATCCTGAGTTCCGAAGATCCATCAACTGACCAAACTTTTAAATCATGAGGCCTCAACAAATCAATAAAAAACATTAGACTGCTATGGGGCTAATCGATCACCTGAACAAGAATAGCCAAACTTCGATCAAATCAGCAATACAGTATCATGCAAAAATCAAAATATTTTAACAGTTTAGTACATTACATGTTGCAAAAAATATAAAAAAAATTCTGACTTTTGTCCACTAACTTTCATGCTAAATATGAAGCCCCTGTTGTTGTTTCAGTATTTGTGTTAAGATTTTTCTCTATTCCTATTTAAAACTTCCCTCTCCCCCTTTGTGGCCCTACCCTTTTCCAGGGAATCATGATTGACATTAATCTGCACAACCTGTGCTTTCACACAAGTTACACCTTCTCTGGCCAATTGGTTTTAAAGAAAAAAAATGTAAGAATTTTCTCTATATATTCCTATGTAAAAATCTGACCCATTCTCCTCCCATTGTTGCCATACCCTTTCCCTGGAGATTATAATTTGCATAAACTTGAATCTGCACAACCTGAGGATACTTCAACACAAGAGGCCCATGGGCCACATAGCTCACCTGAGCAACAATAGCCATTATGAAATCAGATGAAGGGAGTCATATACAAAATATCTGAACCATCTGTCACCGAGGGGGATGGGCACCATAGGATAAGTAAGGGGAACTAACTCGTATAGGCCCAACCCAAGAGACAGGGGGTCAGCCTATAGTACTTAGGCTTAAATTGACCTCTAAGTCGAATATGCATAGAGCTATAACTCGAAGGCAGGTTTCACAATTTATTGATTAAGTGATTTGTCTAATGAATTAACTATGAATTATCAACAATAATCAAATAGAACAAAGTCAAATAGAACAGGATAAAAATAATAATTTCTTGAAATGCCAAATGAGTCAGAATCAAATTTAACTCGATGTTGCTTATTCTACCGACAGACTGGTGGACAGTCAACTAGATAGTCAGTATGAAGACATAAGCAACATGAGGTAGTGGCCAAAAGTGTCTAACTGACTTGAATAAATTTCTAACTGTATTTATAATCTAAAAGATAATTAATAAAAGTGAGGTACAGTACTCATGACAATAACTCAAAAGCTAGGACAACTCAGAACAATTATTTTGACTAATTGAAGATAATAAGCAGAGCAAACTGACCCTTGCTAATTACTTGTCATCTGGCATGAGTAAACTCTAAAACACATGTTACAAAAATGACACACCATGACAGATGTACCGTTAGTAGAATAGATCCTGTATAAGAAGATTTTCAAATTTTTCTTCAGATATTCTTATGTTGAACATTGAGGCACTTTAGAACCGGATGATTTTAAAGTCATATCACATAATGAGCATTACAGTTCTCAAGAAGATTTTAAACAAATATCTAGAAACCTATAAATCTATAAGCCCTATTGGGGCCCAAAAATTGTCTAGGGTCTAAGCAATTGAGAATCAATAATATGTCAAGATGCTCACATATTAGTTAAACCATGTAGTATAACATTTAAGTTTACTAAATCTATTACATGTACTTGTCTCATGATCATCTTGTCTTTGAAAGAAAAGAAACTTAAAAGCCCTTTCCCCCAAGGATGTTTCTTGCCAATTTTGGTTGAAATTGGCCCAGTGGTTCTTGAGAAGATGAAAATGTGAAAAGTTTTTGATGACGATGACAACAACAATCACAACAATCACAGACAATGGAAAAAAATTGATCAGAAAAGCTCACTTGAGCCTTTGGTTCTGATGAGCTAACAATTACATAAATGAATGATGTTTACATTGTACATTTATAGCATCTGAATAAAATGGAGAGCAGCGTCTTTCCATTACTTGTTTTGTCAATAAGGACAATAATGTTCTCTTCAGTTGTTCCATCAGTAGGGAAATATTTTAACTAACCATTGATGCCAAAGGTATTTAGAAAATGGACTAATGCAAATTTTTAAACATGAATTCTACACTGAACCTATAAAAATAGGGTGATTTGTTTACAAACCTTTTCTTGTTTTTTCATGCAACAAAGCAAATGTTGACTAACATTTTGGGTTCTTTGATTATGTTAGCCCTTCTTGGGATGGTTATATCACCCAAGGCAAAGCTTGATTAATTTGAAAACTAATATTCCCTACATATAAAGAATACCATCATTATTACCATCCAGTAATATGTGTTTGTCCAGAAGCATTTTTTCTAATTCTCCAACTCTTTGTTTTAATTGATCAACCCTTTTCCTAGTTGTTTTAGCCTTTCTCCTGGTATTCATGTTTTTTATTTTTTGCTGTACACTTTTTGTTTTGTATTCCATATATTCCATCTCTCCTCCATAGATACGGTACAACCTCTTCAATAACCTTTCCATTTCCTTCTTTAGATTGTTCACCCTTTCAGTAATGTTTGGCTACAATGCAAAAAAATAACCATCAATTAAAATAAAATCATATATTCTTCATCACATATGCTCCTTCCACCTAAATAAATATATGATATTTAAATTAACAATAAATATCAACAAGAGGCCCATGGGCCACATCGCTCACCTAAGCAACACTAGGCATGATAAAATCAGCTTAATGAAGACATAATACAAAATATCTGGACAATGTAGTATAATACATGTAGATATTTTTATGTTTATAATCAAGTCCCTTTTCTTACAGGATGATTTTATATTCATATTATATGTTGAGCATCGCAGTTCTCAACAAGATCCTAGACAATTGTTTATACCTGGGATATAAACCTACATCAAACTCTGAACCCCTTGTGAGGCCCAAGAATTGTCCAGAAGCAAAAGTATTGACAATTTTAAAGAATCATGAATTGGCAAATGTTTGCATATAAGTAAAATCATATATTATAACATTTCAGTTTTTGTGAATTAAAACGTTTTCCTTTGTAAAATTGGATCCCGAATGTGGCCCACCCTACTCCTCAAGATTTATACATTTTAACGAATTTGAATCTACACTACCTAAGGTTGCTTTTACTAAAGTTACAGATTTTCTAGGCAAATGGTTTTGTAAAAGATTTTTAAAGATTTTTCTCCATATATTCCTATGTCAAAAATTTGTCTCCCTCCCCCCTCCCCATTGTAACCCCATCCTAACCCCGGGGATCATGATTTGAACAAACTTGAATCTACCCAGTCCTTACCTGAGGATGCTTCCACACAAGTTTCACCTTTCCTGCCTGATTAGTTTTAGAGATTTTAAAGATTTACTCTATATATTCCTATGTAAAAAATCGACCAACCCATTGTGGCCCCACCCTATCCCCGGGGGTCATGATTTTCACAACTTTAAATCTACTCTAGCTGAGGATGCTTCCACATAAGTTTCAGCTTTCCTGGCTGATTAGTTTCGAGAAAAATATTTTTAAAGATTTATTCTATATATTCCTACGTATTAATTCGACCCCCCCATTGTGGCCTCACCCTACCCCCTGGGGGTCATGATTTTCACAACTTTGAATCTACACTACCTTTTCACAACTTTTAATCTACATTACTTGAGGATGCTTATACATAAGTTTCAGGTTTCCTGGCTCATAGGTTTCTGAGAAGAAGATTTTTAAAGATTTACTCTATATATTCCTATGTAAAAAATCGACCCCCCTTGTGGCCCCACCTTACTCCCGGGGGTCATTATTTTTTTCTAAGATTTTTGAAAATTTCTCAAAAATTTTCAATAATATCTAATTATCTCCCCTTGTAAAAAAGCGTGGTCCTTAATTTTCACAACTTTGAATCCCCTTTGCCTAAAAATGTTTTGTGCAAAGTTTGGTTGAAATTGGCCCAGTGGTTCTTGAGAAGATGTTGAAAATGTGAAAAGTTTACAGATGGACAGACAGACTGACAGAAGGATGAAAGACAAAATGTAAACAGAATAGCTCACTTGAGCTTTCAGCTCAGGTGAGCTAAAACAAGAGGCCCAGGGGCCACATCGCTCACCTGAGCAACAATAGCCATAACTCTGATCAAATTATCATAACAGTAACAAAATCAAAATATCTTGACAACTAAGTATGGTAGATCTTGCTAAAAAAAATTTAAATATCTGCCGATTTTTAACCACATATTTTTATGGTAAATACCAAGCCCCTTTTGTTGTATCTGTAAGAAGATTTTTCTCTATTCCTATATACCCCCCCCACTTTGTGGCCCCCCATTGTGGCCCCACCCTATCCCAGGGGACCATGATTTAAACAAACCTAAATCTGCACTATCTGAGGATGCTTCCACTCAAATTGGAGCATTTTTGAGAAGATTTTTTTAAAAAGATTTTCTCTATATATTCCTATGTAAAAATTCATCCCCCCC
>WFKH01010211.1:19580622-19597486 GCA_016163765.1 Magallana hongkongensis | reverse complement strand
AGAGAGAGAGAGAGAGAGAGAGAGAGAGAGAGAGAGAGAGAGAGAAGTAAATGTACAATTCAAACATGTATATAATCTGTAAAAAAAACATTTGTCGATAAACGCATGTATACATGCATGCCTGTATCCACGTATGTGGAGAAACATTAAACAACCCTCAGTTTAAAGTCATGTATAATAATTGAAACATAAGCATATTGTTAGGAGAACGGTTATTTCCTACCCGCAGTCGCTAATTGTTGTGTGCACACAGTCATTGAGATGGCGGCATTTCTTTGATGCCGGCAAAGCGACCCGACGAGCTCTAATGCGGTCGTATTACAGGGGTGCTTCGGCGGCATGACTTTGATGCCGGCGATGCTGAATTTAGATAGCTGCTGATAAAAAAAAGACTGTCACAAAGCAGGAAATTAACGGTATTTCTAACCAGGCTCTATATTTGTACTGAAAAAAACCCCCCATATTATTTTGATTCATGATAAAATTTAAACGGAAAACATTTCAAACCATTATTTTCAAGATAAAATCGTAAAACAAACCACAATTAAGAAAGAAAATACGTTCGACACTCGGGGACTGAACCCGGGTCGCCTGGGCACAAGTCCACCACTCTAACGACTGAGCTACGCGGACTCTCGCTTCAAGACTTTGAAGCCTAAAATCTCGAGAATGCGTGGATCGATTTTGAAACGGATTTCATTTTCTGAAGTTATTTATGTGTCTCTATAGAATAGTAACGTAAAAAAAATCAAAACAAAAAAATTAAAAAATGACTTTTTTTGTTTCCTTCCGGTGACGACCGCAAATGACGGCGGACGTTCGGATATGCGTAGTACACTGCGGCAGGACATTTTCTACCATCCCTGAAAATTTGGAAGTTCTATCTTAAATATTTTTGGAGAAAACTCGTGAACAAGCAAAAACATAAAATCTTTAATATCTCGGGACCGGAAGTGACGACCAAAAAAATCCCACGTACTTTTCTTACAAATTTTGTCATAAACAAGATCTGAAAGTTTCATGGAAATCGGCTGAAGCGTTTTTGAGAAAACGTGGGAGAAAAAAAAAAAGAATAATAATAATAGAGGAAAAGAAACAAAGCAATAACAATAAGGTCTTCCGTTGGAAACGGAAGACCTTAATAACAACTAGACTCTTGTTGCTATTGCAACAAAAAGGTCTTCCGTTCCTCATGTATTAATCTGAAAAAAAATTCATTTCTCTTGTAAAACGAAAATGTATATAATTTTTACTGTGATGGAATTTCCCAGTAATTATTTCTATGTAAAACAAAACAAAAAACACAAAAAGTCAATTTTTGAGTACTTTCTGTGACGACCGGAAATTACCCCGGATCAGACAGAACATAGTAAACATATCTTCATACATTGTTCTGTCTTTCCTCAAAGTTTGGATGTTCAAGTTTTGTTAGTTAGGAGACCTCGCTGAGAAAAGGTTTTTGTCTCAGCACCGGAAACGGACGAACGGAAGTGATTAAGGAAATAAAAAGTAGATATGTTTAGTACATTTACCTACGGTACGTTACTGTTCATCACACTGAGTAAATTGTTTAAAAAAATCTAAACTTTAAAAAAAAATTCATTTATATTAAAGAAAGCTACTTGAGATATTTGAGATGTCTCACCGAAAGTAGAATTTTTACGTTTATTTATCCATGTGTAGATGAATTTTTGTATTTCTCTTGCTACAATGTTACTTCCATGCTAAACAACCAAAATATTTTTAAATAATCAAATTTTGGTGTACTTCCTGTGACGACCGGAAGTTACGCCGGATAAAACAAAATATTGTAAACACATGTTCATACATAGGTCTAACATCCCACAAAGTTTGGTTGTTCAAGTCGTTACCGTTTTTGAAATCTCGTCGAAATAAGTTTTTTTGTCTCGGGACAGAAACGGACAAACGGAAGTGCTCAATGAAAAATTAATTTAACATTTCTTGTATACTTACCCATCGCACATTATTGTTCATCGAGCTAACTAATACCATCAAATCAAAACAGTTAAACTGATAAACAGCTTGATTTGTTTGAACTCTCTGGTGTGGACCGGAAGTGATGATCGACAAAATAAAACCAGTTAAACACATCTTCAATCAAATGTCTATCATCCATGAAAGTTTCATGTCTTCATCACTTATAGTTTTTGAGATCTCGCGGGAACAAAATTTGTTATAAAAAAGTAACTTGAGATAATTGAGATATCTCACCGGAAGTAGAATGTTTTTGTTTATATATCATCGCTTAGATGACTCATGTAAGGATTTATACTATCAGATTCATTTTATGTAAAATAAGTTTAATACATAAATATAATAATTTTTGAAGTGCTTCCGGTGACGACCGGAAGTTACGACGAACAAAACAAAATAGTTTAAACACATCTACAACTATAGGTCTATCATCCCACAAAGTCTGGATGTTCAAGTGTTTGCCGTTTTTGAGATCTCGAGGGAACAAGGTTTTTTTTACGCGGGACCGGAACTGATTTCTGAAAAAATGAAAAAAAAACTCCTCGAGATATTATCATTCTCAATCTTCCCTGAAAATTTCAGGGAAATCTATCCAGTCATTTCTGAGAAATTCTGCCGACAAAAAAGGAGAAAAAAAAATAATAGAAAGAAAGAAACAAAAACCACTACAATCACTATAAGGTCTTCCGTTGGAAACGGAAGACCTTAATAACTAGATACGATCTCGTTACGAGTAACGAGTAGGTCTTCCGTTCAATTTTTTAAACGATACGATTAAAACATCAATGAAATTTCAAAATTCCCCCTCAACGCCTCCCTTTCAGATAATGTATATGATTGTTAATATCCTGTACAATGCTTAACATAGTGTTTTGGTTTTTCACATACAGCACATTAAAGATTTAAGATTTTAGTCCCCTAAAATCCCTAATTACGTCATCAATGGGTGTGGAAATGAGTTTTACAAACTGATATTGTTACGATTAACAACTTTGCTTCTATAATGCATGACAAAATCTTGATCGTGTTTAAGTTATGTGTAAGAGATTATACGAGTGTCTTGGCCCGTAATTAAAGGAGCCAGCCCCTTTTTCTTGATTTTGTTGAAAAGGTCTCACGAATACTAACATTTTTTGTTCTTACACCTATCTTAAATTGTTGTTCAATTTCGAGATACAAATGATTGAATATTTAAGGAGCCAACCCTCTAGATCCTTAATGGGGACAGACATTGGTGCTTTGTTAAGTGGAATCGATTATAATCATTATTTCAGACATTTTCTCTTCTACAATGCTTAACAATATATGCCTCCTTCTCTAGATATATCGCATCAAAGTTTAAGTACTTTGGCCCCTAAAAAACCCTAATTACGTCATAATTGGGCGTGGCAATGATTTTTTCTAATAGATATTATTACGATCAACAACTTTGCTTCTATAATGCATCGCAAAATCTTGATTGTTTTTAAGTTATTTGTAATAGAGTTTACGAGTGTCTTGGCCCCTAATTGAAGGGGCCAGCCCCTTTTTTTTGATTTTGTTGAAAAGGTCTCACGAATACCAACATTTTATGTTTTTACACCTATCTAAAATTGTTGTTCATTTTTGAGATACAAATGATTGAATATTTTAGGGGCCAGCCCTGTAGATCCTTAATGAGGACAGACATTGGTGTTTTGATTAGTGGAATCGATTAGAATCATGAATACAGACATTTTCTCTTCTACAATACTTAAGAAAATATTTCTCCTTCTCTAGATATATTGTGTGAAAGTGTAAGTACTTTGGCCCCTAAAAATCCCTAATTACGTAATAAATGGGCGTGGCAATGATTTTTCCTGATACATATGCGCAATGCAACGGATTGCTATCATAACAGGTATATGGATTTGCGAATTATTGTGAAGTAAATTCGGGTAAAACATCTTTAGCTTAGTTCCTACGGACGGTGGAATATCACTAATGACCTTTTGATGCCGACGATATTTTGGAAATGAACTTTGCGCAAAATTGAATTCGTGAATTCTATGTTGAGCCGAGAAAATTACGGCGATCTGTTTTCAAATCCTTTCTTGATTTTTGGTTTGTTTCTTCATATAACAAAACAAATGCTGACTATGTTTTCGGGCAACATTGATTATATTAGCCCCCTTGGGACTAATATATTGCCCTCCACTTCGCGTCGGGCAATATTTCGTCCCTCGGGGGCTAATAAAATGTTGCCCTCAACCCCAGTCAATATTTGTATAATATCATATAACACGATATCATATCATGATATAATATTGTATATAACACTGTATTATCAGATGATACTATAAGATACAATATCATAAGGTACAATATTATGTAATACAATATCATTTCACATTAAACCAGAATATATGATGCAATATTATAAAATATGATACAACAATATCATATGATACAACAATATCATATAATGTAATACAAAAAATAATTCAATATCATATTTGTATCATAATATTTTACAATATCATATCATTTGATGCAATATCATATTATATGATAAAATATTATATCATATGATTCAATACAATATGAATAGGAATCATGATAGTATATATCATATATCAACAATCAGGGGGGAGGTAGGACAAGGTTTTCTTAGCATCCTTGATGATGGAGATCAGGCCCTGTATCTGGTGCTAGCCTTATGTTTCAAAACCAAAGTTTAATGTACCATTAAAGTTAGTCATGACAATTTTTTTTTCCAAGAATCAAACCTGTACTTTACTACTCAAAAAACACCTGCTCCAGCATCAAGATAATCGAGATCAAGCTCTAAAGCTATCTCTATCTACACACCCAAAGTTATGTCTGACTAGGTATGAACAAAATTTAATTTATTTTGTAACCAGCTTCAAGACCCTACAACAATTTAAGTTGTTCTAAAATTTTAAACCTCCCTAAGCATCTAGATAATTAAGATCACTCTCTGTATCTTAAGCTACCTCTGTGATTCATTTACATAGTTAAATTAGCCATGCAAGTTTGGATAAGTACTACATGTATTATTTACATAAACATCTGACCAGCTCCAAAAACCTTAACCAACTCCATCATCCAAAACATATGGCTAAGATTCAACATCTAAGCCTGTGGAGTGCATCAGTATCACAAGATGCATCATCTACTCAAATTTGGTAAAGATTGAACCAATAATAACGAAGATTTGTCTATCGAAGGGCATCTTAACCTCCTCCAGCATCCAAAACCTTCGGATCAGATTCAGCATTGATGCCTGTCAAGTGCAGAAGTATCATAAGACACACCATCCATGCAAGTATGGTGAAGATTGGACCAGCAGTAGCTGAGATATGGTCATCATAGGGCACCTGCTCCAAAAACTTTAACAAACTCCAAAAACCTTAACCTCATCCAGCATCCGAAACCTATGGCTCAGATTCAGCATTCAAGGATGTATAGTGCATCAGTATCACAAGATACACCATCCATGCAAGTTTGGTGAAAATAGAACCAGTAGTAACTTTGATATGTGTAAGCCTTTCACCTTATTTAACTCCTGGAGATTCGCCTCAAACTCAGTAATTACGAAGTCCAATTGTTAATTAATAAGCGTTTATTAATGAGCGTGATCGTATAGTAGATTTTACAATCATTAAGAGCAGCTCAAATCAAAGAATCTATCGAACATCATTTTACATGAGTATATATAACATTTTACTTATGATTGACGGTTCTGACCAGTCCGGCCCATCTACAATGATCATGAGTGAACAATTAGTGTCAAAATCCCGGAGTTAAATTTTATTTCTAAATAAAGTAACAAAACTGTCAAAACCGTCAGAAAGAATATTGTGATGTTGGTTTTGAGTTTCAGAATCCGAGTCTCTGAGTCCCCCACATGGGTATAATGTATCGTTTACTCATAATACATTCATTCATACATGGTTTTAAGGTTACAAAGGTTAAATAGAATAAGCAATACATGACTCTATATAGAGTACCAGAGCTATCGATGCAGACACAGAATCGCCAAATATGACAACTTATTTACAAACTCCCAATTTGGATATTTGTGCCCGTATTCTGCACCTGGTTGCATAACATCATTTAGGAATACTGCGCAGTGCTACAAGAGTCACATAGTTCATTTTGTTAGTTATCATTAACACAATTCATTACGCAGTATCTATGTATACGTAAGTATCATAGTGACCAATTTGTAATGTCATAGCATGGCTATCTGTTTACATATGGCCACCAAAGGGCACCTGCTCCAAAAACTTTAACCTGCTCCAAACACCTTTAAAAACATCCTCCAGCATCTGAAATTCATGGCCCAGATTCAGCATCAAAGTATAGTATTTTAGGTCCATAAGTAGGTCCATATGCATCATTAATGCAAGTTTGGTGGAGATAGGACAAGTAATAGCTTAGATACAGGACCTGCTCCAAAAACTTTGACCAGGTCCGGACGCCGAAACCTAGGGTATAGCATAAGCTCTACCCCCCCCCCCCCCCCGCCTCCGTCTCGGTGAGCTAAAAATGCCTGTATATAAGGATAATGAGATTGAAAAAAGTTCTATGCCAGCTGGAAAATATCTAATTTATATGTCATGGTCAAAGCAAAATTCTCTGAAATGCTTTTCATCCTATTGTTCATTATTTAAGGGGGGCCCTTTGAGATGGTCACCATCTCAATGTTGTCTAGTTAATTGGATGTTTGGTATCAAGAGAGGGGAGGTTATGTCAGGAAACAGATTTGTGTTGCAAAAAATTTCTATTTATAAAATAGCTACTTTGACAGAGATTCTTAATACACCACCACTTTAGCGTATTGTGCGTCACTTCGGGGTATTTAGAATCAGTAGCTAAACTGACACAAAACAGTCCGACACACATAATATTTTTAACACATTAGTTAATTTTACTTCCCTACAGTCTAAAAATCTATACTTATGAATTAAGACATTTTGCCAATAACCAAAACAGGACCTGGACCAGAGTAACTCCTTACATCTTTGGTATTTCAGCACGGGTGATATGATGTCCGTAAGCTATAACTGATTTTTACCTGGTGAGAAATTATTGTAAAATTAATTAAAAACCTAGTTTCATTTTCGATAAACAAGCCCGAAATAGCAAAAATGAAAGTAAGATGGTGAAAACGCTTTGGCGGATCCAAGTCAGTGGTACAAAGTCTGGCTTAGCATCAAAATATACCGTATATCCGGTAATTTTCGCAATGATCTAATTTTCGCTTTCTTTGCGATCTCTTTCAAATCGCAAAATATTGAATACGCAGAAATTATTTTCAATAAGATACTTTTAAAATCGCAAAAAAATACTGACGCAAACTTTGTGACACGCGAAATAAACCCGGATATACGGTACTTCCAATGAAATAATATTGAATGATTATGTAACTGTGTAAAGAGTGAATATATTTACAAAGAACTTACTTAAGAGTATACATACAGTACCGATCAGACCCAACCTAACACCAGAGTAAACCCCAACTAAACCCCGGGTTTACTTTTGGGGTTTACTTGGGGTTTACTTTTTGAAAATTTGGGTCCACTCGGGGTTTACTTTGGGTTTACTCAGGGTTTACTTTGGGTTTACTAAGAAATTGCTTTTGAGGTCAACTGTATGCACTGAAGTGTGAAGCAGACCCGTCTTTTATTTAACCATCTTACTGCCTGTAATTCCTGCCCCTTGTGTATTCCGAATACACAGTTAGCGTCTGTCCTCAGGGGTATACTTCTGACTGGGTTTACTCTCTGTGTCCACTCTGGGTTTACTTTGGGTTTACTCTGGGTCCACTCTAGTAAACCCGGAGTAAACCCAGAGTAAACCCAGAAAGTAAACCCAGGGTTTAGTTGGGGTTTACTTTCTGTTAGGTTGGGTCTGATCGGTACTGTAGAAGTGAAAAAATGACAATAACAAACCGTCAACTATCTCAAAAATCCATAAAACCAAATACAAATTCAAAGCAGAGCAAAACGGACCTCCAAAAAGATAGAGGTAGGATCAGGTACCTAGGAGGAGTGAGCATCCTCTGCTGACCGGTCACACCCGCCGTGTGCTCTTTGTCGTAATCGGGAAAAAACGGAAAAGTCCGTAGACAATTAGGTGATTAATTATGGTCTAACAATTAGTATGAAAAACGTCAGTCAGCAAGCGACCCAGTGGAAGATTGTATTTGCTGACAAGGTCGTTGTATCGACCATAGAACTTACGAAAAGATGGCTTCAAACGAGACTGTTGATAGTCCTGTTTTATCAACTTGTTTGTCAGTAGCTTGCCTCGCCTTAGAAACTGTTTATACGAAGAGCATGCCCTTGCGTATCGAATAAACTGAGAGACAAAAACACCATATGCAGGTGATGAAGGTATATTGCTACATAAGTAAGGAAAGTTGACTATAGAAAAATTGAAGTCATCGCGTTTATCATAAAATTTTGTTGTTAGGTTACCATCAATGTCCATTTCCAGTAAAATATCCAAATATGAAACAGATGACGCAGACTCTGTGGCATTTTTATTTCAAGTTCACTGGGATAGATCGAGTCGACGTAAGTATGGAAATAACAATTGTTAATTGATAATACGTCGTCGATATACCTAAATGTTGAGTTGAAGGCCACAGCGAGTGATTTATTTTTTTCACGTACAAGTTTTTGAATAAATTCTGCTTCATAAGAATACAAAAATAGGTCTGCTAACAATGGGGCACAATTGGTATCCATGGGAATTCCAACAGATTGTTGGAAGACTTGATTTCCAAAAACTACATAGATATTGTCTATTAGAAACTCAAGCATCTTTTTAATGTCAACTTCAGAGTACTTGTGTGTGCAATCAGAATGGTTTTTAACAAAATAATTTTTTAGATTTCCAATGACAAGGTAAGCATTTCTACGTCTTCCATTTTTATTGAAGAAACAACTGTCGATGTTATCAAAAAACCTAGGTTTTAATTTGTCATGGGGAATGGTTGTATAAAGCGTTGAAAAATCGTACGTTTTGATGCTATTTATTTTGGTAAGATTTTGTGACCTCAAAGTTTCTAATAATTCTTTAGAGTTTTTAGTATCCACATCTGATTCAGACCACTTCTGGAGTATATTGTTGTACAGTACTCTTGAAGTTTCTCCTTCACTACTGTAAGAAATTAAGTAAGGAGTAAAGAGAGAGGTTTGGTAGAACATTTACTGGAACCTGCTATATATCTCTGTTTGTAAGGACTTTTGTGAAGCTTTGGAATCCAGTACAAATAAGGTAAAGCAAATTCATTTTGTTTATTGGGGATATTAAAGACATCCATAACCGATTTATGATTTTGAAGTATTTCCTGCTTGGAAAGGCTGCTATGGGTGTAAGTAGGATTACCATGTGTAGAATCGAAACCTAGTTCTTTGAAAATGCAATTAATATAATGTGCCTTACGAACAAAGACAATGTTGTTACTTGCCTTATCTTATAAGATAAGATTTGATGAATGTTGAATAAATAAAATAAGACAATTCGTTTCTAGAATTCGCGATTTTAGTTTTGATGGATGAAAAGCCCTATAATGAAAGAGAATGGAATAGAATTTTCCAGAACGGGGAAACCAAGAACGCAGGTTGACTAATAACGTCTTGGCGAAAAGTGTAAGACGGGTTTATCATGCATCACGGGCAGGTACTTTGGATCGGACATCTTTGGTAAATATAAACAAGTTGATAAATAAAATGAAACAATTTGATGCGATTTTAGTTTTGATGAAAAATACTTTCCAGAACGGGGTGCCCAGGAACGCGGGCTGACTATTTAACGTCATGGCGGAAAGCGTAGGACGAGTTAACTATCAGGCAAATGCTTCGGATCTGATAACTGGTTCAAAATATGCACATAAATATGCATATACACGCGTTTTTTTTTTATTTCAGACATTTTTTAACAAAGACGAATTGGTAGTAAACCTTATACATTAATTTATAAACATTGAAAAAATTGTGCTCTACGTCTATATGAATAAATGACGGTTGCAAGAAACGGGGAAGTTGAAGGGGGTAACCCCCCCCCCCCCCCTTTCCAAATTGTTTTATCAAAACAATCTTCAATCTGAAACTCTTTTTTGGGACAATGATAAAAATCTTAGTACTTTTCAGTTTAGAATTTTCATCCCTGAGAGCTCGCTCCTCTAACTATATCAACCCATAGACTAGTTTTTTACTTCAATTTTAATAAAATAGCTTAAGAAAGCAATTTTAAAAGAAAAATTTCGGACACAGAATATACGAAAGGAACAATAAATATTGTTCAACATATTTAGCATTGTATCATATAAATTAATGTGTAAACTGTAAATTCCCGCACTTGTAATAAAGAAATCATTTTTTTAGTCCATGCTTTTGACAACTTTAAATTTAATAACACCCCTTTAAGTTTAATAACACCCCTTAAGTGTATCTGTTGAAACACAGAGAAAACGTGAAGAGACCATATTTTATCCCTCACCATATACAATTTCATATTTCATAGCTTAATAAGCAATGCTTTGCATAAACCACAACTAGACCTATCCTAATGCGACTAATACCCCCGCAAGGCTAATTTCAAATAGGGCAAATGTGAATTTTCCTAATTAAAGTCACTAAAATAATTGAATTATAAAAATTTGTGACACATAAATAAAAAATATTCTAAAATTGTAAAAATAATCCCAATCCATACAATTTTTTGTTAAAAACGAAAAAATTCAAAAATGTCTATTTTAGAAGTTCACTGTAAATACATATGTAATGTATTGTACATTTACAAATAGACTGTATCTGATGACATGTTTTCATTTGTTTTAGAGAAATAAAAATTCAACACAGTAACAGTAACCCATCCCCTTGCACTTAATGAAATAGCTATGCAAAGCTCTTCTTTGTATAAAACCATGAATATTTCTAATCTGAGTCTTGACAGATGCAATTTGTCCTTTCAAAATTTCCCTCACATTCTCTATATAGCAAAAATTGATCCAATAGGACTATGATTATTTTTGACGAGCTTGTTAACTTGAAGAAAGAACTGCGAACGGTAGCATTGTTTAGCCGCCAAACTAAAAGTGATTTTTTGATAATTGTATAATTAAATTTATTTTTTTTCAAATAATGTAAACATTTATGTATATTTCATTAAATATAAATGATTGGGTCAAAGAGAGATAACTTTGTGTTTTGGGTTAAAATAGCTTATTTCATAATAGAAACTAACGGAAGACGGAATTTAAAAAAAAAAATCTCCCCTCCCCCCTCGTGAAACAAAAATACCTTTTGAGGGGTTTTATATATTGTTATTTAGCATATTCATACCAAAGGGTTTGTTGTTTCACAGGGGAGAACATACATGAAATTCTACAGACTAAAAAACATTCCAAATAAGCATTTTGCTTTGTAACGTTTCAGAAAATAATTAACAAATACGAATTAAAATGAAAATTTACTTTATTATCTAATGTAATTAAAACATATGATTAAGGTTTTATGCACATATTGGCCACTAATTAATATTTTAATATACATCAATTAGAAATTGATTATACTTTAAGATAACTTTGTTCTTGAATATCTGACAGAAATTCCGAAATATTTGAATGTAAAATTTAGGCGGGAAACTGGCGTTAGCGTTCGCAGTTCTTTGCATACTTCCATTATTAAAATATAAAAAGGAGAAGTCAATACTACAAACAATTTCAAAATTGTCAAAATACTACAATTATATTTATGACTTTGAATTCCATTTACATTATTGTCTTATGAGGTCTCTTCAATTTATTTGACTCCTAGGTTTAAACAGCTTCTAAGTATAATTTTGCAAATAAAAAATTACATTTCTTTTAATGATATAATTTATTAATCATTTCTTTATAATAATAGAAACTTTTGGTTTATCTGAACAGTATAACCCACAGTTTATCAATTTTCCATAAACACATGCTCCATTTAAACCATGGCCTAGGTAATGGCCCCCTTGGGACAAATCAATTTAGCCACACTTGTCTTTGATGTGTTCTTATTAGCTCCTAAGAATTTATCATTGATAAACAAATATTTTGCATTGTGAGTTGATAGAATACTTAAAAAACATATTTGGTTATGAAATCAGGACAAAAAACCATCTGGATAAGTATAAAGCACTAAAAATGGCTAATGACATGAACACTTAAATTGTCAAATTTTCGGGACAACCAGTCCCTTCCTCTGGACACAAAAAATAAATTACATGGAATAGAAAAAAAGAAAACAAAATCTAGCACTACAACTAACATACCAAGAAAACTATAAAAGAAACAGTTACTACATCATGTACAGTTTTGTATTAAAATTCTGGGAAAAAGTTGGCCATGCACGTGGCTGATTGCTCTGGAGTAATCAATCAAACGTCAACTTCATGCACGCCCGGATCAGTTAATTAAGCTACGGTAATTAAAAAATTGATGTCCGAGTTAATGGAAAATTTAAACACTAGATGTTAAGTCGTACGGCGCAATGAAATATACAAAGATGTCTATCAATCCTCATTCAACCTCAGATTTCAATTCATCATATTTTTTCTTTACATTTTCATATAATTTATTCAATTCCGCCATTTTCTTTACTCTAGAAATATTTGACCGTCTAGGAGGCAGATCACTAAGGTGATAAGATTCTAATAAAATGTCGATGTTAGCGTCAATTTCTTTTAATCTTTCTCCTGTTCCATCGAGGCGTCCAATAGAGAGAAACTTATCAACTTTCTTCCTCAAATTTTCAACATCCTTCAGTAGCTTCTCAGTTCGAATCACCAGATCGTCTAATTTTTTAATAAATGGCTGAAAAGAGATAATAAAAATATGACAGAAATGGTTTTATTGCTTTAAAAATATAATGGGTAAGAAAGTCCAGGGAACAATAGTTCAGTAGTTGCAAACTTTTTGATGACAAAAATCTCATCCAGAAATTTCATGTATACATGTATCTACATGTATTTGAATGATGGCTAGTCTTACTGCAAGGTTTTTTTTTCTCTTCTTCTAACCTAGGAATAATATTTTTCAAAAAATATTAAAAACATTTGACATCAAATGTTTTTAATTACCGGTATATACTGTTTACTGGAAATGTTGGAATTCAAAATTTAGGATAGTCTTGAATGGATTTACAAAAATGTTATAATATGTGTAAGTCGGGGCATAATTAATTAACTTAAAGTCATTGGAAGCAATAAAGAACCATGCAAATTATATCTCAATTTTAATACTGCAATTGTAAAATTTAACACTTAACTTTCTTTAATAAAGCGACAAACTGAATACATGTTGGTATACGCGGCTGAAATAAAGTGAAAGTAGGATGTGGAAAAGTTTTATGATTCAACACTGTAATACATATATATATTTCTAGCCATATATTGTTTAAACTATTTTTTTCTATTTATTCCTAGATAAAATTTGACCCAACATTATGACACCATTCTACCCCCTTAGATCATTATTTGAACAAATTTTGAATCTAAATTACTTGAGGGTGCTTTAACACAAATTTAAGCTTTTCTTACCAAATGGGTTTTGAGAAGATTTAATATATAATGACAATTCATAAAAAAAAAATTATTTCGTTATTCAGTGTGGAGTTTTATTACAAATAAAGTTCAAGTATAAGTCTGTGCAGTCTAAATGCCTTAATCGGAATACAACTGACCATAACTCTCTCGACCGGTTTATATACATGTACCTGTGTATGTAACAGTAGAGGAAAGATCGAAAATTATATAGCGATCAAATACTTTCCTGACTTCAAGTCAGCTTTAAGAAGAAGTAACAAGAGACCCAGGGGCCACATCACTCACCTGAGTAAAATTCGCCATAACTCTAATCAATGCAGCTAACACTAATAAAGCTTTATCAAGTCAAATGAAAATATTTAACCAGTGCTGTTTTAGTGGTTCTTGTGTCAACAATTAAAAAACAGGATTATTTAATACATAATAATATTGCAAGTTGTAGCATTTCAGTAATTGAAAAAAATATTTTGAAAGATGTTTACCTAACATACCTATATTGATCCTCTCCTGAGACCCATTATAAGTTTAGAGGTCATGGTTTTAACAATTCAAATTCTAAACTATATATACACGTATATATCCTTGGGGTCCCAAAGGTCACAATATGAAAAGCTTTGCATCTACACTATATCAGAATGCTTGCATATTTGTCACGTACTGTAGCATTGAAGTTCTTGAGAAGAGTTAAATAATTTTCCTTGGATATTCCTTAAGTATACAAAATTTTTGAAACAATTCTGGGGCCCAAAAATTGCCCAGGGATCACAGTTTGAACATGTGATCAATCTGAAGAATGAACACTAAAGCATATAATTTTAACCTTATGTTATTTTTGCCTATCTATAAAGATTGTAAAAGATTTTCCCTCATTTTCATATTACCTTCATATTGTGTACTTATCGATAAAAAGAAGCAACTTGTATTAAAGAGAATGGGGAAATAAGATAGCGCAAATGCCCAATTTCAAATTTATTTTTGTTTTTATTAAAAAACATTTTAGCACATCTGATCCGAAGGTTCAAGTGAGTTTTTCTGATCACCTGTTGTCTGTCTGTCTGTCTGTCCGTAAACTTTTCACATTTTTTACTTCTTCTCTAGAACTACTAAGCCAAATTTAACCAAACTTAAAACAAAGAATCCTTATTGGAAGGGGATTCTAAATCCTTAAAATAAAAGGCGAAACCCTTTTTAAAAGGTACATATTATGCAACAGTGAAAATAGGGAGTGTATCATAAAAAAATTTATTCTCAAAATCCACTGCCCCAGAAACGCCAATATTTACACCAAGGCTTGTAAACATAGTGAAGATTCTAAATTGTTAAAATCGTGATCCCAGGACCAATACTGGGACTCACTGAAGTGTTCAAAGTTTAACATAGAAATATATAGGGAAAATCTTCTTCTCAAGAACTACAATGCTACAATTTGTGAGATTAGCATGCAGGCATCCTCAGATAGTGTAGATTCTAAATTGTTAAGACCATGACCCTTGGACTAATACTGGGGCTCCAAGAGGGATTTATAGTTTAACAGAAATATATAGGGAAGTTGTTGAAAAATCTTCTTCTCAAAAACTACAATGCTACAATTTGTGAGATTTCTATGCATGCATCCTAAGATAGTGTAGATTCCAAATTGTTAAAACCGTGACCACAAGGCCAATACTGGTGCCCCAGGAGGAGTTCAAAGTTCAAAATTCAATATATATATATATATATATATATATATATATATATATATATATATATATATATATATATGTATGGAAAATGCTTGAATCAGATTTGTGAAATTATATATTATATGAGCATCCTAATATAGTGTACATGTACTAGTAGATACTGAATTGTTAAAACCATGACACCTAGACCAATACTGGGTCCCTGAGATGGGTTCAAAGTTTCAAAGTTGAACAAGTATACAGGAAAAATGTTAAAATTCATCTTTTCAAGAAATACAAGCTACGTTTAGTCATTTTACTGTGTATTAGCATCCTAATATCTTCATATCCTCACATCAAGGTCAGTGACCTTTCACTTTTTATAATCATGTATAAGTCATTTTACAATTTTGTCATCTTTAATACCTTGAGGCCTAAGATAATAAGATTGGCCAGTTGATATACCTTAGATATCTTAGATATGATGTACATATAAAATTAACTAGACAACATTGAGATGGTGACCATCTCAAAGGGCCCCGTTTAGGTAATGGACAATAGGATGAAAAGCCATTTCAGAGAATTTTGCTTTGACCTTGATCTATAACTTAGAAATTTTCCAGCTGGCAAAAAACTTTTAATCCAATCTCATTACCCCTTACATACAGGCATTTTTGTTCAACCTGAGCAAGATTAAGCAAATGGGAAATAATCTACGGTCTAAAACTTATTATAAAGAGATCTGCTATGACCTTCACATTGACTTGGTTCAAATTATAAAGTCACTGCACACCATTAACCCAAAAGCTCTGTTAATGTGAGTAGGAGCCAAATAGGGCCAAGTGGAGAGTATATATATGCTCTGAAAAAAGAATTTTGCATGATCCAATATGCCCTTGACACTTGACCGACATACATTATTCAGGTTCACTGTACACCATTTGATCGTAGGCACTCTGTGAGTGAAGTATGAGACAGATTGGGCCAAGGGGAGAGAAGATATGCTCTGGACAAGAGATTTTGAATGGATAGATGGAAGGATGGATGAACGGAAGGACAGACTGATCACTATAGGGCACCCGCAGAGCGGGGCCCTAATTAACTATATCAAAGTAGGCTTCTTTTTATGTATTGTGTAATGTATTGTCAAATCTTGAAAAAATATGAGAGTTTTAAAATACATGTACTTTTAAAGAGTTTCATATTTAAACATTTCGAAATAGAATGATACAAGAACTATTGTTCATGTGAACGATGTGGCCCATGGGACTTTTGTTTAATAATATAAAGACAATTTTGCAAAAGAACAATTTCGAACATAGTCAATTAGAATATTTTAATTAACACAAAAATAAACAAGAGGCCCATGGGCCACATCGCTCACCTGAGCAACAATAGACATAATTAAATCAGCTTTATGGAGTCATATACAGAACAATGTCGTATAATAGATCCTGTATATAAAAAAAAAAATTCCCCTACATATTCTTATGTTTATCACTGAGCCCCTTTGTAACAGGATGGTTTTACAGTCATATCACATATTGAGCATTGCAGTTATCAAGAAGATGATCAGACTTAAACAACTATTTATATATGGATCATAAACCTACATCAAATTTTGAACCCCTTGTGAG
>WFKH01010211.1:19552722-19573626 GCA_016163765.1 Magallana hongkongensis | reverse complement strand
TGAAAAGAGTAGCAGAGCGGATCGTCACCCTTGGCTAGCGAAGATGGGTGAAGTTAGGACCAGTAATAACTAAGATATAATCATCATAGGGCACCTACTCTAAAAACTTTAACCAGCTCCTAAAACCTAACACCTCCAGCATCCGAAACCTTTGGCTCAGATTTAGCATTCAAGCCTTTTAGGTGCATCCGTATCATAAGACGCATCATCCATCTAAGTTTGGTGAAGTTTGGACCAGAAGTAACTTAGAAATGGCTATCAAAGGGCACCTGCTCCAAAAACTTTAACCTCTCCAAAAACCTTAACCTCCTTCAGCATCTGAAATTTATGGCCCAGATTCAGCATCCAAGTCTTTCAAGTCCATAAGTAAGTCAAGATGCATCATCCATGCAAGTTTGGTGAAGATAGGACAAGTAATAACTTAGATAAAGGACCTGCAACAAAAACTTTAACCAGGTCCAGTGCCGACGGTATAGCATAAGCTTCCCCCGACTTTCATCACGGTGAGCTAAAAACATATCCTTCAACTGAAAGAAATTGCCTTATCATTTGGCATACAAACAGGTAAAGAGACAGACATACAAGTGGATTTTGAACCTTTCTTGTTCATATAATTAAAGTACTTGCATGGAAAACATGAAATGTTACATGTACTACCAATTTTTAGGATTTTAAGCTTTCTTATATTAGTATGCATAGATATGTATTTTAAAGATTGCTGTTTTTCTTTAGTTTGATTATTTTAATATCAAAATATTGTTAACTTTCTAGAATTATGATATACTGGGTTAGATAATTAAGATATCGGGTACTATCAAAAAGAAAATTATTTTACCTATCCCTCCTTGCTTTTGAAGTAATTGATGCAATTTGTTTTCAACTTCTGTTGCTTTTGTTTTAAGAGCAGCTGTATCTGCACATTCGACATCCTCAAACATTGTCTTTCTCATGGTTATGATTTTCAGCTCTGCACATTTTAGTTTGTAGTCCAAATCCCAAACGCCTTTTCCATAAATGAAGTCTATTAACCCCTTTAATTTATTCATTTCCTCCTGCATTTTTGCAACTCTTTCACCGAGAACCTAGAAAATATAAAGAGATGTTAAGGACCCATGGGAAATTACTCAATCAGATAAGCTTTATGGAATTGTTTTTATGTGTTATTATAACATTGAATGATTTATTTTTGATATCATTGTGTCAATAACTGCCATCAGATGAGCAGACAAATAAAATAACGAGTTATGATAATTTGCCTGGCCTGCTCATCTGACGACATGACATCAAACATAGGTAATCACAGATTACAAAGCTCACCAAGACTAGGCATCCCCTTTATGAGGCATGTTACAACGCACTTTGAAAAATTATGCACTTTGAAAATTTTTTTCAAAGTGCGTTAATTTTAGGACGACGTCAACGCACTTTGAAAAAAAAATAATTTATTTCAAAGTGCGTTGATATCGTCGATATTAACGCACTTTGAAAAAAAATGTTCAGGGTTAAGTCAAAATAATTGATACTTTTATATACAATAAATGATCGTTTTATCCTTGTTTAGCTTAATGTGATTTATTTAAAAAAGAACCCATTGTATTCTCAGCTAACTTGATAAACAGTTTCTAGATGAGATTTTTTTCAATTTCGTTCTTTATGAGATTTGAATTATCCAGATATGAAATGAACTTCATCGCTAAGTAACTGCATTTTCCTTTTTTGAGTATGCAGTAAATTTACTTCTTATCTGGTATTTTGGGCTATGCCAGAACGAATATGATTTACGTATATTGATAATGGAGATCAGTGTATAACATATTTCAACTGGCTTATTGCATGTGTTTGTAAACAAACATGATGTGAAAAAAAGGATACGTTAGTTATGTTTATCAAAAACAATATGATATTTTAGAAGATCACTGCGACAAAAAAAAAAACCGCATCCTTAAATGCTTATTTTTATGTTTATAATAATTTAATGTTAGTTAATGTAATTTTTTTTTATATTGAAGTGATTTATTTGATTAGAATATGAAAAGAGGGTTAATGTACTTGAAACACTTACAGATTCTTTAACATACCAATGGAGAAATTATTGTTTTGCCAGCTCGTTTTTTCAATATCACTGCATTTACTTAATTTAAAACAGAGCATTTTTCTTTTTCCGATCTTAAATGTTGCTGAAAATCATATGGTTTGGAAGGAAAAATGAGGGATAGGGGACCTTCTTCCTCTAATCAATTAAATGATGTACTGGTAATTGACCTGTATCTTTGGTTAACCCCCACCCCCATCCCCGTTCTCAAATACGGTAAATTAGATTCACTAGTGTTAACAAATCATCATACTATCAGCAAATTGGAAATTCAATTCGAGAATTTGTGATTTATACATATTTTATCAAAGTGCATTCAGAGTCTCGATACTAAAAAATGTTGATGTACCTTCTTAACACACTTTGAAAAATTTGTAACATATGATATGACATTGTATCATGTTATACATTCGCGTGGGTGTTAAGGAAGCATATGGGCAATTTAGCGTCTTGTTTTAACGGTTATATTCAAAATCATGAGATTAAATCACTGTTTTGAATCAGATGAAAAACTTAGTATTATCTTTTCAAATAGATTTCAATGCAATAAAATCGGGTAGTACATCACTGCCACATCGGTGCATTATCACGTGACAGCTATAAATAGCTCACGTATATTCCTTTACATAAAATGAGATAGAACAACACTACCCTGCGGTTTCCACAAAACAATAAACATATCAAGTGAAGGTAAAACATCTGACAGTTTTATCAAAACCACTGCTAGAATCCTATATTATCTTTAATTAAATATTCATCCGGTTCTCAAAAAACCTTCCCAACTTTTATTCATTTTGCACGGAAAACGGTATGTTGCATCAAAACAACACAAAACACAGGATTCTAGCAGCACTTTTCAATTTAAGCATTGATCAAACTATCGATACATGTAAAATTTGAAGTTCAATATATACGGGGTAGTGTTGTTCTAGTTGGATTTTTATATCATAAACAACGACAGAGGAAAGCCTGGCCAAGAAATAAAAGCAAATTTACATACCTTTTAGCGAATAATTGATAAAACTAAACATCTCTCCCAGTATTCTTTTGTTTAATTCTACATAAATCACACCAAAATACTTTATTAGAGTTCTTAGATTACTTATATTTTGAATCTGTTTACAATGCTTTCCGATCAAATTTACACGACATTTAACTTTCAGTCATGACGTCATCAATGTGTATATCTACGTAATACAATCTAATTTGTGAAAAAAAATTCTCTCAAGTATTTTTTATTTGTTTTTGGCCCACATTTCGTTGCTTAAATATTTGAATATGTACATATTAATAACTAAGATTTGTGATTTCACAAAATTACATGTAACTCAGATTCCATATGCTTCCTTAACACCCCCGCGTTATTGTATTTGATCACATAATACAATATCATTATATAATATATGATACAATATAGTATTATATGATACAATATCATATCACATAAAACATCACAATATTGTAATATATGATATTATATTGCATTATATAGTATGATATTGTATTGAATGATTTTGTATCATATTTGATACATAATATGATATTGCAGGCCTCTCACACCCATTTTTGGTACTGGGGCCGGGGCCAATGGATTGGGAAAAATGCGACGTTTTGATAGATATTGGGAAATTTTTTCCCTGCTTTATGTAGTCCCCAGAACAAAAGACTACCGGTAGGGTAGATTGAAAGGATTTTTTTAAAAGTAATTTAAGAAAAAAAATTATTTTTAAAACTCGGAACATGTGTGTAATAATGAGAAGGAAAAAAATATATTCACAGTGTGTGATACAAGTTTGTTAATGAAGATTTAAAATTTCCCAAAAAGTTTTTGTTTAATTACTACATGTCAAGTGGCAAAGAAAAAAATCAAACAGTTTTTTAGAATTTAAAAAAAAGTTATTTTATTTGTATTAATGTAAATATTAATCTATTTTTGTATTTATACCTTTTACAGACAAAAGTTTCTTGATTGTGTCAGCTTAATGACTATCTATAAAATCAGTCTCTGTACTTCTGTGTATTTGGGGTATTAGTCCAACCCTTTAACCCACTTACAGATCTGTATAGACAAACATTTTTATAATAATTTTAACATTTATTCAGAATTATAAACAATTAACAGCTTATCAACTAACTGTCATATCAAGATTCAAAGTAATAAACATCGGTGGTTTTTTTTTACATTACACAGTATATCAATATTGCTGCATCACCTGTATTTATAACCACTGAAAATTCTAAGACAGTTGCCAGTTACATGTATTAATCATTGCAGGGTTAATTCATGCAGTTAAAATGTCTTTAAATTAGTTTACTACATTTCTTTTATAATGAGGTTAATTAACATGATCGTTAACTCAGAAGACAAAGCAACTTCAACTTCTCTGTCCTAGGAAATTCTGGCTAAGTTACTGATTATAACAACAGTTTACAACGCTGTAGTGTTGCACATCTTCACAGTGCTTTTATGACTGCTGAATACATATTTAGAATAAGTAAATTTTTTTGGTACATAATTAATTTTAGGCAATCTCAAATTGGGAAAAACACACTGAATTTTGGGAAAATAGGTGCCGTTTTTCACGTTGGGAATGGGGCCAAATATCTGCCCCAATTAAAGAGAATCGAGAGGCCTGTATTGTATCATATGATACAATTTAATTTGATACAACATTGTATCCTGTCATATGATACAATATCATGTGATATTGTAATATATTATGTAATACAATATCACATGATACAATATTATATCATATGATATAATATTAATATATATTACAATATCATTTAATACATCTTCATGTGATATAATATTATATAAACCAATATCATATAATACAATGTTTTATCATATGATACGATATTATATATTACACAATATTGTGTCATATGATACAATTATATTATATATTGCAATATCATATGAAACAATATCACGTGATAAAATTATATATAATACAATATCATATTGAACAATATTGTATCATAATATACAATACTATACATAACAATATCATGATACAATATCATATCATAATTTACAAAAAAATTGATACATTATCATATAGTATTATATAACTTTTTACAATATAATTTAGGATACAGTCCCTGAAACGTTCTACTTTCCCACTTGAACGGTGATTGAACGGTGAGCGCACTCTGAGCATACGGTGAGCACACTCTGAGCGAACGGTGAGCGCACGCTGAACGGAATTTGGTGAACGCTAGTGAACGGTGAACGATGAGTGAACGCAGAGCGCAAACGGAGCCCAAAGTGAACGGTGAACGCACAGTGAACGATATGTGAACGCAAGATGATCGATTTATTCAGAGTGCCTTGGGGGTTGTCCTTACATTGTATTTTGTCGGTAATTAGGAAAAAATAGCTAATAAACTAAATGTACAGTGCTGCTATCATGAAAGTTGACAAAACAATCCTATCCTATCCAATATCCTGCATTTAATATTTATCCTATTCTATCTGATATCATACCATTTATGTTTAGGAATAACAGTTAAATAAAACCAAATTTACGACAATAATAATTTTATCAACGAATAAACGAGTAATGTAACAAAAAAAATGTCTAATTAATACATAAAACCGAAAATCTTTAGAACGAGGTAACTTAAATACCTGTGAATCAGAAATATTAAATCGTACGCAGAGTGTACACAATTATGTAAATAAACAAATAAGCGATTACAATTTTGTTTTCATTAGATATATGTATGATAACAAATAAAGCAGATAAAGAACTTTTATTTATTGTTTAAACAAACATTTACATCAATTTTTTCCCTAATATTATAGTAATTAAATGAGTTTAACGGTAATCGGCTGATTCGTTCAGTGAAATATGTAAACACGATGCGGGAAATTAAATATAATTACTTTATAAATCATTTTAAAAGCATCGCATTTATTAATAAATTGTTTGTATTTATTGTTAATCTATAAATTTACACGCATTCATTGTTAGCTTTTATTACATTTCTTAAAGTTGATCTGTTCAGTTTATTGTCGTGCATGGATACGTTTGTGATTGGACATCAAAGAAATTATATGAACCATAAAAAGTACACGTCAAATACAATGCCCGTTTCTTATTTATAATTTTGTCTATTTATATATGTGTCGAATCTTTCGTTGAATGAATTCTTCTGTTTTTAAATGACTGAAGTCTTTAAGTGCATCTGATTCAATAAATATTATTTGTGTAGTAATTTATCGCTACAGTATGATTTAAATCATAGAAAACAACAACAAAAAACGGACCTGCTCACTGATTATATTCTTATTAAAATTAAGTTTAAATGTATAATAAGAAGTTTCCTTCCACCTTTACGCACGGGTTCTTCTATCATTTTGCTGTGACTCGCAAAGACCGATCCTTTCATTTTGGAGTTCCGAATCAAAATGAATGAAAACGGACTGAACGATAAGTGAACGCTAAACGAACGGTGAATGCTTTGTAAACACACAGTGAGAGCACGGTGAGCGCTTTGTGAGCGGTGAGCGCGAACGGAGCAGAGCGGAGAGCGCAAGTGAACGCACTGTAAGCGCACTGTGAGCACATGGTGAACGCACTGTGAGCACACGGTGAACGCATGAAAAAATAGGAAAGTAGAACGTTTCAGGGACTGTATAATATTGTATCATATAAAACAATAGTGTATCATATCATACAATACTAGGAATCATATTATATCATTTAACAAAAACCGCATCAATCAAGCAGGTTTGAGTGAGGTAGGAGATTTTTTAAGCACCCTTGATAATGGAGATAAGGCTGTGTATCTGAAGCTACCTCTGCGATTCATTCATATAATTATAGTTAAATCAACTATGCAAGTTTGAAATAGTACTGAACTATTATCTATAAAACATTACAGTGACCTGTTCCAAAAAACTAAACCTCATCCAGCATCCAAAACCTATGGCTAAGATTCAGCATTCAAGCCTGTCAGGTGCATCAGTATCATAAGATGCATCATCCATGCAAGTTTGGTGAAGTTAGGACCAGTAATAACTAAGAAATAACCATCAAATGGCACTTGCCTCAAAAACTTTAACCAGCTCTTAAAACCGTAACCTCCTCCAGCATATGAAACCTATGGCTCAGATATTAAGCATTCAAGCCTGTCAGATGCATCAGTATTGTAAGACGCACCATTCATGCAAGTTTGGTGAAGTTAGGACTAGTAATAACTAAGATATATTTTTTAACATCCTTGATAATGGAGATCAGGCTCTGCATCTGAAGCTACCTCTGCGATTCTTTCATATTATATTTAAATCAACAATGCAGATTTTAATTAGTACTATTATCATTTAAACATGTGACCTGTTCCAAAAAACTAAACCTCATCCAGCATCAAAAAACTATGGCTCAGATTTAGCATTCAAGCCTGTCAGGTGCATCAGTATCATACATGTAAGACGCATCACCAATGCAAGATTGGTGAAGTTAGGACCAGTAATAACTCAGATATAATCATCAGAGGGCACCTGCTCCAAAAACTTTAACCAGCTCTGAAAACCATAACCTCCTCCAGCATCTGAAACCTACCCCTGCGAGATGAAATTCATGATTTTAAGAACTTTAATGAACCGTTCATGAAGTTTCATGACATATTCATGACTGGTTCATAACTGGTTCATAAAGGTGGTTCATGAATTTTATTCATGAACATATTCTTAAAATGTAATTCATGAATCAATTATGAACATACAAGAATACAGGAAATACCTCCAGGTATAATGGTTCTAGGTATTGAACATTCATGAATTTTCATGAAGATCTATTTTAGGAAATCTATATAATTTCAAATACTTTTATAAGTTTAACACAGTTTAATATTCAGAACATTATATGTTTTAAAAAAATTTATACATCTCAAAATATTATTAAAGCATAGTCTTCATGAACATTCATGAATATTCAAACACCTATAATGTGGCATCTTTAATTTTGAAAAAGAAAGATGTTATATATTATAGTTTCATTACTTATTTAATTCTGAAAACATGTAAATTCGTTGACAAAAACAAAGGTGAAATTATTTTAAAATTTGTGTGTTTCTTGGAAAAATTTTTTTGTATACATTGATTTCTAACTTGCTTGAAGTATATCAAGTTTATTAAAGACGTGGTCGGTTGTCAGTCTATCATAGAAGCATATATACACACAAGACGAAGTGCGTCTGTTTCTGGAAGAACGACAGGGAAAATGTTCCAAGCACATTCGGTTGAAATTTGGACCCCGTCGAGCCATTGCGGTTTATTTGTAAAAGGCATCACTGATGTACACATTTGAAAGCAATTCATTCTATGAAGTTACAAATCCGTTGCGCAAATATTTCGTTGAGAACTTCCAACCATGCATTTATGATTAGCTGTTAAAACTCCGACAACTACGCTCCGAGTTTCAAGGAGTCCGCCATTGTTTATGAGGTGTCATGTCGATTCGCCTCCGTTACAAAAACACACTGACCTTTAATATGTCATAAACTTAATGTCAAGCAAAAATGAAAATTTTACTTTAAAGCATTAATGCAAAATTATAGAAATAAAGTATGAAAGAATATTAAATTGAGTGTAAATTATTTTTTTTAAGTTCCATATAACCTTGAGGGGTTCAAAAACGGAGGGGGTTGAAATTTAACAGACACAACTTGTGTAAACTAAAAAATATTAAATCGTACGTTTCTTCAATCTCTTATTATATAATAATGAAAACTTTACCACCTTAAATTTAGTTTTATTTAAAGATATTCTTTGATTATTATTAACATATGTTAAAAATTATTTAACCAAATGAAAGAATCTAAGAATATACGTTCAGCGAGTTGTTTTGATTCTACAACGTCACTTCCGCCCAGTGATTACGCATTTTATTTTGAATGAAAGCAGACGGATCTTCCACATGAGCGTTGGCATAATTTTAGTATGGAACATGCAAGAAGATAATGCAGCAGATGTAGTTCAAATTAATGATATTAAAGGTAATTTGGTATGTATATATCGAAATAAACTTTTATGTAAAGGAGTCAAAACGGAAAATTCAGTTTTGTTCGCTTTTTTCAAACATTTCAAAATGGCGGTTTTTAATTTGTAGTGAAGTTCTTGTCTGACTAACTTATAAGTTTAACTACAAAATTGATAATAACTTACACGTTTGATATACCTAAATTACCCCATACCAAAAAAAAGTACATTATAGGCATACTTTTTGTCTAAAAATTTAGGTACAAAATAAGCATAACTAAAGTATGCAAGTTTGGAACCATTTATTAAGCATGGTTCCAAATTTGCACATTCTAGGCATGCCTATTTAGTACTTATTCCCAAAATAAGTACAACATAGGCATGCTTAATAAAAATTTATTTCTTTTTGAAAAAAATTAAGGTACATAAAAAGTACATAAAAAGCATGATGCAGGCATGTCTAACAAGTCAGCATGACTAATATGTGCCTAGCAATTACACACATATTGAGGTACTATTTTAGGCATACTTTAGGCACGTCTGTACACAAGACAATCTTATCATAGGCATATTTGAGGTACTATTTTAGGCATACTTTAGGCACGTCTGTACACAAGACAATCTTATCATAGGCATATTTGAGGTACTATTTTAGGTATACTTTAGGCACATCTGTAAAATTTTATTATAGGCATATTTTGGCACCAAATAGGTTCATTTCAGGCATAATCATAAGCATGCTTAAGGCATGTCTTTATGTAAAGATGAAAGCACATTTGGGGTATACTGTAAGTACATGTTAGGCACATCTCTATAAAAAGTAGGTATATTTGAGATACATATTAGGTACATTTTAGGTACACATATAGACTTACTAAACATGCAGAAAAAGCACAAAATAGGTACATAAAAAGTATCACCTATGCATTGAAAAAGGAACCTTTTTTATAAATTTACTGACATAAACATGTTTACAACTATATATATAATATTAAATAAATATTCTCTCTAACACATAAAAACAGCTAGTAGCAAAAAAGTATACAAAAAGTACACATATAGTTCAGTTTGAAAGCACAAAAAATACAAAAGTAGTATAAATTTAGGTCAAGGCTCAAATACACAAATAAGTATTAAAAAAAGTATACAAAAAGTACAAAAAAGGTACCTATTTAGTGCCATTTTAAGTACCAAAAAAAGTACATTACAAAACAAATAATTTTCTACCTCTTCAAGAAGAGTCTGATAATTTGAAATGGTATTTTGGTTTTGTAGTTAAACCTAATAATCTATACAAAAGCATGATGAATTATGCCATGGCTGTCATCTAGTACATGTTGCCTTCAATATTTCAGCTGTGTGTTGTAGATGAGAACGGTTTAATATTATAGTCTGAAAATCTTTTTTGGAGGAGACATCATTGTAATAACTTTTCAAGTTGACTAGTTGCATACTAGTACATCACAAAGTTACCAAAGTCTTGAAACATATAGCAGTTGAATTCTCTCCTGTTTCTAAATACCATCGCCCTGTGGTAATGGATCAGCATACAACTCGATCTGTATCTAGACTCTCGATCCTTTCTAAAATGTATGTAAAAGAATATAATATTATAGTTATTACTACTTAGACATAAATTAAACCATAAACAGACATGTGAGGTAGCTTTTCATAAAACAGAAAGAACACACCCATGTTTAATAAAGCATAAGGTCAGCTAGTACCTAGAGAAAACTGGTCTCTGTAAATTATAATATGATCGACTCACGTCTCGAAAACTGGCAATTAAAATTTAATTGTGATCAATTTTTTAAATTTTTTTTATAGATGTTACATGTACTATTAGTATATATATTATTCTGCCATTAGTTTCCTTGCATAGCATTTTGTAAAACATACATAAAAGTAAGACCATTTATATACTTTGTATTACTATTTAATTACCATACACACGATGACTTACTTTATTTCATCTGTTGATCTTCAATCTCTTGCCTACTACATTCTGCTGGACTTTGTTGTGATTTTTTCTGCAATATAAATTAATGATACATTGGTTTAATTCTAGCATAATTTAATTAAGCAATGAATTTCTTAAAACAAGATTACAACATCTAAAATATAATCAATAAATATACATACATTACATATTACTTTTACTTCTAACTGACAGGAAAAGCTGTTTTACCTATGTTGACAATTTTGTCTTCACCATACATGCACCAAAACACCATACTGAACTGCTCTTCAATCGGAAGTCACATCCTCATGCAAGTCTATTAGGCAATTCTTATAGGAATTCTAAAAAAAAAAAATCAACAAATTTTCATATCCAGTCCATAACTTTATCTTTAAGTTTTCAATCATGTGAAGTTTTTTGTTGTTTTTTTTTACAATAGATCATTCGTTTATGTCTCAGGTTTATCAGACTTACCCAAAATGGAATTGGGTCATCCTGCACTAAATCATTATATTTTCCAAGGAATATACGTGTACATCATTATAAGAACACTCCATATAGGTTCCAAAACATTTACAGCACACTGCATTTCTTCTTATTCAAAAACATTCAGGGAGAAATTCAAAACCACTCCAGTCTTCTTTGCCAGTTTGAAAAATTAATGGCGGTATGGCAATTGTCCAATCAGAATTCACAAAAATTTAAGTTTAAATTTCGACCAATCACATGACGGTCGCGTAGATTACCGAGGTTATTTTGAAAAACATATTTTCTTAAATAAACTATATTATTATGTTTAAACAGTTTTTATAAAACATAATTTTAAGTTAACAAGTTTGTATCTCTATTTTATTGCCCACAATCCTTTAATTAATCAACTGATTATCAGATATCGGCATTTCCGGTTTCGAGAGCCGCCATTTTGAATAAATTTTAACAACATGGGGGAAATTCAAAAATAAAATGAATTCCATTCCCAGGCTTATAAATAATAGTTAAACATGAAATGGGGCTTATTACATCGTTTTGAAACACATCATTATGCTTCCCAAAGTATAAAACAGAGTTATTAGCCATCAGAATATTTCGGTTATTTCGGCGAGGAAGGGAAACATACTTGGGGGATTTATCGCGATAATTTATAGCTCTTAGCCAATATATCATAGTTACGTATATTTCAATAGTCGTTTAAACTACGGTGAAACATCCTTCCATGACCAGCATACCCCCCTTCCCAACATCACCGCATACATACGATGTGTTGCAGATGGGTAAATAAATATGCAACAATACGTTTCATTAATCATGTGAATAGTCTGAATTGATTATTAAATCTAGCAATCTATCCATTATTTAAGTTGTATTTTCTCTACATTTTAGTTTTTTATTAGAAGGTAGTTAAATGAACTGCTTCTGCGTAGTATATAATGGATTCCATAATGTCTAACGATATTCAACATAAACAGAGAAATTTACGTATGAACAAGCAATTGTTTTTCACTGGTCTCATTACACACAAAACTTCTGCATTGAGTTCTTTTTATCTTAAACAAACACCAGTGTCATCACAGCACGGACTAATCATGACCTCTTTAGACACCGTTTACTGTTAACCTGGGATGTGTGTGCGTTCAGGCGGAAAAGTGATTTCCTGAGTCTCGTGTCTTATATAAACAATGGAATTTGGGACAGGTGATTTTTAATGTGTTGATAAACTGAGTTATATACAATGTTTCAAAACACCCAACAACACATGATTCTTTTCTTAATTATTATTACCTACCCCCATACCCCTTTACAAAAAACTTACAAAAAATTACTAAGTCTGAATTAGATACATTTTAGGCACACTGAAAAATTTCTAAGTCCAACATGAGAAATACTTAAAACAGTTAAAAATTTCTAAGTTTCAATTAGGTACATGTTAGGTACCTTTAAAAATATCTAAGTTAAAAATAGGCACATTTCAGGCACACTGCAAAAAGACTAAGTCCAGCATAGGCATCTTATAGGTACATTGCAAAAAGACTAAGTCCAGCATAGGCATCTTATAGGTACACCATGAAAAAGATAAGTTCAATATAGGCACATAGTAGGTACATTGAAAAAATATTAAGTTCATTTTTGATACTTTTGAGGTATGCCTATTTTGTACCTATTTTTATAGGTACATATTAGGTACTCTTTAGGCACAGATAAAGTATGCCTATAAGTACTTTTTTTTGGTATGGGACAAGATAAAGTTATACATAATGCAGATGTCATTTGAGTTAATGAATACAAACTTATTTTACTCTAGAATTATACTGAAAACCCAGAATATTGGACAGCCCTAAAGATAGTGATCATGGAACATAACTTTCAGTAAGTAATAAATAAATGCTATTGCAAATAATTGAAAATTTCTAATAAACTGGCAAGTAATTTTTACAGATTTGAAAACAGTTATGGTTTCATCTTGTTTTCTTTTTTCTGCGATATCACTTTTTCTAGGGTAAGCACTCGCACTCTTAAGCTCTAGTGCAATTTCAGCATTATCTTACTTGATAAAAATATTTGAATTAAAAAATGAATTATATGACGTGATTAAATGATTATAGTTGATGTTTCAAATGACTATGTGTTAAACGACATGTCATAATTATATTGCTATTTGTCATTTTTTTTTTTTACAGTACAGAGGTACGACTCTTCTGCCACCAAAGGAGCTATATCATATGTGAAGCCTGGGAAGAATTGCCACCAAGAAGAATTGTCACCAAGACAAAAATAACACTCAAGTTACTCTGGGTTTGTAGAATTTTTTTTTAAAGGATGGAGCATTTTACCTACCATGCAGTAAATGCACCTTGCAATATATGGCATACAAGTGAAATCAATATGAGCAAAGGCAAGGAAAATGCAACAAAGCAAGATTTCATAAAGGACATATTGATAGTTAGCAACTAGTTATCATATTCTTACGTCACATATATTTCAAATAATTGCATATTGGGATGTCAATTTCTAATATTGTAACATTTCTTTAAAGCTAATGAGTTCAGTATTGATATCATTACCTGTTGTTTTGCAAACTTTTTTAAACTTGCTGATTATTTAAAGTGATAGTCAGTACATAAGAATATTATGTGATACTTTAGATATTGTCTCATTATTTTTCAATTATAATAAAGAATTTTATAGTCATTTTTATATGAGATTTTACCTTTTTATATACAAAATGTAGTAGGTAAAAATTTTCATGAATAGTTCATGAATTTTATTTATGAATTATTCCTGAATAAAATTCATAATCTTATTCATGAACAGTCCATGAAGATTCATTAAACTTATTCATGAACAGTTCATGAAGATCCTATGAACTTATTATTGGACATTCATCAAATGATGAATCTTCATGAATATAACTGTTCATGAATTATTCATGAAAAAGTTTGTTCATGAATATTCATCAACATTTTCTCATGAACAAAAATTCATGACTTTAAAATGTCCAATAATAAGTTTATGGGATCCTCATGAACTCTTCATGAACATTTCATGAATATAATTCATGAATTATTCAAGAGAAAATCATGAATTGTTCATGATCATCTCGCAGGGGTTTGGCTCAGATTCAGCATTCATGCCTGTCAGGTGCATCAGTATCATAAGACCCACCATCCATGCAAGTCTGGTGAAGTTAGGACCAGTAGTAACTAAGATATAATCATCAGAGGGCATGTGCGCCAAAAACTTTAACCAGCTCTTACAAGAGGCCCAGAGGCCACATCGCTCACCTGAGCAACAAAAGCCTTAACTCTGATCAAATTAGCATTATAGTATCAAAATCAAAGTACAACTAAGTACAGTAGATCTTGCTCCAAAAAATTTAAAAATCTGCCGAATTTTATCCACATATTTTTATGGTAAATACTAAACCCCTTTTGTTGTAACAGTTGTACCTGTAAGAAGATTTTTCTCTATTCCTATAATATATTCCTATGTAAAAATTCATCCCCCATTGTGGCCCCACCCTACCACTGGCGACCATGATTTAAACAAACTTGAATCTACACTATCTGAGGATGCTTCCATTCCAATTTGAGCATTTCTGGCATAATAGTTTTTGAGAAGAATATTTTTAAAGATTTTCTCCATATATTCTTATGTAAAAATTCATCCCCCATTGCGGCCCCACCCTACCCCTCGGGACCATGATTTAAACAACCTTGAATCTACACTGTCTGAGGATGCTTCCACTCAAATTTGAGCTTTTCAGGCCTAATAGTTTTTGAGAAGAAGATTTTTAAAGATTTTCTCTATATATTCCTATGTAAAAATTCATCCCCCATTGTGGCCCCACCCTACCACTGGTGACCATGATTTAAACAAACTTGAATCTACACTGCCTGAGGATGCCTCCACTCCAATTTGAGCTTTTCTGGCCAAAGTTTTTGAGAAGATGATTTTTTAAGATTTTCTCTATATATTCCTATGTAGAAATTCATCCCTCATTGTGGCCCCACCCTACCCCCAGGGACCATGACTTGAACAAATTGAATCTACACTACCTGAGGATGCCTCCACACAAGTTTAAGCTTTTCTGGCCAAATAGGCTATGAGAAGAAGATTTTTAAAGATTTTCTCTATACATTCTTATGTAAAAATTCATCCCCCCATTGTGGCCCCACTCTAACCCTGGGGACCATGATTCGAACAAATTTGAATCTACACTACCTGAGGATGCTTCCATACAAGTTACAGCTTTTCTGGCCTGATAGTTTTTGAGAAGAAGATTTTTGAAAAATACCAACAAATTTTCAATAATTCTAAATTATCTCCCCTTTAAAGAGGGTGTGGCCCTTCATTTGAACAAACTTGAATTCTCTTCACCCAGTGATCCTTTGTGCCAAGTTTGGTTGAAATCTGCCCAGTGGTTCTTGAGAAGAAGATGAAAATGTGAAAAGTTTACAACAATGACAACGCCAACGACAACGACGACAGACAACGGACACATTTTGATCAGAAAAGCTCACTTGAGCTTTCAGCTCAGGTGAGCTAAAAACCTTAATCTCCTCCAGCATCCAAGACCTATAACTCAGATTTAGCATTCAAGTCTGTCAGGTGCATCAGTATCATAAGATGCACCATCCATGCAAGTTTGGTGAAGTTAGGACCAGTAGTAACTTAGAAATTGCTATCAAAGGGCACCTGCACCAAAAACTTTAACCAGCTCTAAAAACCTTAACCTCCTCCAGCATATGAAACCTATAGCTCAGATTCAGCCACAAGACAAACTGTGCCATTCAGTCAATTGAAAGGTGACTGAAAGGTAACTGAAAGGTGACTAAATGGCATATTAGTGCCATTCAGTCACCTTTCCAGGCCATTCAGTTATCATTCAGTTGACTGAATGGCTGAGCTTCATCCTGTGAGCATTCATGCCTGTAAGGTACATTAGTATCATAAGATGCATCATCCATGCAAGTTTGGTGAAGTTAGGACCAGTAGTAACTTAGAAATTGCTATCACAGAGTACCTGCACCAAAAATTTTAACCTGCTCCAAAAGCCTTAACCTCCTCCAGCATCTGAAATTCATGACCCAGATTCAGCATCCAAGTCTTTCAAGTCCATAAGTAGGTCCAGATGCATCATCCATGCAAGTTTGGTGAAGATAGGACAAGTAATAACTTAGATACAGGACCTGCAACAAAACTTTAACCAGGTCCGGACAACGATGCCGACGCCGGGGGTATAGCATTAAGCTCCCCCTGACTTCGTCTCGGTGAGCTAAAAATAAATCGCTCAATGCTTATATTTACATTCCCTTATTGATGAGATCAATTATTTTATTAAATTAATCAGTATAAATTGCTGATCATGGAGAAAGTAAATTAGTAACAGCAAAAAGAGTTGTTTTGTAATACTGGTTTAAAATGGTTATCACATAGTCTGTTGAGATGAGCCTTAAAAATATTATCCATGAAAAATAACTCTTTAAAATTTTGCTTTTATTGCAAATCTAGCATGGGTGTACACGCTGCGACCGGTGGACTGATGCGTTGAGTGATGACACTATTTGGGATCAGAAGTTGCAGTTTATGAAACAAGCATTTTCATTGGCCGTTTTAGTACCCACACACTCTTACCTGCTTATTGATAAATTTGAAAATTGATAATTCATTGCACTAACTGCCAGCTGTGTTGTTTAACTCTGTATCAGGACTGCAAAAACTAAATCACTGCAATAACTGACTTGGCACCACTCTACCACCAGGGATCATCATTTGAACAAACTTGAATCAGTTCTATCCTACCTGAGGATGCTTCTACACAACTTTCAGCTTTTCTGGCCAAATGGGTTTGAGAAGATTTTGAAAATACCAACAGATTTTCAATAATTTTTAATTATCTCCCCTTGAAAGAGGGCATGGCCCTTCATTTTAACAAACTTGAATTCTCTTTTCCCAATGACGCTTTGTGCCAACTTTTGTTGAAATTGGCCCTGTGGTTCTGGAGAAGAAGTCGAAAATGCAAAAAGTTTACAGACAGATGGACGGACGGACAGACAGACAGACGACAGACAAAATGTGATCAGAATAGCTCACTTGAGCTTTCAGCTCAGGTGAGCTAAAAAGAGAATAAAATTCATTGTCTGCTTCAAATCATGAACCAAAGTTAAGCTAAACGTCGCGTGCTCAGTGTACATTACGACGTCATGTTTCCACGTAAAACATGTTTTGTCAGAAATAGCTGACGAAATGTAGTCTACTTGATATAACCGAGAAATTTCCTCTGTCTTCTTTCAGTGCTTTTCAATTTTATATTTTGATGAACTGAAAATGTTGCTACTTAATTTATTGTTTAAAAGATCGGTAACTTCGTAATAATTTTTTTATTTTCCATCTAATAATTTGACAAGACATATGTAAAACTAGTCGTATTTCTTGATTAAAGCATTGTTAATACTTATCTGGTTTGCATAGTCATTTATTTAAGGAATAAGGAATCATTCTTTTAGCATTATGAGGTTATAATTTCGGTCTGGGCGTGGTCAAATCCAATAAAGCCCAAAGGGCTTTATGATAGATTTGATCACGCCCCGACCGAAATTATCACCTCATAATATTCAAAGAATGATTCCTTATTACTTATATTTACATTATTTCCAATTTGTACACTTTAAAACAGCATTATTTAAAATCACTATTTTTTCGTGTAGCACATGCTATGTATTACTGCGCAGCGCAGCCAATACCGTCTCTCGGTTATGCTATAAGACACGCCCATTTTGTGTCACTCATGTTTTATGAAGTTACTGGGTTTTAGGGTTCAAAATTGATTCGTAATGTTATCACAGACAAAGACAGTTGAAAATGTAAATATTTTAATTTAAATTACTTACAAATAAAACCTTAGAAAGATTTTAGTTGACTTTAGGGCAATAAACCTCAATAAGCGCAAGTCATTTGATGATCGAGCTAACTTTTTAAAAACAAAATGGCGATAAATATGGCGGTGCCCAGGTCTGGAAGAAAATTTTTTGGCCCTTAGTACCCCTGATTCAACTCTCATTTTTCTCTGATTTTCTTATATATATGCGTTACCATTAAGCCTCGCTTTGCGAGGCGGGCTTTACCCACCTCTCGCTGCGCTCCGTATAATTTTTAACTCATTCTATGGAAATACTAATTACAATAAAATTCTTTAGACAATTTTACTACTGCTGGGGTCACTCTCAGACTTTCAACTGACCTTTAGAAAGCTATACAGTTTATATAATTTGTTAAACTTGAGAGTCACCATTGTTACATCTAAATTATTACATATCACGCTTTATCATTTTACGAGGCTGGTGATGGTGTTTTCAAAATTTCAGAGATAATTGAAGTGACAACATCTATAGTAAAAAGTCTAAGGAATTACTAAAGTATGTCAACCCAAATTTTCCCATACAGCTACATTTCTTCTGCTATCCTTTTTGTGAAAAAAAATTTAGCTTGTACTTCAATGCATGAGATATCTGTCAAATTTTGTTACAATATACTGTCCGTTTAAGTGATAAATTAAAGAATTGAAAAATTGAAGAACAGTCTGTGTGACTTAATTCGGGGTCTTTTCTTAGTGTTTTACAAAGGGATAATCATTCATAGTTTGAGAGGGTGTTCTTTGAATTTTGCTAAGGCCAGCATTTTTTAATTTTTAGATTTACGAAATATTTTTCAAAATATTTGGGAGGGAGGAGGGAAAAAAAATAAAAATAAAATTGAAAAATTTCTCCGTAGAGAAAAAAAATAAAAATAAAACAATTTTTCAACAATATTTTTTTTATTTTTAAAATAAGAACACATGTCCAGGAGCTGCCATTTTTTTTTAAATATATAAGTACTTTTGGTTGTTGATGATGTTCTTATCATAACATATTTTATCCATGGGCACTAAAAATTTGTGTTAATATATTGTATATGCATGTTTAAAAAGAAGGGTTTTCTTTTTTATATACTATACATATACATTAAGACAAATTTAGAATTAAGGGAGTTTTCACTTCTCCCTTGCAGAAAAATAGGAATAAGTTTGAGAAATCATTTAGTTGATTAAGTTAACAATGCTATTCACAAATTCAAAAGTAATTGGATTAGAAGCATGTCCATAAATGTCAGTAAAAATCAAACAAGTTTTTAATTTAAAAAAGCTGATCTAATTTTTAAAATTTTATTTATTTATATAATTATACCTGTAATAAACATGATAAAGGAAATGTTTTGTTATTTTGTTAGCTTAATGACAAATAAAATCATTCTCTTCCTTCAGCCATAAGTGTCCTGTGCTTCAGTGTGTTTAGGGTTATTAGTCCAACCCTATGACCCACTTACAACCGTTATGTAGAGGATCTATTTCCAAACGGTTAAATTATGATTATTTTAGTATTTATTTTGCAACAATGTCTTTTAAATAAGTAACTTATCATTTTCTTGCTAATGAGGTTTTTTTAAATATAAGGAATTGTGAACTTAGAAAAAGACTTCAACTTTTCTTTCTTGAGGAAATTCTAGCTAAGTTGCCGATCACAAAACTTAATAGGGTCGTAAACTGTAGGGTTGCATGGACGAAAGCAAACAGGAGTAGGCCCTATAGTTTTGGGGTTTTTTGGTCTTTTTAATCAATGCATTAGCAACAATAATTCAGACTACACATACGTGATTGCATCAATATTTATTTTATTTTTACCAGAATGAAAATTTCGTGTCGGAGGAAAAAATAAAATTGATAGCTACTTTCGCTGATACTAAAACAAGTCCCACGGGGAAAACAAGTCCCACGTAAGTCCCACGTAAGTCCCACGGCAAATGCGGCTATATATCGATATAATTATGATTGATGATGATTAAATGTGATAAAATAATATTAATTCACACAACAAAATATTTTTATAAGTTTTTATTACGGATTTATCGACGAAAATCAAAGATGTTGGTAAAGGTAGATAACTCGTACGTAGAATTCATACGGTAGCAGAAGAAATCTATATGCCCGCCGTTTAATTGATGGATAATTTAAATTTTCTTTAACAAAATAAAATCTAATAGCAGTAAAAAGTTGACTTTATATTCATTAATTAACACAAACTAAGTAAAAATCAGGTAAGTAGACAACTCTTAAGCAGAATGCATTCGCCCGCCGAGAAAAGAGCACTCCTGCCGCTTACCTGATGGGTTATTTTAATGTTTTATATTTTCTAACTTAAAAATGATCATATTAATAAAAAAAAATTATTATGCCTGTCACTGAGGCTTTTATGATAAATTATAATACAGTGAAAGATTTAAGAACTAGTCTATACGAAACACACAAGCCTGAAGGAATGTACATGT
>WFKH01010211.1:19527291-19538044 GCA_016163765.1 Magallana hongkongensis | reverse complement strand
CGGGGACCATGATTTGAACAAACTTGAATCTACACTACCTGAGGATGCTTCCATACAAGTTACAGCTTTTCTGGCCTAATACTTTTTGAGAACAAGATTTTTGAAAAATACCTACAATTTTTTAATAATTCTAAATTTTTTCCCCTTAAAGAGGGCGTGACCCTTCATTTGAACAAACTTGAATCCCCTTCACCCAGTTATGCTTTGTGCCAAGTTTGGTTGAAATCTGCCCAGTGGTTCTGGAGAAGAAGATTAAAATGTGGAAAGTTTACAACGCCAACAACGCCAACGACGACAGACAACGGACAAATTTTGATCAGAAAAGCTCACTTGAGCTTTCAGCTCAGGTGAGCTAAAAACAGAAAAAACATGCACTAAAACAAAGAAAGAGCACAATTTATTTTTCATCATATATATATATATATTTCTAGCAGCGAAAACAATCTCTGTTTAGACTGAAAATGCCGAGCATCTTAACAAAACACGTTGCATTAATCAACCATTATGTAGAGATCGTACCGAATCACCAATCGAATGTATGGTATTTTATAATATGTTGTTAGTGCATTAGATTTTGCTCATTTTGCGCAGGTAAACAATCAGCTGTCTGATTTACCGAAGTCTATATTTGATTCGATACATGCAAATTCCAAAATACAGGCGATAGTTCCCCTCAAGTTAAAAAGCATAATTAACGAAAATGAAATGAAAATAAAAACAAGCTATAAAACCACCGTCACAAGTTAAAATGTCAACGCATTGAAATATTTAACCTCAATTTACTTCACGAAATCGGCACAAATATATTTTGCATGTTTCAAGTATCCCTTTGCACGTAAACTGTTGCACAACAAGCAAATTCATATTTGTCAGTCATGCGCCAAACATGGCTACTTCAAACAAAGAACTTTAGTTTTCGATATGGAATACAGAACCCGAAGTTATAAACTGATTGACTGCAATTATCTCTTTATTTTTATTTTTGTAAATTACTCAAATTTGAAACACAATTAGCCCATAATTTTTGCAATTTATATTTTCCTTTCCATAAAGATTACTTATGCTAAATTACGTTGAATTTGAGGCAGTAGTTCTTGAGAAGAAGATTTTTTTAAATGCACCCCCCTTTTTCTACAGTTTCGAGGTTTTGAATAAAGATCGGTCTTTCATTTCTGCAATTTATAATCACCTTTCCATAGGAATGCTTTGTGCCAAATTTGGTTCAATTTGGCCAAGTGGTTTTACAGAAGTTTAAAATGTGAAAAGTTCACAGACGGACGGACAGACGGACAGACAGACGGATGACGGACAAACTGTGATCAGAAAAGCTCACTTGAGCTTTCAGCTCAGGTGAGCTAAAAAGCGTCCATAACTCATACTGCTCGGACAACAACTGTGAAACTTTTTTCAATCATTGTACATTATGAGAACTAGAACCTAAGAGTTTACTGTGTATGGCCTAAAATCAAGAAATGGAACGGAAATCGATATGCTTTTTCTAAAGACAGAAACCAATACCAGCCCTGTTAATGTTTTCAATAGAATAAAAGACAAGAGAAAAGCTGTCAATGTGACAGCAAACTGGGTTTTCTTTTATGTGAACTGTATCCATAATGCATGTCAACCCTGAATTGATAAACACTGCCTACCGTATGCAGAGAAATGGAGTACCCATATGCAGTATTTTGCCTAAAAAATGACTAAGTTCAAAAGCTGGTATTTATTTCATATATTATCAGAAATCAAAATCCTAGCAATATGTACACCTCTGATATATGTACAATTGATCTGCAAAAGAACAACTTCCCATCTTGAAAACTGTAGGAGTAGTTATCCGTACAATAGGGGTACTTTATATGCAATATTTTGTCGAAAAATGACTAAGTTCAAAAGCTGGTATTTTCTTCATAAATTACCAGAAATCAAAATCCTAGCAATATGCACACCTCTGATATATGTACAATTGATCTGCAAAAGAACAACTTCCTATCTTGAAAACTGTAGGAGGAGTTCTCTGTACAATAGGGGTACCTTATATGCAATATTTTGTCGAAAAATGACTAAGTTCAAAAGCTGGTACATGTATTTATTTCATATATTATCAGAAATCAAAATCCTAGCAATATGCACACCTCTGATATATGTACAATTGATCTGCAAAAGAACAACTTCCCATCTTGAAAACTGTAGGAGGAGTTATCCGTACAATAGGAGTACCTTATATGCAATATTTTGTCGACAAATGACTAAGTTCAAAAGCTGGTATTTATTTCATAAATTATCAGAAATCAAAATCCTAGCAATATGTACACCTCTGATATATGTACTATTGATCTGCAAAAGAACAACTTCCTATCTTGAAAACTGTAGGAGGAGTTACCCATACAATAAGGGTACCCTTTTGGCACCCGCCCACCCGCCATTTTCACCATTTCAATAACCGGATTTTTCCGTTGGAAAACCCGGTTAAAAATTGATGCATAAAATGACCTTTGAAATCGCGTCACGTGAGATTTTCGATAGTTGCTAACATGTCCCTGGTTGTAAATAAACGCATGTAAAGTACATGTATCGTATCATAGAAAGTAAACTGAAAATTAAATTTAAAGAAAGTAAAAAAGCGTCCATAACTCATACTGCTTGGACAACAACTGTGAAACTTTTTTCAATCATTGTACATTATGAGAACTAGAACCTAGTAAGAGTTTACTGTGTATGGCCTAAAATCAAGAAGTGGAACAGAAATCTATATGCTTTTTCTAAAGGCAGAAACCAATGCCGGCCCTATAGGTCAAGTCTTTTGTTATATACAAGTGTACCTTTAGTAATTTAATACTGTAGATTCCTTCTTTTACGTGAGTACTTAAATTTGTGATTCAACCGTTTTGCATCAAATTGCAAGCATATAAAATCGTAAACAATGAATTTTTATCAAAGTTTCATGAAGTTACATCTGTCCAATAAATAAAAGCAAGAATTTAAAATCCTAGGATTTAATTAAGAATCTACAGTAGGTAAACCTTTGTCTTGTCAAATTCGAAAACATAAGCTAATAGAAATATTAATTGTTCTGTACTCTGCCCCAGGTTCTCCTTTTCTTTAATGCATTGATCTTATATATAAATTATATTATTTAAACAAGTCCCAGAATTCAGTTTTGAATTACCTATCTCATGAGGTTAAATGACAATTAGGTAAGAGATAAAATATTGATCTAGGGAATTTAGCATAATGCGAATGACATAAAATAATATCCTAAAATGACTGAACATATACTTAAACTTCACAGCATTCAATACTGTGGTTTAATCAATATTCACTGGATACCAGTTTTCATGGATTTTGTTGTTAAGTTGATCGATCCATGAAAATATATGTTTACTGGATTGCAATTTCTACTAACATTTTGTATTGATAGGAATCATGGGCCACAAATTTACATATCCTTGAAACTGTGATTTTCATTATATCCACAAAAATTGATGCCCAGAAATATTCATGGAAACCATCGTTATGCCCAATTGTAATATTTAGTGTCTAGAACGCTAAAAAGTATAGATGGTGTTAGAGAAAGGAAATTAAAACTGATATAAATTTTGCTTAAAATTAAAATGGCTTTTAAATTCATAGGCATTACCTGCTCTTATCCTTTTCTAAGTCTGTGGTAATCGTATTCCCGCTGCAATATTTGTTATTGTCTTGATCATTCTGAATCCATTGGGAATTAATGTTTGTTCTATCATAACAGCACTGCCCTAAAACATGGATGTACAAATGCTTTTAAAAGTTAAAATAGCTTCTATAAATTTGCATGGATAATTCTATTTAATATTTGTTTTGATCGACATATCAAGTGCAAAATAGTTCAAAACAAGAAGCCCATGGGCCACATTGCTCACCTGAGCAACAACAGACATAATAAAATCAGCTTTATGGAGTCATATACAAAATATCTGAACAGTGTCGTATAATAGATCCTGTATTAAAAAAAAAGTCCCCTGCATATTCTTATGTTTATCATTGAGCCCCTTTGTAACAGGATGATTTTACAGTCATATCACATATTGAGCATTGCAGTTCTCGAGAAGATGATCAGACTTAAACAACTGTTTATATATGGATTAATATAAACCTACATCAAACTTTGAACCCCTTGTGAGGTCCAAGAATTGTCCAGGGGCCAGAGTCTAAACAATTTTAAAGAATCAACAACATGTCAAAATGCTTGCATATGAGTAAAACCATATATATAAACATTTGAGTTTTTGTGAACAATTTAAATGTTTTCCTTTGTAAAATTGGACCCCCCCCCCCCAATGTGGTCCAACCCTACTCCTGAAGAATATGATTTTGACAAATTTTAATCAAGACTATTTGAAGACTGAACTGACTAAAGTTAGAGCTTTTCTAGACAATTCGTGTTTTAGAAGATTTTTCCCTATATATTCCTATGTAAAAATTTGACACCCCCTCCCCTCCAATTGTGGCCCCACCCTACCCCCAGGGATCATGATTTGAACAATTTGAATCTTCTCTACCTGAGGATACTTCCACACAAGTTGCAGCTTTCCTGCACAATCGGTTTCTAAAAAGAAGATTTGTTAAAGATTTTTCACTATACCGGTATATTCAAATGTGAAAATTCGACCCCCCCCCCCCCCCACTGTGGCCCCACCCTACCCCTAGGGATCATGATTTTATCCAACTTGAATCTACCCTACCCGAGTTGATTCCACACAAGTTACAGCTTTTCCAGCTGATCAGTTCCAGAGGAAAAGATTTTTAAAGATTGACTACCGTAAATCTGGAAATTTTTACCGTAGATAAATTTTTAGCTAATTTGCGCGTGCTCTGCATTCGCAAATTTTTTTTTCCTAAAAATTAATCAACAACAAAAAAAAAGTAATAAAAATTTTGCCGAAGGCTGGTCTCTTCTCCTTACTATATGAACAGGTGTCCGTAAGTAGTGGTCATTTAAAAAACCTGTTTATATAACCAGGTAATTACCCCCAAGCTATAACCAGCGTGTGGAGAAGGACTTCACTCAAAATCGGTATCTTCGGTTGACTGGCAGCCTCATGTCTATCTTAAGTGTACATGTATACTGATGACACTGCATGATGCGTGATTTATTCATAGATATGATATGTACCGGCGTTACGCAGAATGTAGCGTTATTTTTTTACCTCATTCACAGTGTACCGGCGGAACACCAAAATTCACGGAATACGAAAATTTGTACAGTATTTTAAATTTCTCGCTGAATGCCGCCATTTTCTTCTCATTCTCGCTCGCTTGACACAGGAAAACATCACCTGTGTTTGACACGTGACCCTCGGATACTTGTGTGGTGTACACAAACCGTCGCATGTGAAGGTGTGAACTGCTAATTGGAATAATTATCTCGCTATAAATCCGTATCAAGATACCCCTTTAGGTAGTTTTGTTGCATTTGCTGCTGTTATTATATATATTGGTAATTTGAACAAGATATAAATTGCAGACATCAACTCTCACATGATACTAAATGAAGTTAGTAAACATATACGATTCGTGAGAAAATTAGAGGCGGCGGTAATATACGATGTCCGAAGGTTAGCTAACATTGTGCACGTCAGTATGTTGACATTTAATATTTGAGTGCTTTTTATTTTTAGCGCTGATGACAATTCGCAAAAATTTAAAACGTAAAAATTAATCTATAGCTTTATGACTCGAATTCGCAAAAATAAATCGACGTAAAAATTTCCAGATTTACGGTATACATATTCCTATGTAAAATTGGACCCCCCATTGTGGCCCCACCCTACCCCTGGGGATCATGATTTGAACAAACTTTAATCTACACTTCCTGAGGATGCTTCCACACAAGTTACAGCTTTTCTGACTGATCAGTTCCAGAGAAGAAGATTTTTAAAGATTTACTCTATATATTCCTATGTAAAAATTAGACCCCCCCCCCAATTGTGGCCCCACCCTACCCCTGGGGATCATGATTTGAACAAACTTCAATCTACACCACCTGAAGTTGATTCCACACAAGTTACAGCTTTTCCAGCTGATCAGTTCCAGAGAAGATTTTTAAAGATTTACTCTATATATTCCTATATAAAAATTGGACCCCCCATTATGGCCCCATCATACCCTTGGGGATCATGATTTGAACAAACTTGAATCTACACTACCTGAGGATGCTTGCTGAGATTTTCTCTACATATTCCTATGTAAAAATTCATCCCCCCTTTGTGGCCTCACCCTACCCCCCGGGACCATGATTTAAACAAACTTTAATCTTCACTATCTGAGGATGCTTCCACTCAAATTTGAGCTTTTCTGGCCTAATAGATTTTAAGAAGAAGATTTTTTAAAGATTTTCTCTATATATTCCTATGTAAAAATTCATCCCCCCATTGCAGCCCCACCCTACCCCCAGGGACCATGATTTAAACAATCTTGAGTATTCACTGTCTGAGGATGCTTCCACTCCAATTTGACCTTTTCTGGCCTCAGAGTTTTTGAGAAGAAGATTTTTAAAGATTTTCTCTATATATTCCTATGTAAAAATTCATCCTCCCTTTGTGGCCTCACCCTACCCAAAGGGGACCATGACTTGAACAAACTTGAATCTACACTACCTGAGGATGCTTCCATACAAGGTACAGCTTTTCTGGCCTAATAGTTTTTGAGAAGAAGATTTTTGAAAAATACCAACAAGTTTTCAATAATTCTAAATTATCTCCCCTTTAAAGAGGGTGTGGCCCTTCATTTGAACAAACTTGAATTCCCTTTACCCAGTGATGCTTTGTGCAAAGTTTGGTTGAAATCTGCCCAGTGGTTCTTGAGAAGAAGATGTAAATGTGAAAAGTTTACAACAACGCTAAAGCCAACGACAACGACGACAGACAACGGACAAATTTTGATCAGAAAAGCTCACTTGAGCTTTCAGCTCAGGTGAGCTAAATATGACATATCATAAAGTTTACCTTTTCCCGTTTTTCTTAAAGAAAGCAATCAGCAATTGCTTGAATGAACAAAATATTTTCACCAAAGATGTATCTATCCAGTACATGTGCTTATAAGTGACAAAAATTTTGTTTTTGTTCAAAGCATCACTTTATATTTCCCATTCGAAAAAAGAGAAGAAAATGTCAATTAATGACTAATTTTGATTGAATTACAAAAATAGCATCACTTCTGATGTCTTATACTGCCAGTGAGTGTAAATAAATGAAATAAATACGGGTGAAAAATATATTTTATATCAACTCTTCTAGAAATTATGTTCAACTCAAAAATATAAACTTTAATTTTTTAAGTTTTATTCATCAGAAATTTTAAATAATGTAGTCACTATTGTACCAAGGTCCACCCATTCAATTCGTTTTTATTCAATGGAAGGACATGGTCATAAACCAGGAAGAAATTCACTGATACAAAATCATTGATAATATGTCAATCATTGACAATAAAAAACAATCCAAACTATCAATGTGGTAGAGCGAAATTTCATGAATTAAATATGTTTATTATATTATATGTATTATTGCATAATTTTGGTGATTATGTTCAAATCTTTTTCTAACACATGAAAATATTTGAATATTGGTACAGTGTATTATTTTTATATTATTATTATTTAGTCAATGCAATATTTAACTAAAATATTTAATACAGTTATCTAACCTTAATGTAAGAGTCCTATCATTTGTTATTTTTAACTCTGGCAATGCAAAATCTATATTTAGAAGGAATACCCTTTTTCCTGTATTCCTGTATTTCTATTGGATAAAATTGGTCAGTAGTTACTTTATTGGTCATGTGACAATTTTAGTGGGAAATTTCTTTGTTAAACCAGTTCCTATTTGGAAGTCTACTTGTGTCTACCTGAAATTTATATTCTTTATCAGGTCAGTTAATTTACAATTTTTTATACTACCTTATATTTAAATACAGTTTTATTGTGACTGAGATTATTTATAAAGATATCTAAGATATATAATTGGCTTAGAAATGAAATGACTAAATATCAGAAAGTTTGTTAAATAGTAAAATTCAGTCTGATCAATGAGTACAAAGCATTGTAAGTGTATTTTTATTTTCTTAAATTTAGATTATCAACTACAGTATTATTTTTACATCCTGAATATTTTTCCAAATCAACCTTTACACCTCATGTGAGGTAAGCATTGTTTAAACATGGTTTAAGCTTAGTTCATGTATAGTTATATATAAATATATATCATAGTATTAGTAGTATTATGAAACTGATTAATATTTCTACAATTAATTATAAACTCATGTGAAATAAGTTTGGCATGATAACGTACAGTTCTATTTATATGGATGTGATTATTATTGTTTATTTATTTAATAAGCAGATAATTTAAATATAGACACAAATATTTTTGAGTCTAGTTTGTAAAGAGGAATATTTTCATATTTTGTCAAAACTACATGCTTGTAAGAGTTATCTTTCCTAACTCGCATTTATTTCATTGCAGGGTTTATTTATACCTATTTTATAATAATTTGTTACATCAAATAAAGAAACTTTATATCCACAACGGACTTAAGACTGACCCAAATACCCCGGGTTACATCAACACTAATTAGGATGGGTCATATTACTCACTCTTGTTTAAAAATAATCAAAAATATGGTAGATTTTCTATAATTCACTGTATAAAAAGGGGACATTTTCATATTTAATTGTTTAGGAATAACATCCATTCCTTATCTAAATGTGGTGCTAAATCGCTGGCTTATAATATTTCTTGATGAAGGTATCAAAGAATTTTTTTGAGCAATCAGAGGCACAACCAACAAAATGATAAAAAAAGAAAAGTCGCTATAAATGTGATTCATAGGGAGGTCAATTATCAGGGGATTATGAAACCAATCAATTGGTCCACTTATCACCAATACAAAATAAAGTTAATAATTAAGTAAAACATGAATTATAACACAAAATTTTTTAGAAATTGAAACTAAATAAATTTTAAATGGGTTCCTGTAATTCATCTATTTCAAACTCAAATACGGTCAAACTTTGTTATCTCGAACTAGATGGGACTTTTTAAAAACTTTGAAATATAATAAAAGGGTGAAATACTTAAAAAATAAGTGGTTGGGACTTACAAATCACTTCGACATATCCACTGTATTTGAGATACCAGGTTCGAGATATCGAAGTTCAACTGTATACAATTACGGTAATCAATCAGTTTTACAGAATCATACATGTAAATTTCAAATGCTCCAAATTAAAAATTGCAAAAGGATATATTATTCACAAATTTTTCAGCAAATTCTTACATTTATAGGCTTCTGTTGAATTATATACACTGGAACAATTGCAAACTATTTGATTTGCACAATACTTGTCATAGTCGTTTTTTGTTTTATTCTCTGAATATATTGGGCAATATCCTGAAAAAGAAGAATGCATGAACCTTTTAATATCAAAAGAAAACATACATAATCACCAGGCCTTTGGGCCAGTACAATCTACAGTTAAAATATTAATTTGGTATGCCCTCATAAATATGCTTCCATGTATTTTCTGTTCATCAAAATGCCTGACAAAACGTTATATATATACAGTTACAAAATGAATATAAATTTAAGCAAATTGTTCTTCCACTTAAACAAAAAAACAATCGATCTAATTAAAAGTTAGAAGTTAGAATGTTTAATTTTAATTAGATTGAAAACTATTAAAAAGCAATGTCAGACATCATATCTATTATCTGAGGTGTCACATTGATATAAACGACTTTAATATATTAATCAAGACAACAATACTGACACCATGATCGAACAATTTCATCAGAAAACCTAAATAATAGAATGACCAGTAAAAAAATGGACTGACAACATCCAAAAATAAGCATTCGGTGCATGCTTATATTTATATTCATACTGCTGTTTATTTGTATGAAGAATTTGTGTATCGTTGCTTTAAAGCCAAAATACAGGCGACCGTTTCACTAAAAAATCGTAGATCGTAAACGTACGAGTACACTTACGAATTCCGGACATGCACGTATACGAGCGTTTTACTAAACCTATCATAAACGTAGCACTTACGATTTGCGAGTTACGTTCAACTCAGTGGAACTCTTTCGACAACGGAGGTAATTTCGGTTTGCATAGCAGACGATTTGTTTACATTGGATTCAGCGCGAAGATGGAAAGAAAAGCTAACTGGACAGAGGGCCAAGTAGAGCTTCTCATCGACCTCGTGACAGATGAGGAGCGTTGGTCGGTGATTAGAGGGAAGTTCGGTCCCACGCTCACCGTCCAAACAAAGCACAACGCTTGGATAGATGTTACAGAGAGGTATGAAACGGGTTGTATCTCCAATGATTTTTATCGTCTGTCAGCGAAATCTGGGGTTGTTTAATATTTCAACAGTTTAAAGTACAATGTTTAAAAAGGTATGTCTTAAGACGTTTTATTTTTATTAATCAACATTGTGCTTTGTGAAACTGTTTTTTAATAAACGGCACATAAGACTAAGAGTTACTTCTCTTGGTTTGTTTACATTGGATTCCAAATGGCCAAACTCGTATATAACGTTATGATATTTTGTAGAAAACACTAAAAGTCCTTGCCAACTATTGTACTTATACACACCACAATTCTTTCATAAAAACGCAAATCACACATCTTCATTTTACTTTTGAATGCAGAATTAATGCAAGTTCGTCTGGTCAACCTCTCTATATCTTCATTCACCAAATCTACGAGT